>CP092879.1:46644295-46674532 GCA_030710605.1 Cordylochernes scorpioides | reverse complement strand
TTAAACCTGTCTATTCATGATAAAATTGTGAAAAACGTATTAAAATTACAAATATATTTTCACAATGAGTATCTTTTTTATTTAAAAAACGCTAGCTTTCAAGCGTTAATCGCTCTTCAACGGGCTTACTATAATATCGACTTTATCCCACCAGAAATATTTACAAAAACAAACGCGCGCAGCGTGGATATTTATAACTGAATAAATATACAGTTAAACCTGTCTATAGCGCCCCCTCTAAATAGCGCCTAATTTTAAATATGTATTACGATGGGTTTTACATTAAAAGTGACCTGTCTATAGCACCCCCTCTCTATAGCACTCTATTTTGGTGAGTTTCAAGAGGGGGGCGCTATAGACAGGTTTAACTGTAGTTACAAAATGTTAAGTAATTTAGGGCCAAAGGTTTGGCCAAACAATGGAGAAGTTTCCAGGAGGCCATGGAATGCTGTCAGGATGATCCTTTCCGCTTCAAGCAGCCTGGGTCCATATGGTAGGTCACACAACCAGTCTTTCTTAACTTGGCTAATATGACAGTTAAACCATTTTAAAAATTGTTATCAGTACAGTTAAACCTGTCTATAGCGCCCTCTCTTGGGACTCACCAAAATAGGATGCTATACAGAGGGGGTGCTATAGACAGGTCACTTTTAATGTAAATCGCATCGTACTACATATTTAAAATCGGTGCTATAGAGAGGGAGGCGCTATTTAGAGGGGGCATTATAGACAGGTTTAAATGTATATTTAATATTATGATGAATTGATTTAAAAGCCAATTCAACAACATTAGAACCTCCATGAAATGACACTCCTGCTAGAGGACACCTCTCCACAAAGGACAGTTTTCATTTACAAAATTACCATTTTTACTATAACAACTCTCCAGTAAGAGAACACCTCTCCCTAAAGGACACTTTGGCTCTGCAATTAGATGTCTTTTACAGGGAGGTTTCTACTGTACTTTTTATAATCTTAAAGATAGAGGTTTGCCTGGCCGGCATTCATTGTTATTTTAAAAATATAGACACTTCGACCAGTTAGAGTTTTCAGCATTCAATGTTTCAGCAAAATTATTTTGTCTTCATCAGGAGAAATAAAAATAATTTTGATGATGATAATCCAGTTGTGTAAAATACTTAGGTCCACTCTAGGTCTACATAGTAATAAGATAAAATCTAAATAAATATAGTGTGACGTTTCTGTAACAGCGCTGTTACCATCATCTCCACTGTTATCTCTGTAGCCTAAACGTCACACTATTTATTTATTTGGTCTTATTACCTTGTAGTTCAAATTGAACCTTATCATCCACTCTAGGTGTGTTTGGCCTTCAAGTATGGTTATCCGATACAGTAGAACATTGTTTGATGGTGTCTGTTGGGGATGAGTAGAGCTCATCAATGGATGAGTTAATACAGTCAATGTGTGGTTTGGGGTTGTTGGCTGAGAATTATACTTAGTACATAGTGGGAAAACCTTGTAAAAATAGTTGTTATATAGTAAATATGATAATTTTGAAACTGAAAACAGGCCTTTGTAGAGAGGTGTCCTCTCATGGAGGTTGTTCTATAGTAGAGAGGTGTCCTCTAGCATGAGTGTCCTCTTATGGAAGTTGTTCTACTGTAGAGAGGTGTCCTCTCATGGAGGTTGTTCTACAGTAGCAAGGTGTCTTCTCATGTAGGTTGTTCTACTGTAGAGAGGTGTCCTCTAGCAGGAGTGTCCTCTCATGGAAGTTGTTCTACTGAAGAGAGGTGTCCTCTCATGGAGGTTGTTCTACAGTAGCAAGGTGTCTTCTCATGTAGGTTGTTCTACTGTAGAGAGGTGTCCTCTAGCAGGAGTGTCCTCTCATGGAAGTTGTTCTACTGTAGAGAGGTGTCCTCTCATGGAGGTTGTTCTACAGTAGCAAGGTGTCTTCTCATGTAGGTTGTTCTACAGTAGTGAGGTGTCCTCTAGCATGAGTGTCCTCTCATGGAAGTTGTTCTACTGTAGAGAGGTGTCCTCTAGCAGGAGTGTCCTCTCATGGAAATTGTTCTACTGTAGAGAGGTGTCCTCTCATGGAGGTTGTTCTACAGTAGCAAGGTGTCCTCTCATGGAAGTCGTTCTACTGTAGAGAGGTGTCCTCTCATGGAGGTTGTTCTACAGTAGCAAGGTGTCCTCTCACGGAAGTTGTTCTACTGTAGAGAGGTGTCCTCTCATGGAAGTTGTTCTACAGTAGAGAGGTGTCCTCTCATTGAGGTTGTTCTACCGTAGCAAGGTGTCCTCTCATGGAAGTTGTTCTACTGTAGAGAGGTGTCCTCTCATGGAGGTTGTTCTACAGTAGCAAGGTGTCTTCTCATGTAGGTTGTTTTACAGCAGTGAGGTGTCCTCTCATGGAGGTTTTTCTACAGTAGCAAGGTGTCTTCTCATGTAGGTTGTTTTACAGTAGTGAGGTGTCCTCTAGCAGGAGTGTCCTCTCATGGAAGTTGTTCTACTGTAGAGAGGTGTCCTCTCATGGAGGTTGTTCTACCGTAGCAAGGTGTCCTCTCATTGAGGTTGTTCTACAGTAGCAAGGTGTCTTCTCATGTAGGTTGTTCTACTGTAGAGAGGTGTCCTCTAGCAGGAGTGTCCTCTCATGGAAGTTGTTCTACTGTAGAGAGGTGTCCTCTCATGGAGGTTGTTCTACTGTAGAGAGGTGTCCTCTCATGTAGGTTGTTCTACAGTAGAGAGGTGTCCTCTCATGTAGGTTGTTCTACAGTAGAGAGGTGTCCTCTCATGTAGGTTGTTCTACAGTAGAGAGGTGTCCTCTCATTGAGGTTGTTCTACAGTAGAGAGGTGTCCTCTCATGTAGGTTGTTCTACAGTAGAGAGGTGTCCTCTCATTGAGGTTGTTCTACAGTAGAGAGGTGTCCTCTCATTGAGGTTGTTCTACAGTAGAGAGGTGTTCTACAGTAGAGAGGTGTTCTACAGTAGCGAGGTGTCCTACAGGGAACAGCTGACTGTGCAGGAAGTCCATGACGGATGATCCCCTCATAGTCCACGATGTTCTACACACAGCACCTGTGGTGGCGGAACCCCTCCCCCTCACTACTTACCAAGAGGTAAACCTATCTTTACATATTGTTTACAATGTTTATAAGTCCATGATAAATTGATCAAGTCAACCATGTGCACCATGAACAGATAAAAGAGGACAAATATTTCAATCTTAAATGAAACACAAGGTAATAAGACCCAATTTAAATAAATAAAGAGTGTGTGACCTTTCAGTAACAACATTAAGATAATAAGACCAAATCCAAATAAAAATTATTACCTTGTGTTTATAATCTATAATCCAAATTGTGTTTTATCGGTAACAACGTCGTTACCAATTGAAATCTATCAAAAATGATAAAGCACAATTTGAATTATAGATTAGAAGCAGAAGGTAATAAGGATAACAATTATGTTGCTGAAACGTTACACACTATTATTTATTTGGATTTGGTCTTATTACCTTGTGTTTATATCTATAATCCAAATTGTGTACTACAGCAGAACCTTCCTGTAAAGGAAATCTAATTGCAGAGCCAAAGTGTCCTTTAGGTAGAGGTGTTCTCTTACCAGACAGTTGCTAAATAGTAAAAATGGTAATTTTGCAAATGAAAACTGTCCTTATAGAGAGGTATTTTCTACCACGAGTGTCCTCTCATGAAGGTTCTACTGTATATCAATCTTAAATGAATTAATCATTGTAGATCCCTAAAATCCCAAACATGCTAACAAAGATTGGCTTATTTCGGACACATAGTGAAAGCATATGCATTAGAAATTATATTTATGTTGGGGTAAATTGAAGTAAGAAGAAATATGAGAACATCTGCAATGAGCCAGAAGGGGTGAAGAAATCTACCTGAAAGTTATGAAATAAGCTGTGAGTGATGGTCAAAATACAGTTAAACCTCTTTCTATAAAAGACACCTAGTTGCAGAGCCAAACTTCCCTTAAGAGAAAAAGGCATTCTAGATACAAGAAAATAAGACCTAATCCAAATAAATTAATAGTATGTGACGTTTTGGTAACAGCATTGTTACCATCATAAAATCGCTGTCACCGAAATTTCATACTTAATTTATTTGGATTAGGTCTTATCTTCTTGTATCTATAATCCAAAGTGTGCTTTATCAGAAAGGTATTCTCTTATTGGAGAGTAGCTAATTAGTAAAAATTGTCATTTCGGTGATGAAAACTGACCTTTGTAGAGAAGTGTATTCTAACCTGAATGTCCTCTTTCTCATGGAGGTTCTACTCCTTCTTCTTCTTTCTTATCCCCACTCAATCATATTAGGGTATCAAGCTTGTAGAGTTTGAAACTTTTGATGGTGTCAGCTGGGGATGAGTAGAGCTCATTAATGGATGAGCCAATTCAGTCAAAATGATAACCGTCATGATTGGGTGAAGTAGAATGCGTCTGCCTTTATCATTAAGATTGGGAGCACTACTCAGTGGCAGGCCGACTTAGCTCCAAAAGAAATGGCCGCCTCTGTCCCGAGGAACAGACGCCATATGCAGCCGCTCCTAACATGGAGTACAAATGCTGCTCATCCTATATCCCTGGATCAGGAGCCTTTACAGGGTATTATCAGCCGGGCCAGCTGAGCCCAGGTTTTTTAATGAGCTTGTTACTGCTCCCCCTCCTCCTTTTTAATCCGGGCTTGGGACCGGCAAAGGCGGAGTTAAAGGAGGTTCTACTGAACTTTAATAATAATCAACCTAAGAATGATTACCAAGAAATACTGACTTAAAATTATGATAAAGTACAATTTGGATTATAGATAAAAGCTACAAGGTAATAAGACCTAATCCAAATAAATTAATAGTGTGTGACATTTCAGTAACCACGCTCTTACCGAAATATCACATAGTATTAATTTATTTGGATTAGGTCTTAATTTTTGTAACTTCAATTCATAATAACGACTATATAATAATGATTTATTAATTTGACTGGTTGTTGTACAGATGAACAAAGCTTTTAAGAAATCAGATCCTCTTTGTGCTAAAACAACCCTGGCCAAGGAAGAAAAGGTGAGATTTAAAAATACTGATTTGTTCGGATTCTTATTTGCAGTAGGCAAAAATATTTTTTATCTCTAATAAACACTCATGAAAAAACTTAAGGCAGTTTCTTTAATGTCTCTGGTCATCTATTCTTTTTTTTTTAAGAAGACGGGGACAATTTTGTTCACACTTGGTTATCTATCGTCTTTAATAAATGTCACTGTGTATGAGCAGAATCGTTCAATACAGTATTAGATCTCTGAGAAGCGGTCTGGTAGATTAAATTGGCGAAACCGCTGGGAGGGTTCACCACTGATAAGCCAAGCCCTCCCAATAATTTTTACATCGTAGTCAAGACTTTTAAAGTTTGTTTTATGTATAAAAGAAACAATCATGCTTTAATATTTTCATTTACTGTATATATGTAGATGGTGCATTATAGCTTTATATTAAAGGTCACTGTGTATCAAATATATTTCAGAGTTATTGTCTGAATCCTGGTATACATGCTAAAAGGTACAACTTTGCCATAAATGTCATTCTTCCAGGAAAGATCTCTTTGTTCTAGCCAGTATATTAATGGAGAGGTATTATGTGTTTAGGGTGAAGAAAGATTGGCCCTACGTCCAAAAGACAAAATCGTCATCCCCAAAATGCCCATGGAGACCATGACCCAGACCATGTTGGCCATGAGACCCTATCCCTCCAAATTCTACCTCAGAGAAAAGCCCCAGCCCAGACAAGATCCTGAAAAACTCACCCTTCCACCCATTCTTCCTGTGAGTTTCTCTTCAGTTTACTGACATCACACATCTGTAGATGCCAAACCTAATAATAAAATCAAAAAGCTACAAGCATCTAACTTCATCAAACTAAGAAAATCGGACCTAATCCAAATAAGTTAATAGTAAGTTACTTTTCGGTAATAGCATTGTTACCATTATCAGACAAAAGAATAAATGAGAAAAAATATCACAGCAAGTTCTTAAATAGTATTGTTATCAAACAGCATGTTTAAGAACATGTGATATTTTTTCTCAATTATTCTTTTGTCTGATAATGGTAACAATGCTGTTACCGTAAAGTAACTTATTATTAATTTATTTGGATTTGATCTTATTTTCTTGTAGCTATAATCTATAATCCGAATTGTGCTTTATCATTTATCAAACTAAGTAACTATATGGAACTTTTTTATACATCAAGCAGCTCCTCTATAGTTGAGTTGCACAAGTATTTTATACTCTTCTTAAACCTGAGACCATGCAACTTATAAGTCTATAAACCTAATAAACAGATTATATAAAAGGGCGTACCTGGATCTGTGTGAAGAAAAAAAAAATTTTTTTTCTCTCAAAATATTTTGAGAGATTGCTCCCTCTTTATAGATCCAGGTACGCCCTTTTATATAATCTTAATTTATGGATCGCCATTTGACTAAAACTAATAAACAGAGTTTTGATGAAAACAAGTCGGTGGATGAGAGGGTAACACGCTCGATTCCCGACAGTCATGAACCGGGATTGAATCCCGCGTTAAAATTTGTTTAATATGTGAAAAGCCTTCATATATTATTCACTGTTTCAATTATCATGAACTAGGTTGCTCTTGCTGAGCGGTACCTATTAATGTGATTTTGAACCAACAGAGTTTTGATGCCAATGCCTGAAATGAACATACACCCATGGACAAAACTTGTACCTTTTAGAATGTATATCGAGATTCTGACAATGACCCTGAAATATATATTTTCTATACACAATCTTTATTGAAGGCAAACGAGATAACCAAGTGTTTGTCTTTTTCAAAACGATGAAATAGACATCCGGTATCATCAAAGACTAAGTTTGTCCATGAGTGTATCAGTGAAAAGAGAATTTTTGTACCAAAAATTTTAAATCTGAACATGTGAGAGAAATGTTCTGGTATGTGCTGGCAGGGACATGATACAAATGGGTCTCAGTACAACAAACTTAAAACCAGTCCTCGAGCAACAAGAACCATGACTACCCATGATCTGTACTCCAAGCAAACCCACGGACTTGCCCATGACATCCTGGATGCCAGGCGACACGCGGACTATCACACCACCTGGGGAGAGATGGACTTAAGTCCAGGATACCATCCCGGCAGACAACTCCTCAACTCCATCAGGGACCCCACCTGGGAGATGCCTAGAGAACCCTTGGTCAACAGAAGCACTAACAAACCCACAGACCATTCTACTGTGGACACAATTAAATTACAGAACACCAATGACCCTACACCTGTAAGTACATTACTTCATCTTGATTTTAACTTTTTCTTGGTAAACATTATAAGATTCTAAAAGAAATACCTCGTGACCATCATTTAATTTCTTTTCTGACATATGTGGGGTTGGCCATGGATAATACAGTATATACCTCCATGAGGGAACACTCTTTCTGGAGGATACAACTGTTTTCATTACAAAAAATAAAATATTTTTTTACTATTCAGTAGCTCCTGTAGTAACTAGGGACCCCACCTTCTGAGATGCCTAGAGAACCCTTGGTCAACAGAAGCACTAACAAATTCACAGACCATCCTACCATGGACACAATTAAATTACAGACAACCAATGACCCTACCCCTGTAAGTACATTACTTCATCTTAAATTTAACTTTTTCTGGGTGAAAATTATAAAATTTTAAAAGAAATACCGTTATCTAATTAAAATAATGCAACAGGTTTCTGGAGATGAGTTTCTGTTCATTTTATTAACGTAGTCTCAATATTTCGGGCATCTCTACCCTTCTACAGGAGTACAATATGAACAATAATGAATATCTAAATTAACTAAATTTATGTTAGTATATATAGGGGTCGGTGGAAGGGGGATCTAAACCATTGGTTTTCGACCGCTATGACCCGGGTTCGATTCCCACATTGGACACTTTTTTTCCTGATTTAAAAAAAAATGATCCAATGGACTCCGATTCTTGGAAAAGTCCATCCCCACCAGCGAGTGCAAGTGCCAGGACAGTTGTAACTTTCAATGTCTATCACATAAGCAATGATCAATAGTTCAAATCTATACAACAGAATGAATCTCTATACCAGAGAGCTGTGGTGATATGTTATCAGGATTGTGAGGTCCCCCAACACAAGGGCCCACTGTCCACCTACTCTCTTGCCTTCTCCAAGCCCCACATGGTGAGAACCCCCCTCAGACAAACCCCCTCCATCCCTCGGCCCCAGCTCTCCTGGGTATTCTTCTCGGAGTACGGCTACAACTTCAGAAAGCCTCATGTCCCTAATCCTTTCACTCCACAACCCAAAAAGAATCTTCACATTTCCCCAAATCCTCAATGTATTGAGAAATCCAATTAGAAAATAATAAATCTGCTGATAAATCCTCTGAGATAAAATCTTCAATCAAATGAATATAAATATATAGAAGACTTCGAGACATACCTTCACAGAAGAGCTCTCAGGATTCCTTGGACATATATGGTAATAAATAATCAAGTCCTTGATTAAATGGGTACAGAACGCCAGCTGATAAAGTTCATAAAACAACGAAAACTGACGTTTGCTGGACATGTGATGCGCGGATAGATCAGCAGGAACATTGCTGACAGTATTGGAGGGAAAGCTCCAGGGGAAGAGATCGAGGGGAAGGAGACGACAGGGATACACAGACGATTTAAAACAATGGACTGGACGATACACCTACGAGGAGATGAAGAAGATGGCGGAGGAGATATGGAGAGACCATGTGGCCCAACCTCAGTAGAGGAAGGCAATTAATGGAGGAAGGAAGGGAGATACGGGGTTTATGCAGGGTGGTTCTGTTGTGTACACTCCTTTGTTTTTCGTGGTGTGCTTGGTAAGAGCATGCCCAATGGTGCATAATAAGACAAAGACCCAAGAGTTTCAGAATCTGTGGAGGGACTCTTGTTGATAGCCCCCACCAGTGAGGAGATCTCTACACTGGGACATCCCTTACACTCCCTCAATTCCAAGGCTCTCTGCCTTTTGCCCATACTAGCTGTCTCAGGACTAGCCAGTACTTGAGGCAAGCTTCTTTTCCCGCTCCATACATGTCCATCCTAGGGTTAGATGACCACCCAGGTCTAAATATATCTCGATATTTATGAACAAGCAGACATGAATGTCGTTAAATAAAAGCTTTTTAAAATTGTATGAGTTTGTCCCAAATGTTCGTAAACACCGCAACAATAACCCTATATATATAAAAGTCAGTGTATGATTGTATGTCATAATATATGCTCTTCCAGGAATAATAAAGTAAATCTACAGTCGACCAGAGAGAGAGACGTAGTCGATAGAAGGCAACTAAGTTACGCCATTTTGAACCACTGGCCACATGCCGGAGGGGGCTTTTCTTGGAACCTCAGGTCTATTTTTGGACAGTCGGGGGGTGGTGGCGACACAAACGGTCGTTCCGCAGTGACAGCCCTCGCACTACCTCTCTCTCGCTGGTTACCTGGGTTATTCCTCTACCAACTCGTCGTGTGATTATTTCTCTTTCCCCACCACATTATTATCACTATATTGTCACATGTATGTATGTATGTTTGTCGGCTATACACGTTCACAATACGTAACAAATCTGACTGAAATTTTAACAGTATATAGAGTAAAATCTTTAAAAACTTATAGTCAAAATTTCAGGTCTTTATCGCAAATATTCGTTGAGTTATTTTAAAATTTGCTCTTTCGCTCGCGAGCAGCGCCTCTAGCGGTGAAGATGGGAGGTAATATCAGCTGACCTAATGTACATGTAAAGTTTGGAGCGGGACGTTTCACAAGAGTGACATCCACGGCGCCAATTTATAATTGTAACGAATAGTATTTGAATAAAAACATTTAATCGGGTAATACCCGGGCATTGCCCGGGAAATTCGGCTAGTATCTCTTCTTCTTATTATTATTTTTTATCTCCACTCAATCATATTAGGGTATCAAGTTGTGACCCTTGATGGTGTCTGTTTGACAACCATCATGACTGGGTGAAGTAGAATGCGTCTGCCTTTGTCATTAAGCCTGGAAGCACTACTCAGTTTCAGGCCGACTTAGCTCCAAAAGAAATGGCCTCTTCTGACATGAGGAACAGACGCCATGTACAGCCGCTCCTAAAATGGAGTACAAACACTGATCATCCTGTATCCCTGGATTAGAATCCCTTACAGGGTACTATCAGCCGGGCCAGCTGAACCCAGGTTTTTTAGCGAGCTTGTTACTGCTCCCCCTCCTCCTTTTTCATCCGGGCTTGAGACCGGCAAAGGCGGGGGGGGGGGGGGGGAGTTGGCTAGTATCTTAAGTGTTTACGAACTTTTAGAACAACCTTGTATTATTTAGATGGATGGCAGATCGCACATCTATCATAATCAATTCTCAGTGAGAGAGAAGATTATTATCATTGATAGTACTTTGCCTAGTTGCAGATTGTTTGATGTAAATTCAGGTCAGCATATGACAATGGGTATTATGTCGCGCAGGGGCTGAGGTAATAAATAGATTTCTTTTAAACCTCCCATTTACTTCTTGATGCCTACAAACACTAGGACGTTACAGATGGCTGAAATATTTTTCTTTGACTGTTCAAACAATTTATAACCTGATCTTACAATAGTTAACACAATGCAATAACGCTCCATCTATATATATATATAAAATGAAAGGATTTAAGAGCACGAATGTTTCTTTTATACACAAAACAAACTTCTACTGTCCTTACAATAGTTAAACATCTTAACTCTTTTGTGTCTGGTGTCCTAAAAGAATTCTTAAGATCAAAGTCAACAACAAATTCAACTTGTAACTGGATGAATACAATAATGTTTGATCATGGTTTCCTTTTTGGTTCATACAAATTTTACAAGGCCGCAGTCAGCGTTCGGACGAGATTAATGGATTCGCCGAATGTCGTGGTTTATTTGATTAAGGAAAGCGAAGACTAGAACGCGGCTGATTCCACACTCGCCTTTTCAGTGATACGCTAACATTGACGTATGCACAGTGTGGCCACTGGACATGCGTAGGACCTGGAAACTGTTGGGTTCTGTGCTGACTGGAGTATAGGAGCTCCATCTATGCTTCCTTCCTGTGGTGAATCTGTATAAGACCGGTGGTCTTAATGAAGTTGTGTTTATGAATTCTTAAGATCAAATAGACAGATAAAGTGATAAAGACGTTCGGAGAAGATTTAATGGAGAATATAGATGAAGAGTATGATCAAAATAAATTGATAGTTTGCAGCACATGTGCTCTAAGTAGAAAAGGTGTTGCCTGTGTAAGGTTTTATAAAATCAATAGGTAAACATTTTATTAGAAAGATTTTTTATTAAATAGGATTTCAGTATATGATGGGAGGTCTGAACGATGATTACCTTAATGTTTGTCACAAATATCCAGGTCACAGGACAACTTCACCAAGGCAGTGTCTTGGTACATCGTCAACTTTCTGAGTGTTTGAATCCATAGTTTGTAAAATCCTTGGGTAGGTCACTCTGAGCTGTTGCCCATAGAAATTCTCAATAGTCTTCTGTCTTTTAGAAGCAATCCATTTCTCTAAATCTCTTCTCTTCACATATCCGAGCATTACATCCACTCGGGATTTCTGGAAGGACCCAGGGGATTGCTTGAGATGCAGGAACAACTTAGGCAAGGTCCTGATGTTGCTGGATCCAGGTTCGACAACAGTAGAATCTTGTTTCTTGAATTCAGGAGTCCAGCGGAGAATACGGACCTCTGCCGGGTCCTAAACACCAAGCATTACTTACTCTCTCACATCCTTGTATATCTTTGATAGTTTATAAAGAGAGTATTGAATCATTTTTAAAATAGACAGTGCAAACGCTTTAAACAATTATGGCAATTTAAAATCGAAGAACTAGCTGTTCTTGTCATATCTAAAAGAAGAGTCGTTTTATCCTTTGCAATATCGGAAGAATAATCAGATTCATAACGTAAATCATTGGAAGTAACATTCAATAGAACTTCCATGAGAGGGGTCATTCCCACTAGAGGACACTTCTTCTCTACAAAAGACAGTTTTCGTGTGTGCGTACGTGGATGTGTGCGTACGTGTTTGTGTGTGCGTACGTGCATGTGTACGTGTTTGTGTGCATGTGTACGTGTTTGTGTGCATGCGTACGTGTTTGTGTGCATGCGTACGTGTTTGTGTGCATGCGTACGTGTTTGTGTGCATGCGTACGTGTTTGTGTGCATGCGTACGTGTTTGTGTGCATGCGTACGTGTTTGTGTGCATGCGTACGTGTTTGTGTGCATGCGTACGTGTTTGTGTGCATGCGTACGTGTTTGTGTGCATGTGTACGTGTTTGTGTGCATGCGTACGTGTTTGTGTGCATGCGTACGTGTTTGTGTGCATGTGTACGTGTTTGTGACAATTAAAGACAGTTAGTTGATATCTAGTCAACAGTACGGAGAGAGGTTACAGTTTAAAATAGGGAGAAATATTTACAATAGACGGAGCCCTCTCCGAAGGGACGTCTGGATTTCATCAGGAGCCGAGAGCGGTCCTAAGTTTGGACAGGCCCCTGACAATTCTGGGAACCATGCCCCCAACATGTTAGCATGTGTACGTGTTTGTGTGCATGCGTACGTATGTATGTGCGTACATGGAATGTGTGCATGTCTCACCGAGCCACAGCGAGCAGCAAGCACGTACCTGAGATTGCAGACCAGCAGTCAACAGCAGGATCACAACCTGGACACATGTCATCCACTCAGCACCCCACAATGACGTTCGTTCAGAGAAGGCGCCGCAAGAAGTCCTCAAAATGTCAAATAATGACACCAAAATAACAACTCCCTATTATATTGAAAAAGAAAAAGGCATCTCCTTATCGTGCAAATGGAAGTTTCTGATGACTTGTGCCTCGGAATAAATATCAACTATTTTCGTTGATTTTTAATTATTCCAGAATTAGCCAAATACCCATCCTTGATTAATCAAGAAAAGATAACCACGTACGTGTTTCGGACTGTTGGCCCTCATCAGCGTAATCACGTACCTTTCGGGCGATTGTTTCCAATGTCTGAGTATGTAGATGGTTGGAAGGAGATCCGTCTGTGCCATGTTTTCATACGATAAATCGTAACCAAAAAGAAAGCAAAAAATGTCATTTTGTAAATGGCTAGAGTGAAGAGTGTATAAACAACGGGTAGTTGGCGATCTATGGATACGCTCCAGGAGCCTGAGTTACCTAGTTGTTATTACTATATAAACAAGTGCGAAACAAAACAGAGCAAGTCAATAAACACAAACATAACAACGTTGGAGGATCCATCTTTTATAAGTTTTTTAATACGCGTATTATATTGTCGCGAGCATCGCCTGAAAACAGCTACAACCTCCGCCAATCGATGACGCTTTGGCTTATTTCTAGTCTGGGACTAGTGTGGAAGTCGCCTAATTCTGTGGTCCTGTTTCCTGGGGCTAATAATTGTAAATATCTGTTTATATTGGCTCTATGATGTAAGTAATGTAAATATCCGTTAATTGATATTCGAGCTCTTATGCAATGTGGATTAAAGATGACAATAAAGGAGAAGTGTTAGAAGTATTGGTGCCGGTTGCTGTTGTGACTCTCTCAACAACATCACTATAGCTACTCTTCTGGTAAGTCTCTCGTGTCCCCCCACCAGTGGTAAGGCCGAGAGATACTGCCAGAGGAAAGGAGATCCACCTGAGTGGTGGTTCTCAGAGAGTCTTTGGGCGGTCTGCGGGGTAGAGCTGCAGAGGGGAAGCAACGGAACCAGGGTAGGTCATCCACGACGGAGGAAGCGGCGTCGTCGCAAAGAACCAGAGGACACGCGCGACAATATATTCAAGTAATTATTCGAATTGTTTTATAAAATAATATTTGCCTATTCCACCCAGTGTCCTTGCAGAATTTGGGGCAGTACAATTATGGACAAAACTTAAGGAAATGGAAAGTCTGATATTGCCAGTCGTCTGTTTCTTTTAAGAAGACAGAGACAATTTTGTTCACACTTGGTTATCTCGTGTCTTCAATAAAGGTCACTGTAATGTTACAACTTCCTTAAGTTTTGTCCATGAGTGAATATAGAGTTTACATTGCTTTAAGGGGTGTAGAAGCGCATAAGCAAATATAGAAATAGGTCATTTTAAAAAGAAGCATTGTATCGAAGTTTTTCTCATTTTGATTACTTGATAAACCTGTACATACAAGTGTTATTCTATTGATTGTAGATTGTTAATATCACATACATATACAGATTTATTAAGACCATCGGTCTTATACAGATTGCCCACAAGAAGAAAGGAAGCACACCCCCACAGTATATTGTAAATATGATGATCTAGGTTGCTCTTTTTGAGCGGCACCTAATAAAGCTATTTGGAACTTGGAAAGGAAGCATAGATGGAGCTCCTATATAGCTACGTTGGCCTCCCCCCCCCCCCCCCCCCCTGAAATTCCCAAAGCTGCAATTGCGGCGTGTTCTTATCGCAGTTAAACGAAGCCATACAAAAAAAAAGGCTTTTTACAATTTTACAAAATTTAACCTTTTTAATAATACAAATTTTTTTTAAATAATCATACGAGTCTAAAATAGCTTAAATTTCTTATAAGATGGCACGCTAATGCATCATATAGTAATAATACTAATATCGAAAAATATTTGATCCCTTCAAAAAAATTATCAAAAGAATATTGAAGAAATATTAAAAAATGAAAGCCTGATAGACTTACCAGAGGTGTTAACTCCATTCTGTGATGAGAACTGGCGACACTGGACTTATAAAACAGACGACTGTTTGTTAAAAGCCGCCATTTTAGGTCACTGGAACATTTCTAGGATCCTGTCAACCGTCGGTATTTCTTTGACAGCTCAATTCTACCTTCTCAAATACTGTTCCGTGATCTTTGTTTGGTTTAATTACCTTTCTTTGTTTTATATAAGGATCAATAAACATGTTAAAAATGAAATATTTTACAGTGATTCAATAAAATAATCTTCTGTATTAATATATATTAAGTTGTATTTGAAATATAGATACAAATAATATTATATTTGAATTAAATAAATATAAAAATATTTTCAGAATTTCTTTATTTAAATATTGGGAGGCAAGCTTTCACACAGTCGTGCTTCATCAGGCCACTGGCTTCGCAAAGGCGTGCAACATACAGATACTCCCACCCCCATTGAAACTGTCCCCATAACTCTCTACAACTGAAAACTATTTTTATAATTGATTTTTTGAAAATGCATTTCTGTGAATCTCTATTGTATGTACACTGTGTGACAAGGAAATTACTGAAGAACTCCCCCATTACCTGCTTAATTGTACAGCCCTTGATGCAGAGAGGAAGGTCCTATATCAGCAAATTAAATGTACCAACACTTCACCCTACGTATTGCTTTCAAAAATATCAGCAAACAAATCTAAGGCAATAGCTTACTATAATTTTTTTAGATCATCATTATGTAAGGACCAGTCAACAAGTGAATGACTTTGAGACGAAGAGTAAAGCCAGTTCAATTTCTATGTAAATTACACAAGATGATTATTACCTTACCCAATTGGGAGAATCTGTATGGGGCAAGTCCCTAATAAAGGCTGTGTGTGTGTGTCTATTATATGTATGTTGTACGGAGCCAGTGGCCTGATGAAGCACGACCGTGTGAAAGCTTTTCTCCCAATTTTTGAATAAAGAAACTCTTCAAATATTTTAAAATTTATATAATTCAATTATATTAAGTTGGAAACATCAGGCTTCCAGGAATAAGTTTCTTTTTTAAATTTAATTCATAAATCTCTAGCTTTAAGGCAGGAAAGCCCTTCTTCAGGTTTTGCTGTTTACACGTGTAAAATGCTTTGTATTTATATACGTATAATATTTAATTATTCTTTGATTTGTCTTCAAGACTGTACTTTCTTTTTTTCTCTAATTTTACATAAGATATTTTGTTTATATATTATGTTTAACCTTGTTGTAATTAAATTAAATATTAAAACACAAAGTATTGTAATACAATATAATGCGGCTTATGATTGTAAAATGACATTTGAAAATTATCCCGCATGTGTTTCGCATGGGAACATTCCCATCCCTGGACACTTTTATTGTTCCGTTTATCATTGCTCTTCACAATTCATCCTTTCATACTTCATCCCTAAGGTTGGAAATAACCGTTATTTCTCCTTAAAAATAAATTTCGATTTTTCATTTAAAAGAAACACATGCCGGATAATTTTCAAATGTCGTTTTACAAAGTATTGTGACTATCACTTATTTATAAATAGGAAATGTTACAACATGAGAAATGAAATATTCAATATCTCTAAATATACATTCATAGACAAAAGGAAGTGAAGAGTATTTGATGTAGCATGTCGTCAATTTTATGTTTTTAAAGAGACAGAGGCAATTGTGTTCACACTTAGTTATCTCGTGTGTCTTCAGTATCGTTCCAATCTTAGTATATGTACCGCCGAACAAGCGTGTAAAGGTCACTGTGTATCAAATATCTTTCAGAGTTATTGTCTGAATCCCGATATAGTGCGCCTCCTGAACCTGATGGATCCCGAATGGCTTATTGCCATTCATTGGAAGAATATATCAACTATATTTTGATCCATGGTTTTCAGAGTTGGCAAACCACGTACGCGTTTCGGGCTGTTGGCCCTCATTAGAGTGATGTAGGTTGTACACTGAAAGCCCAACATCGGATCTTTTTTTTAATTCGTTCACATTTTATCTCTCTTTATAAATATAGCAGGTGTCTTTGTAAGTTTGACGTTGTTTCAACTCGAGCCCTGTTTGAATTTGATTCTTGAATGTTTTTGTGTGAGGAGTAAAAGTTTATGACACCGCAAAGAAGATCGAAATTTAAAAGTTCAATTTTCAATCTTAAACTGCATTAAGAGACAAAAAGCATAACTTCTATACTCTCTTCTCGTTATTAACTTTAATATTCAACTAAGAAACCATTATGGAACAGTTTGGTAAATCCGTGATTTCTGTAGTATGATATTGAATTTCAGACTTGATTCCGAGAAAGAAAGTCTTCCATATCACCCATTTTCTTTCCAATATCACCTTGGTAACTATCTGCAACAATTATAGCTGGCCAATATGCCGTCGATCCATAGTGTGGCCGTGTTCTAACCGCCAATGTCCTGATCTCGCCGTGTTTTAACCGCCCAAATTCTAATCTCGCCGTGTTCTAACCGCCAATGTCCTGATCGCCCCGTGTTCTAACCGCCAAACTTCTAATCTCGCCGTGTTCTAACCGCCAAACTTCTAATCTCGCCGTGTTCTAACCGCCAATGTCCTGATCGCCCCGTGTTCTAACCGCCAATGTCCTGATCGCGCCGTGTTCTAACCGCCAAACTTCTAATCTCGCCGTGTTCTAACCGCCAATGTCCTGATCGCCACATGTTCTAACCGCCAATGTCCTGATCTCGCCGTGTTCTAATCGCCAATGTCCTGATCGCGCCGTGTTCTAACCGCCAAACTTCTGATCTCGCCGTGTTCTAATCGCCAATGTCCTGATCTCGCCGTGTTCTAACCGCCAAACTTCTGATCTCGCCGTGTTCTAATCGCCAATGTCCTGATCTCGCCGTGCTCTAACCGCCAATGTCCTGATCTCGCCGTGTTCTAACCGCCAATGTCCTGATCTCGCCGTGTTCTAACCGCCAATGTCCTGATCTCGCAGTATTCTAACCGCCAATGTCCTGATCTCGCCGTGTTCTAACCGCCAACTTCTGATCTCGCCGTGTTCTAACCGCCAATGTCCTGATCTCGCCGTGTTCTAACCGCCAAACTTCTAATCTCGCCGTGTTCTAACCGCCAATGTCCTGATCGCCCCATGTTCTAACCGCCAATGTCCTGATCTCGCCGTGTTCTAACCGCCAAACTTCTAATCTCGCCGTGTTCTAACCGCCAATGTCCTGATCGCCCCGTGTTCTAACCGCCAATGTCCTGATCGCGCCGTGTTCTAACCGCCAAACTTCTAATCTCGCCGTGTTCTAACCGCCAATGTCCTGATCGCCCCATGTTCTAACCGCCAATGTCCTGATCTCGCCGTGTTCTAACCGCCAAACTTCTGATCTCGCCGTGTTCTAACCGCCAATGTCCTGATCTTGCCGTGTTCTAACCGCCAATGTCCTGATCTCGCCGTGTTCTAACCGTCAAACTTCTGATCTTGCAGTATTCTAACCGTCAAACTTCTGATCTCGCCGTGCTCTAACCGCCAATGTCCTGATCTCGCCGTGTTCTAACCGCCAATGTCCTGATCTCGCCGTGTTCTAACCGCCAATGTCCTGATCTCGCAGTATTCTAACCGCCAATGTCCTGATCTCGCCGTGTTCTAACCGCCAACTTCTGATCTCGCCGTGTTCTAACCGCCAATGTCCTGATCTCGCCGTGTTCTAACCGTCAAACTTCTGATCTCGCCGTGTTCTAACCGACAATGTCCTGATCTCGCCGTGTTCTAACCGCCAAACTTCTGATCTCGCAGTATTCTAACCGTCAATGTCCTGATCTCGCAGTATTCTAACCGCCAATGTCCTGATCTCGCCGTGTTCTAACCGCCAACTTCTGATCTCGCCGTGTTCTAACCGCCAATGTCCTGATCTCGCCGTGTTCTAACCGTCAAATTTCTGATCTCGCCGTGTTCTAACCGCCAATGTCCTGATCTCGCCGTGTCCTAACCGTCAAACTTCTGATCTCGCAGTATTATAAACGCCAATGTCCTGATCTCGCCGTGTTCTAACCGTCAAACTTCTGATCTCGCCGTTTTCTAACCGCCAATGTCCTGATCTCGCCGTGTTCTAACCGCCAAACTTCTGATCTCGCAGTATTCTAACCGTCAATGTCCTGATCTCGCCGTGTTCTAACCTCCAATGTCCTGATCGCCCCGTCTTCTAATCGCCAATGTCCTGATCGTGCCGGGTTCAAACCGCCAAACTTCTGATCTCGCAGTATTCCTACCGTCAATGTCCTGATCGCCCCGTCTTCTAATCGCCAATTTCCTGATCTCGCCGTGTTCTAACCGCCAATGTCCTGACCTCGCCGTGCTCTAACCACCAATTTTCTGATCGCGCCGTGTTCTAACCGTCAATGTCCTGATCGCCCCGTCTTCTAATCGCCAATGTCCTGATCTCGCCGTGCTCTAACCGCCAATTTTCTGATCGCGCCGTATTATAACCGCCAATGTCCTGATCTCGCCGTGTTGCCCAAAGAATGGCAAGTATTTTGGCTTGAAAGCTGAAAAATCAAAATTGAGTCTGAGAAGTATTGGTTGGTCTTGTGAAGGAAGGATAATTGCGGCATCAACTCCTGCCTCGGATTTTTATCTATCAGTCTATATAACAGGAGACGTGACCTTGTCGCAATCTAGGCTGAAGGTAATTGGGCGTCGGAAAGGGGGGTGTGGAAGAGCAGCTGGACCAGGTCGAAATTCAAAATGGCCTACCTCAACCAGCTTGAAGTAAGTCATTCGAGATTTTATTATGATATCAAGCGGAGGGCTACCAGATAGAGAAAGAGCCGAAATATTGTGAGTGCAGGAACCACCTCGCAATATGCGACGCGCGAAGAGGTACGGCAGACTCCGAAGCTGTCGGATGTCTGCTCTAAAAGAAGCGCGACTGCTCCAGGCAGAGACCCCATAGAGGAAGGCCGGGGCCACCACTGCTTTGAGAATGCGGTTTCCTGCCACAAATGACAGGCCGAAATTTTTTTGGATGGCATTAGTGAGACGGGAAATTATGCAACGGGTCCGGAGTACAATTTTTTTAAGAAGGGATACGAATTTTCGCGTTTGATAAAATTCTTAATATGGTGATAATCTGGCTTATGGTAATAGGTTGTCCGAGAATCTTTAAACCAGAATCCGGGTTGGGGCGAACTCTCCTCCACTGAAAGATGCAGGCCTTCCTGTGGTTAAGCTGGAGGTCATTGTCAACACACCAAACAGTCATCCTATCCAGAAAATCGTTGATATCCTTGACAGGCAAACGACCACGAACCTAGATTAAGAGGGTGAAGTCGTCGGCAAAATCCACCAGCGAACTTTCCCTGATTTGAAAAAGTAGGAATAGTTCACGAGTGACCACATTCTAAAGGAAGGAATTAACACAGAGCCTTGGGGTGTTCCCCGTTTGGAGAAGGTTGAGACTTTGAATGACCACGTGGAGTAAGAGACTTCTCTGTCCTCGAGGAAACTTTACACAAGGTAAACCAGTGAGTCTGGGCAAACTAGGCGATACAGGCTTTGGACAATAGCCAGTCTCCATATGGTATCTTTGCTGATGTCCAGGCTTATTGCCAGAGTCTTCCTCCAGTGTGACTGTCTGATGTCAATAAACTGTAATTAATGTAATTTTGGCCAGGGCATTTTCTGCCGAACGCCCATGGACAAAACAGATCTGCCAGCCATTGGAGTCTGGCCAGAATGCATCTTCGAACACTTTTGCCAAGTTGTTTAATAGCGTAATGGGCCTGTACCTATCTATCTGGTTTGGAGCTGAGCTAGAAGTTTTAGGGATAAGAATGAGGCGTCCCACTTTTCAGGGACGAGGGAAGTGACCAATTTTGAGGCACTTGGAAAATATTGTGGCCAGTAATGAATGTAATGTAGAAAATTTCGTGAAGTTTTTTTTTTTTTTTTGCGTGGAAGAGTTTTAAGAATTCTCAGAAGTATAAAAGAAAACTTTTCTCTGATTTAGAGAGTTCTTTATTTTATAAAAACAAGTGATACGCTAACCTTGACAAATGTACGGTGGAATCTGTGGCCACTGGACATGAGTCGGACCTGGAGGCTGTTGTTGGGTTCTGTGCTGCCTGGAGTATAGGAGGTCCATATATGCTTCCTTCCTATTGTGAATCTGTATTAGACCGGTGGTCTTAATAAAACTGTATATGTGTGTTTTAGATAAAAACAATCTACTTGAGGGATAAATGTATATCAACTCAGAATTCAAATTTTCAAATATTTATATGTAAAATATTAGTCCCTTGTCCTACATGCATCAAATTCTTGAGACAATATTCCAGACCCAAATATAAGGCCATCACACTCTATATTTCCAAAACAAAAATAACAATTTAAAAAAAAAACTGCCAAGAAAACTGACGTGTCCGTGATATACCTTGCTCACGTACTAGCGATAAAAAGAAAATGAACTGCGCATGTATAACCAAATAGCACTGGAATAGTGCAGGAGAATAAATGGGACAGTATGTAAATACATCCCGATTTAAACGTATGTTATAATTAGGTTTTATATATTGTAGTAAAATATTCATTATTTAATTAATAAACCAATTATTTTTTTTAAATAAACGTTCTTCCCTGATTTATAATATTATAAAATAAATAAAGCTTCCAGGGTTAAGTTTCTTGTTCAACTTTTGAATTGCACAAGTAACTTAACCCTGGAAGCTCTATTTATTTTATAATAATTATTTTGATATATATATTTTGGTACACCATGAACTTCCTTCATTTCTTCTTCTCTATATAGATTTTTTATTAAATATAAATTGCTGTGTCATTCTTAGGTTTGTCTTTCCTCATTATCAACGTGACAATATGTTTTCTCTGTCCTTGAGTAGATCCTAGCCTCCATTGGCGTCTTAATTCTCTAACTTGAACCATTACTATTGTTTTAATGTATTCAACCCAAGAAACACAAGATATTCTGCAATCCTGTGAGTCCATAGTTTTATTAGATAGCCGTAACACACGTCAATTATTCAATAATGACACTAAGACAAGCATCCTAATAGCAGAGCGGTCTGGAGATCAAGTTGGCGAGACACTGATGAGAGAGTTGCAGAAAGGTCTGTAGAAATACACTCATGGACAAAACTTAAGGAAGTGGAAAATCTTTGAGATATAACCGGTTGGCTATATATATATTTTTTTTTAAGGAGACAGAGACAAATTTTTGTTCTTACATGGTTATCTCGTGTATCTTCAATAAAGATCACTATGTATCAAATATCCTTCAGAGTTATTGCCTGATATATCACGATATACATGCTAAAAGTTACAACTTCCTTGAGTTTTGCCCATTAGTGTATCTTTCAGAGTTATTGTCTGAATACTGATACATATGCTAAAAGATACAACTTCCTTAAGTTTTGTCCATGAGTGTATCTTTCAGAGTTTTTGTCTGAATCCTGATATACATGCTAAAATTTACAACTTCCTTAAGTTTTGTTCATGAGTGTATCTTTCAGAGTTATTGTCTGAATCCTGATATACATGCTAAAATTTACAACTTCCTTAAGTTTTGTTCATGAGTGTATCTTTCAGAGTTATTGTCTGAATCCTGATATACATGCTAAAATTTACAACTTCCTTAAGTTTTGTTCATGAGTGTATCTTTCAGAGGTATTGTCTGAATCCTGATATACATGCTAAAATTTACAACTTCCTTAAGTTTTGTTCATGAGTGTATCTTTCAGAGTTATTGTCTGAATCCTGATATACATGCTAAAATTTACAACTTCCTTAAGTTTTGTTCATGAGTGTATCTTTCAGAGTTATTGTCTGAATCCTGATATACATGCTAAAATTTAAAACTTCCTTAAGTTTTGCCCATTAGTGTATCTTTCAGAGTTATTGTCTGAATACTAATACATATGCTAAAAGATACAACTTCCTTAAGTTTTGTTCATGAGTGTATCTTTCAGAGTTATTGAATCCTGATATACATGCTAAAATTTACAACTTCCTTAAGTTTTGTCCATGAGTGTATCTTTCAGAGTTATTGTCTGAATCCTGATATACATGCTAAAATTTACAACTTCCTTAAGTTTTGTTCATGAGGGTAGTTTTCTACCATTAGTAGAGAGGTATCGTTAAAATATTTGTAATTTAAATTGTTAGCTAGTACTATGCTGCATAATATTATGGTAAATAATCAGTCGTAATTTTTTCTTATTATTTTACTCTTTTTTATTATTCTTAGTACACGTGGTACAGGCCATAATAATCATGGTGAGTAGTATTTAGCGACTGCTTTTATTGTAGGTGCATTACATGTCTATACATGTAGTAAGAATTTCGATTTTTGCACTTATAAATGTACCAGGGCTCTGTTTGGTTACTTGCACTCACTGGTGGGATTGAGTTTTTGCAAGAATCATGGGCCATTGGAGAAAATTTATTCAGAAAAAAGTTCCCAAATGGGGGATTCGAACCCGGGTAATGGCTATCAGAAATCGACGGTATTTATACCCCCCATCCACCGAATCCAATGAATGGTAAGGAAAGACGAAATATCATCAAGTGCTGAAATGGAAGCAAATCATATGGATAATGGAAATTGAAAGTGATAATGAATTGGGGGAAATTTGGTTTCGATAAATACTTAATGTAAAGAGATAATTTACGCTATGAGTAGAAATTTTATTATGAAATTTAGTAATTTTCACAATTCAATAAGTGGTATTGAAAATAGAGCAATCCATAGATAAATATTTAATTAAAAAGGCATATATTGGATCAAAAAATAATTTATTTTACCAATATTTCAGCTGGCTGAGCGCCAACCTTTATCAAGGTGTTATAACTTTAAAATGTTATAACACCTTGATAAAGGTTGGCGTTCAGCCAGCTGAAATATTGGTAAAATAAATTATTTTTTTGATCCAATATATGCCTTTTTAATTAAAAATAAGTGGTATAGGTTATCGTTACATGTATAAAGCGTGTTAAAGTGTTTAAAGAAAAATAGTTTTTCAACTTCAAACATAACGTTTATTTCTAAACAAAGCACTAAGAAAAGTACTATTACACATAGTAACAAATTACATTCTTTTAAAAGCCTTTTACAACCTTCAAGGTGTTACATCTATGCTTCTAACACGGTTTCTCTACACAGGATGTAGTGAAAGGTTGATGTTCTCAAGGTGAAGAGGCACTGGGAGCAGTAAGCAAGATGAGGAACGAAGTCTTCTTGATCTCTTCTTGGCGATCGTTTTTTGCCGAGCGGTTGGCAGGTTGATCTTGAAGAGCAGCTTTCTCTTGAGAAGTTTCTGGAGAACTCTGCAAGAACACGGGGAAAGCCTGGACTTGTTGTGGCCTGTTGTTCTCTGGTGGGGCTTGCTGTACTAGGATAAGGCTGGGAGGTGGGGTCTTGGGCTGGCTGGGGTTTTCCAGGATGATCACCTGCGGCTCAGGCTTGCGGTAAGTCGCCACCTCTTCCACCTGCTGAACACCCCATTTGGATAAGTTGGAATATCTCGGAAAATCTTATTTATCAACAGGGTCACAGTTCTACTGAACACCCCATTTGAATAAGTTAGAGTAGAGAATATCGGGGAATCTGATTTATCAACAGTTTCAAAGTTCTACGGCATATAAATGTTTGGTTTTTTTTTTGCTTATCCCTAGTACACGTGGTGCAGGCCATGATATTCATGGTGGATAGAAGTAGGTGACTGATTTTACTATAAGTATACCACATGTCTACACATTTGAAAACCCATCGATTTTGCACTTACAAATGTGCCAGAGCCCCGTTTGGTGACTTGCACTCGCTGGTGGGGTTGGACTTTTTCAAGAATCGGGGGCCATTGGAGCATTTTTTTATCAGAAAAAAGTGCCCAATGTGGGAATCGAACCTGGGTCGTAGCGGTCGAAAACCAACGGGTTTAGACCATCCTTCTACCGACCCCCTATAAATGGATATGGAATACGGTAGATTAAAAGACTCATGGGAAAAAGAAGTCGGTGGACGAGTGGGTAACACCCTCGATTATCGACAGTCAAGAACTGGGATTCAATCTCACGTTAACATTTTGTTTAATATGTGAATAACCATCATATATTATTCATTGTTGCAATTATCATAAACTAGGTTGTTCTTGTTGAGCGGTACCTAATAAAGTGATTTTGGAACCGAAGACTCATCGGGATACAGTAGAACCTCCATGAGAGAACAATCCCACTATAGGACACCTTTTTACAAAGGACAGTTTTAATTTGCAAAAAACACCAATTTTACTTTTTAGCAACTCTCCTTTAAGAGGAAATTTCTCCCTAAAAGACACTTAGGCTCTGCAATTAAGTGTCCATTACAGGTAGATTCTACTGTATAGGTAGAATTAAGGTATCATATCTCCTACAAATTCATGAGATGAAAAATATATTTTTAACGCATTTTATTTTTTAAATATATATATAATAAAACTACTTCTACAGCTCTTATCCTGAGATATTTATATATTGAAAGAGGGAGGGCATGGCTCATCTGTTGTGAATCCTCACAAAAATGGTGAAACTGCTGGGAGGGTTCGCCATTAATGTACCATGCCATCCCTCTTTCAATATTTAAATATCGCAGGGTTTCAGGATAAGGGCTGTTGAAAAATAAGTTTAATTATATATTTTTAAAAGAAAATATCGTAAAAATAAAATATGTTTATAATTTTCATAGAAAGAAATGGTGCTAAGTTAATGATGATATCATAAATTGATAAGAATTGAAAGCAAAATTAATCCACACAGCAAACAAAGAAGTCGGTTAACGAATAGTTCAAACCCTCGATTCCCGACAGCCATGAACCGGGATCGAATCCCACATTGGACACTTTAATTTAATATGTGAATAACCTTCACTTATATTATTCATTGTTGTAAATATCATAAGATAGGTTGTTCTTTTTGAGCGGTACCTAATAATTTTGGAACCTGAAAACACCAAACATGCATTGAAGCTTTCCAGGTGTATTATAGATATGGCTTTACTCGATTCTGAAAGATGAAAGTTTAAAGGTAAATGTGGATATATAAAGATACATATAAGGAATTCTATGGGCATATCTCTTGGGGAAAGCAATGGTATGGACTCTTTGTATTCTGGATTCTGAAAGATGATCTTTTAAAGGTAAATGTGGATATATAAAGATACATATAAGGAATTATATGGGCATATCCCTTGGGGAAAGCAATGGTATGGACTCGTTGTATTCTGATAGATTATCTTTTAAAGGTAAATGTGGATATATAAAGATACATATAAGGAATTCTATGGGCATATCCCTTGGGGAAAGCAATGGTATGGACTCGTTGTATTCTGAAAGATGATCTTTTAAAGGTAAATGTGGATATATAAAGATACATATAAGGAATTCTATGGGTATATCCCTTGGGGAAAGCAATGGTATGGACTCGTTGTATTCTGATAGATGATCTTTTAAAGGTAAATGTGGATATATGAATATACATAAAAGGAATTATATGGGCATATCTATTGAGGAAAGCAATGGTATGGACTCGTTGTATTCTGGATTCTGAAAAATGATCTTTTAAAGGTAAATGTGGATATATAAAGATACATATAAAGAATTATATGGGCATATCTCTTGGGGAAAGCAATGGTATGGACTCGTTGGTTTCTGATAGATGTTCTTTTAAAGGTAAATGTGGATATATGAAGATACATATAAGGAATTCTATGGGCATATCTCTTGAGGAAAGCAATGATATGGATTTGTGTCTGACAGAAGAAGATACGTACCGGGGGAGTTGGTCTGGAAGGGGCGAAGAACCTCGGACCATATCCCATGCACCAGCACTGTGCCACTGAGGCCACTAGGATGGTCAGAACCTGCACCCAGGGGTCTGTGAATCCACCGCAGCAACCTCTTCAGACGTCTTACTCAATACAATCGTGTTATAATTAGATAGAATTGGTATTTATGGTGTCTTCTTGTTGATGGGCATGTTAGCCCGAAAGCGCTCGAGAAATAAAGGAATTGTGAAAATAAACTAAACCCTAGATTCCTTATTTATTTATTTAAAATACAGAATATTTTGGTAATTTAGGAATTGAATTCATATATCTCTTTCAGTTGCGAAAAGATGGTCTTCATGTAACAAAAGAGATATCTCTCTCTTTAAGAATGCATTAAAACAATGCATTTTTGTTTATCACTCAGTATAAAACGTAATTACAAAAAAATCATAAGATGCCGAAACTTTTTTTATTTACTTGATTAAAGGAAGCTTTCTAAAGGAAAGTTCCTGGAGCGCAGAACACCAACTACTCTGTGATAAAATTTACAAAATACCAAAGAGTTAGTCAAAGAGGAAAGTTTATACAGTGTAGCACAATACACATAAATATTAGCATTAATAAACTGTTCATAAACAATAATTTGCTACTATATTATGGAGATTAATTTTTCATTATATATATTATTTTATCATATATGATTATTTATCTATATATATAAAAATGAATGTATGTGTGTGTGTCCTTTATGCCTGACCAAACCACTCATTGGAACGCCATGAAACTTTGGGAAGTTATTTAGTATAGTACTGGGAAGGTTTCTAGCAAATAAAATTTTTAAAATAACTTTTAGCCTAAAAATAATCAAGATAAATATTCTAATTTATCTGTTATAATTCAACAATCTGCTCTAAATATTATCATGATGATACGATGATTTTGTAATGTAGAAAATTAGGAAAGACAAAATTCAGGATGACACGGCAATTTATTTGAGACAAGAATAATGATACAATTCCAAGGCAAGATACTATTCCTTTAACTTCCAATTACCGAGGGAACCAATTAATATTGATTTTTTTTTTGTTTGCTTCATCCTCTTGGAGCAGCTCCTCGCGTTCATGGGCTAATGCAGTTAGAACGCGAGGAGCTGCTCCAAGAGGATGAAGCACACACAAACAAAAAAAAATAACAACGAATCTTCTTGATTCTTATACAAATTTAATATTGATTTTATTCAACTTATCGAGTATTTTTCAAGGGACCGGGAAAAAATGTTCACTTTATTGAGAGATTCGTTAGACAAACCTTTACTCGGGTAAAACCCGGGCGAAGCCGGGTACGTCCGCTAGTCTATATATATAAAAATGAATGTATGTGTGTCTGTTTGTTTGTCCTTTATGCCTGACCAAACCACTCATTGGATCGCCATGAAACTTTGGGAAGTTATTTAGTATAGTACTGGGAAGGTTTCTAGCAAATAAATTTTTTGAAATAACTTTTCGCCTAGAAATAATCAAGATAAATATTCTAATTTATCTGTTATAATTCAACAATCTGCTCTAAATATTATCATGATGATACGATGATTTTGTAATGTAGAAAATTAGGAAAGACAAAATTCAGGATGACACGGCAATTTATTTGAGACAAGAATAATGATACAATTCCAAGGCAAGATACTATTCCTTTAACTTCCAATTACCGAGGGAACCAATTAATATTGATTTTATTCAACTTATCGAGTATTTTTCAAGGGACCGGGAAAAAAATTTTCACTTTATCGAGAGATTCGTTAGACAAACTTTTACTCGGGTAAAACCCGGGCGAAGCCGGGTACGTCCGCTAGTTATATATAAAAAAGCACATGTGCTCGTGGTCAGGAAATGCCTTAATTATTTTAAATATTTTATAGAGTAAATTATTCAAAGAAAGAAATATATTTCTACGTTTTAAAGGAAAGGCTCCATTCTAAAGAGAAAAAATACAGAAAAATTATTCTCTCGGAAATTTACTAATAAAAAATTTATTGACGTACCCGAAGGTATACAGAAAATTTCCAATTTCGTTTTTATAAAGATTAAACTGTATCTTCTCAAACTTGGCTGCTCTTGATTCTTACACTAATTCAAGAAAACTATGGACGTAAGCTTTTAGACAGTATATTTTATAATATCATTTTATTCGTAATTAAACGTTGTGGCCCACTGTACATATTACATCCCAAACACGATGCGACACCAGCCATCTCTGTCTTAAGCTCGATGTACCATCTCGGCGACCGTTAAGCCAATGAGTTCCTTTAAGCGTGTCGGTGGGCGTCAAGGTATATCCAGGTACAGTAGAACCTTCCTGTAAAGGACAACACCTAATTGCAGAGCCAAAGTATCCTTTAGGAAAAGGTGTCCTTTTAACGGAGAGTTGATAAATTACAAAAATGGTAATTTTTGTAAATGAAAACTGTCTTTTGTGGAGAGGTGTCCTTTGTAGAGAGGTGTCCGCTAAAGGGAGGTTCTACTGTACATGTATCTAAAGAAAGAAGCACCTCTCCCTTTACTTATACATCAGAACCATACATTATGTTCATCACCCTGGTAAAAAAAACTACTAGTGATGATAAAGTATGAGCCCCAACACCAGTTTTGGCAAATTCAAACTTAAAACCAACCTATATACCAAGGGAGGTTCTACTATATATAGAATTACATAGAAATAATAATGATATTTCTACACAAATTTATACGTATTCGGGGATAATCAAAGAGAGAATCATACATAGAGTAAGTAACAGATGGCACAGAGAAGTCAAAGAGAAGAACTCACCACGAGTTGAGCTGCCATGGTGAATGCACTTGGTGTGATGCCAATCCCTGGTCCCGGTGTTGTACTTATACCGCTGGGAAGTGACAGTGGGAGGAGAATGTGTCACTCTCCTGTCCCCTCACAATGGCTACGTGTCACGTCTCCATTCCTCTGTAATTGAAGGCTCCCACTTACAAGAAGATCCAATTGACAGGTATAATATAATATCGAATATATCTACAAATTGTGAGTATGGCCGTTTTATATATATAGGTATTTTTGAACAGTTAAATGAATAAATTTAAAAAATATATTATTTAAACTTAATTCAAAAGGCAGCCTATCATTTTAAACCATATTTGACATGATCTTATCCTAATGTGTACCATAGTGGTGCTCTCTAGCATTGAAATCGCTGCATAATATCATTAGGGTATTTACGTAATCATTGGTTAGTTTCTTTATAAGAAAGAGTTTAAGGAAGTATAAAATCTTTGATGCACCCATCTGTTTTTTTTTTTTTTTTTTTTTTTTAATAGAAGAAGAAGAAAGAGGCAAATTTGTTCACTTAGTTATCTCATATGTCTTCGAAATGATATGGATTGAATATAAAACAGTTTTAACATTGGTTCACCAGGATTTTGTCTCGCCTATCACATCGTTGGACATCAGTTTTTTTTTTTTTTTTCATTATAGTTTTTGGTAACCCCGAGGTGAAATCCTCAGCACCATATCATTCATTTGTATTTTTCAAAGGGTTGCGCACTTTCTATAACTATGTTATATATTGACAAATGACAATTAAAAATGGTTTATTGACATATAGTCAATGGTCAAGAGAGAGTTTACAGAGTTTAAATAGTAGATAAAAACATATACACCAGACG
>CP092879.1:46599434-46644195 GCA_030710605.1 Cordylochernes scorpioides | reverse complement strand
GAATGGGTACAGAACGCCAGCTGATAAAGTTCATAAAACAACGAAAACTGACGTTTGCTGGACATGTGATGCGCGGATCAGCGGGAGAGACATTGCTGACAGTGTTGGGGGGAAAGTTCCAGGGGAAGGAGACGACAGGGATACACAGACGATCTAAAACAATGGACTGAACGACACGAGGAGATGAAGAGGATGGCGGAGGAGATATGGAGAGACCATGTGGCCCACCCTCAGTAGAGGAAGGCATTGAAGGAAGGAAGGAGATACGGGGTTTATGCAGGGTGGTTCTGTTGTGTACACTCCTTTGTTTTTCGTGGTGTGCTTGGTAAGAGCACTCCCAATGGTGCATACATAGAACGAAGACCCAAGAGTTTCAAAATCCGTGGAGGGATTCCTGTTGATGGTCCCTACCAGTGGAGAAATGTCTACGCTGGGACATCCCTTATACTCCTTCATTCCCAAGGCTCTCTCTCTCTGCCTTTTCCCCATACTAGCTGTCTCAGGACTAGCCACTACTTGAGGCAGGCTTCTATGTACATCCTAGGATTAGATGTCCACCCAGGTCTAAAAGGTCCACAGATCAAGATCAATACACGTACATCCTAGGATTAGATTATTGTGATTACATGTGTGATATCGCCAATCTAGCGTATTGAAGTTTATCGATATTTTTGGACTGTAAGATTATTTATATTTAGAGTACATATTAAAAATAGTGTAATTGACACACAATAGTTAAACCTCTTAACTCTTTTGTGTCTGGTGTCCTAAAATAATTCTTAAGTCAACAAATATGTAACTGGTTGAATACAGTCGCGTTCGGAGGAGATTGATGGATTCGCCGAATGCGGTGGTCCATTTGGATGAGGAAATCAAAGACTAGAACGCGGCTGATTCCACACTCGCCTTTCAGTGACACTAACCTTGACGTAATCGTATGTATGGTGGATTCTGTGACCACTGGACATGCGTCGTACCTGGATGCTGTTGTTGGGTTCTGTGTTGCCTGGAATATAGGAGCTCCATCTATGCTTCCTTCCTGTGGTAAATCTGTATAAGACCGGTGGTCTTAATAAAGTTGTGTGTGTGTGAATTCTCTAGATCAAATAGACAGGTAAAGTGATAAAGACGTTCGGAGAAGATTTAATGGAGATTATAGATGAAGAGTATGATCAAAATAAATTGATAGTTTGCAGCACATGTGCTCTAAGTAGAAAAGGTGTTGAACGTTGGGGACATATTATAAGGTTTTATAAAATCAATAAAGAAACATTTTATTAGAAAGATTTTTTATTAAATAGGATTTCAGTATATGATGGGAGGTCTGAACGATGATTACCTTAATGTTTGTCACAAATATCCAGGTCACAGGACAACTTCACCAAGGCAGTGTCTTGGTACATCGTCAACTTTCTGAGTGTTTGAATCCATAGTTTGTAAAATCCTTGGGTAGGTCACTCTGAGCTGTTGCCCATAGAAATTTTCAATAGTCTTCTGTCTTTTAGAAGCAATCCATTTCTCTAAATCTCTTCTCTTCACATATCCGAGCATTACATCCACTCGGGATTTCTGGAATGACCCAGGGGATTGCTTGAGATGCAGGAACAACTTAGGCAAGGTCCTGATGTTGCTGGATCCAGGTTCGACAACAGTAGAATCTTGTTTCTTGAATTCAGGAGTCCAGCGGAGAATACGGACCTCTGCCGGGTCCTAAACACCAAGCATTACTTACTCTCTCACATCCTTGTATATCTTTGATAGTTTATAAAGAGAGTATTGAATCATTTTTAAAATAGACAGTGCAAACGCTTTAAACAATTATGGCAATTTAAAATCGAAGAACTAGCTGTTCTTGTCATATCTAAAAGAAGAGTCGTTTTATCCTTTGCAATATCGGAAGAATAATCAAATTCATAACGTAAATCATTGGAAGTAACATTCAATAGAACTTCCATGAGAGGGGTCACTCCCACTAGAGGACACTTCTTCTCTACAAAAGACAGTTTTCGTGTGTGCGTACGTGGATGTGTGCGTACGTGTTTGTGTGTGCGTACGTGCATGTGTACGTGTTTGTGTGCATGTGTACGTGTTTGTGTGCATGCGTACGTGTTTGTGTGCATGTGTACGTGTTTGTGTGCATGTGTACGTGTTTGTGTGCATGTGTACGTGTTTGTGTGCATGTGTACGTGTTTGTGACAATTAAAGACAGTTGGTTGATATCTAGTCAACAGTAGGGAGAGAGGTTACAGTTTAAAATAGGGAGAAATATTTACAATAGACGGAGCCCTCTCCGAAGGGACGTCTGGATTTCATCAGGAGCCGAGAGCGGTCCTAAGTTTGGACAGGCCCCTGACAATTCTGGGAACCATGCCCCCAACATGTGTGCATGTGTACGTGTTTGTGTGCATGCGTACGTATGTATGTGCGTACATGGTATGTGTGCATGTCTCACCGAACCACAGCGAGCAGCAAGCACGTACCTGAGATTGCAGACCAGCAGTCAACAGCAGGATCACAACCTGGACACATGTCATCCACTCAGCACCCACAATGACGTTCGTTCAGAGAAGGCGCCGCAAGAAGTCCTCAAAATGTCAAATAATGACACCAAAATAACAACTTCCTATTATATTGAAAAAGAAAAAGGCATCTCCTTATCGTGCAAATGGAAGTTTCTGATGACTTGTGCCTCGGAATAAATATCAACTATTTTCGTTGATTTTTAATTATTCCAGAATTAGCCAAATACCCATCCTTGATTAATCAAGAAAAGATAACCACGTACGTGTTTCGGGCTGTTGGCCCTCATCAGCGTAATCACGTACCTTTCGGGCGATTGTTTCCAATATCTGAGTATGTAGATGGTTGGAAGGAGTTCCGTCTGTGCCATGTTTTCATACAATAAATCGTAACCAAAAAGAAAGCAAAAAATGTCATTTTGTAAATGGCTAGAGTGAAGAGTGTATAAACAACAGGCAGTTGGCGATCTATGGATACGCTCCAGGAGCCTGAGTTACCTAGTTGTTATTACTATATAAACAAGTGCGAAACAAAACAGAGCAAGTCAATAAACACAAACATAACAACGTTGGAGGGTCCATCCTTTATAAGTTTTTTAATACGCGTATTATATTGTCGCGAGCACATCGCCTGAAAACAGCTACAACCTCCGCCAATAGATGGCGCTTTGGCTTATTTCTAGTCTGGGACTAGTGTGGGAGTCGCCTACTTCTGTGGTCCTGTTTCCTGGGGCTAATAATTGTAAATAGATTTTTATATTGGCTCTGGTATGTAAATTACTGTAAATACCTGTTAATTGGTATTCGAGTTCTTATGTAATGTGTATTAAAGATGACAATAAATGGAGTGTTAGCAGATTTGTTGCTGTTGTGACTCTCTTTCTAACATCACAGTAGCTACTCTTCTCGTCAGTCTCTCGTGTCCCCCCACCAGTGGTAAGGCCGAGAGATACTGCCAGAGAAAAGGAAATCCACGTGAGTGGTGTTTCTCAGAGGGTCTTTGGTAGGTCTCTAGGGTAGGGCTGCAGAGGTGAAGCAACGGAGCCAGGGTAGGTGATCCACAGTGTAGAAAGCGCGAAGAACCAGAGGACACGCGCGACTTGTTTTATAAAATAATATTTGCCTATATCACTCAGTGTCCTTGAAGAATGTGGGGCAGTAAAATTATGGACAAAACTTAAGGAAATGTAAAGTCTAAAATTGCCAGTCGTCTGTTTCTTTTAAGGACACAGAGTCAATTTTGTTCATACTTGGTTATCTCGTGTCTTCAATATAGGTCACTGTAATATCTTTCAGAGTTATTTTTTGAATCCTGATATACATGCTAAAAGCTTCAACTTCCTTAAGTTTTGTCCATGAGTGTCCATTTTGTCCATTGGTTATCTCGAGTGTCTTCAATAAAGGTCACTGTAATATCTTACATAGTTATTGTCTGAATCCCGATGTACATGGCAAAAGCTACAACTTTCTTAAGTTTTGTCCATCAGTGAATATAGAGTTTACATTGCTTTATGGTGTGTAGAAGTGCATAAGCAAATATAGAAATAGGTCATTTTTAAAAAGAAGTATTGTATCGAAGTTTTACTCATTTTGATTACTTGATAAACCTGTACATACAAGTGCTATTTTATTGATTACAGCTTGTTTATATCACACACACATAGATATTTATTAAGACCATCGGTCTTATACAGATTGCCCACAGGAAGAAAGGAAGCATAGATGGATCTCCTATATAGCTACGTTGACCTTCCCCCTGAAATTCCCAAAGCTGGTATTGCGGCGTGTTCAAATCGCAGTTGCACAAAGTCTTATAAAAATGTAATCCTAAAGATATATTGGACTTTTGATAATATGTGTGTAAATAACCTTTATTTCTTGTATAATTTATTGCTCTAAAATGTAAATTTAAATAACTTTCACTCTCTCTCTCTAAAACTATAAATAATTTATATATATATTTAAAAACTATGTGCATAAAATATATTAAACATCTGCACGCAAATATCCGCATAGAATATAGCGTGTATTTTGTAATATAAATAATAATAAAATTCTTACAAAAAAAGGCTTCATATAATAGTCATAAATTTTACAAAATTTAACCTTTTTAAAAATACAATTTTTTTAAAGAATCATACGAGTCTAAAATAGTTTAAATTTCTTATAATAGATGGCGCGCTCATGCATATAATAATACTAATATCGAAAGATATTTAATCCCTTCATAAGCAAAAAAAAAAAACAAAAAAAATATAGAAGAAATATTAAAAAATAAAAGCCTGATAGACTTACCAGAGGTGTTAACTCCATTCTGTGATGGGAACTGGCGACACTGGACTTATAAAACAGACGACTATTTGTTAAAAGCCGCCATTTTAGGTCACTGGAACAGTTCTAGGATCCTGTCAACCGTCGTTATTTCTTTGACAGCTCAATTCACCTTCTCAAATACTGTTCCGTGATCTTTGTTTGGTTTAATTACCTTTCTTTGTTTTATACAAGAATCAATTCACAGATTAAAAATGGAATATTTTACAGTGATTCAATAAAATAATCCCCTGTATTAATATATATTAAGTTGTATTTTTGAAATATAGATGCAAATAATATTATATTTGAATTAAATAAATATAAAAATATTTTCAGAATTTCTTTATTTAAATATTGGGAGGCAAGCTTTCACACGGTCGTGCTTCATCAGGCCACTGGCTTCGCAAAGGCGTGCAACATACAGATACTCCCACCCCCATTGAAACTGTCCCCATAACTCTCTACAACTGAAAACTATTTTTATATTAGATTTTTTGATAATGTATTTCTGTGAATCTCTATTATATGTGTGTTGTGTGACAAGGAAATTACTGAAGAACTCCCCCATTACCTGCTTAATTGTACAGCCCTTGATGCAGAGAAGAAGGCCCTATATCAACAAATTAAATGTACCAACATTTCACCCTGCGTATTGCTTTCAAAAATATCAGCAAACAAATCTAAGGCAATAACTTACTATAATTTTTTAGATCATCATTATGTAAGGACCAGTCAACAAGTGAATGACTTTGAGACGAAGAGTAAAGCCAGTTCAATTTCTATGCAAATTACACAAGATGATTATTACCTTACCCAATTGGGAGAATCTGTATGGGACAAGTCCCTAATAAAGGCTTTTGTGTGTGTGTGTCTATTATATGTATGTTGTACGGAGCCAGTGGCCTGATGAAGCACGACCGTGTGAAAGCTTTTCTCCCAATTTTTGAATAAAGAAACTCTTAAAATATTTTTAAAAATTTATATAATTCAATTATATTAAGTTGGAAACATCAGGCTTCCAGGAATAAGTTTCTTTTTTAAATTTAATTCATATATCTCTAGCTTTAAGGCAGGAAAGCCCTTCTTCAGGTTTTACTGTTTACATGTGTAACATGCTTTGTATTTATATACGTATAATATTTAATTATTCTTTGATTTGTCTTCATGACTGTACTTTCTTTTTTTCTCTAATTTTACATAAGATATTTTGTTTATATATTATGTTTAACCTTGTTGTAATTAAATTATATATAAATATTAAAACACAAAGTATTGTAATACAATATAATGCGGCTTATGATTGTAAAATGACATTTGAAAATTATCCCGCATGTGTTTCGCATGGGAACATTCCCATCCCTGGACACTTTTATTGTTCCGTTTATCATTGCTCTTCACAATTCATCCTTTCATACTTCATCCCTAAGGTTGGAAATAACCGTTATTTCTCCTTAAAAATAAATTTCGATTTTTCATTTAAAAGAAACACATGCCGGATAATTTTCAAATGTCGTTTTACAAAGTATTGTGACTATCACTTATTTCTAAATAGGAAATATTACAACACGAGAAATGAAATATTCAATATCTCTAATATACATTCATAGACAAAAGGAAGTGAAGAGTCTTTGATGTAGCATGTCGTCAATTTTATGTTTTTAAAGAGACAGAGGCAATTGTGTTCACACTTGGTTATCTCGCGTGTCTTCAATAAAGGTCACTGTGTATCAAATATCTTTCAGAGTTATTGTCTGCATCCCGATATAGTGCGCCTCCTGAACCTGATGGATCCCGAATGGTTTACTGCCATTCATTGCAAGAATATATCAACTATATTTTGATCCATGGTTTTCAGAGTTGGCAAACCACGTACGCGTTTCGGGCTGTTGGCCCTCATTAGAGTGATGTAGGTTGTACACTGAAAGCCCAACATCGGATCTTTTTTAAAAATTCGTTCACATTTTATCTCTCTTTATAAATATGGCAGGTGTCTTTGTAAGTTTGACGTTGTTTCAACTCGAGCCCTGTTGGAATTTGATTCTTGAATGTTTTTGTGTGAGGAGTAAAGGTTTATGACACCGCAGAGAAGATCGCGAAATTTAAAAGTTCAATTTTCAATCTTAAACTCCATTAAGAGACAAAAAGCATAACTTCTATACTCTCTTCGTTATTTACTTTAATATTCAACTAAGAAACCATTATGGAACAGTTTGGTAAATCCGTAATTTCTGTAGTATGATATTGAATTTCAGACTTGATTCCGAGAAAGAAAGTCTTCCATATTTCCCATTTTCTTTCCAATATCACCTTGGTAACTATCTGCAACAATGTTAGCTGGCCAATATGCCGTCGATCCATAGTGTGGCCGTGTTCTAACCGCCAATGTCCTGATCTCTCCGTGTTCTAACCGCCAATGTCCTGATCGCCCCGTGTTCTAACCGCCATACTTCTAATCTCGCCGTGTTCTAACCGTCAAACTTCTGATCTCGCCGTGTTCTAACCGTCAAACTACTGATCTCGCAGTATTCTAACCGCCAATGTCCTGATCTCGCCGTGTTCTAACCGTCAAACTTCTGATCTCGCCGTGTTCTACCCGCCAATGTCCTGATCTCGCCGTGTTCTAACCGTCAAACTTCTGATCTCACCGTGTTCTAATCGCCAATGTCCTGATCTCGCCGTGTTCTAACCGTCAAACTTCTGATCTCGCAGTATTCTAAACGCCAATGTCCTGATCTCGCCGTGTTCTAACCGCCAAACTTCTTATCTCGCAGTATTCTAACCGTCAATGTCCTGATCTCGCCGTGTTCTAACCTCCAATGTCCTGATCGCCCCGTCTTCTAATCGCCAAAGTCCTGATCTCGCCGTGTTCAAACCGCCAAACTTCTGATCTCGCAGTATTCTAACCGTCAATGTCCTGATCTCGCCGTGTTCTAACCGCCAAACTTCTGATCTCGCAGTATTCTAACCGTCAATGTCCTGATCGCCCCGTCTTCTAATCGCCAATTTCCTGATCTCGCCGTGTTCTAACCGCCAATTTTCTGATCGCGCCGTGTTAAAACCGCTAATGTCCTGATCTCGCCGTGTTCTAACCGCCAATTTTCTGATCGCACCGTGTTCAAACCGCCAATATCCTGATCTCGCCGTGCTCTAACCGTCAATGTCCTGATCGCCCCGTCTTCTAATCGCCAATTTCCTGATCTCGCCGTGTTCTAACCGCCAATTTTCTGATCGCGCCGTGTTAAAACCGCCAATGTCCTGATCTCGCCGTGTTCTAACCGCCAATTTTCTGATCGCGCCGTGTTCAAACCGCCAATGTCCTGATCTCGCCGTATTCTAACCGCCAATGTCCTGATCTCGCCGTGTTGCCCAAAGAATGGCAAGTATTTTGGCTTGAAAGCTGAACAATCAGGATTGAGTCTGAGAAGTATTGGTTGGTCTTGTGAAGGAAGGATAATTGCGGCATCAACTCCTGCCTCGGATTTTTATCTATCAGTCTATATAACAGGAGACGTGACCTTGTCGCAATCTAGGCTGAAGGTAATTGGGCGTCGGAAAGGGGGGTGTGGAAGAGCAGCTGGACCAGGTCGAAATTCGAAATGGCCTACCTCAACCAGCTTGAAGTAAGTCATTCGAGATTTTATTATGATATCAAGCGGAGGGCTACCAGATAGAGAAAGAGCCGAAATATTGTGAGTGCAGGAACCACCTCGCAATATGCGACGCGCGAAGAGGTACGGCAGACTCCGAAGATGTCGGATGTCTGCTCTAAAAGAAGCGCGACTGCCCCAGGCAGAGACCCCATAGAGGATGGCCGGGGCCACCACTGCTTTGAGAATGCGGTTTCCTGCCACAAATGACAGGCCGAAATTTTCCTGGATGGCATTAGTGAGACGGGAAATTATGCAACGGGGGTCCGGAGTACAATTTTTTTAAGAAGGGATACGAATTTTCGCGTTTGATAAAATTCTTAATATGGTGATATTCTGGCTTATGGTAATAGGTTGTCCGAGAATCTTTAAACCAGAATCCGGGTTGGGGCGAACTCTCCTCCACTGGAAGATGCAGGCCTTCCTGGAGTTAAGCTGGAGGTCATTGTCAAAACACCAAGCAGTCATCCTATCCAGAAAATCGTTGATATCCTTGACAGGCAAACGACCACGAACCTAGATTAAGAGGGTGAAGTCGTCGGCAAAATCCACCAGCGAACTTTCCCTGATTTGAGAAAGTAGGAATAGTTCACGAGTGACCACATTCTAAAGGAAGGGAATTAACACAGAGCCTTGGGTGTTCCCCGTTGGGAGAAGGTTGAGACTTTGAATGACCACGTGGAGTAAGAGACTTCTCTGTCCTCGAGGAAACTTTACCCAAGGTAAACCAGTGAGTCTGGGCAAACTAGGCGATACAGGCTTTGGACAATAGCCAGTCTCCATATGGTATATTTGCTGATGTCCAGGCTTATTGCCAGAGTCTTCCTCCAGTGTGACTGTCTGATGTCAATAAACTGTAATTAATTTAATTTTGGCCAGGGCATTTTCTGCCGAACGCCCATGGACAAAACAGATCTGCCAGCCATTGGAGTCTGGCCAGAATGCATCTTCGAACACTTTTGCCAAGTTGTTTAATAGCGTAATGGGCCTGTACCTATCTATCTGGTTTGGAGCTGACCTAGAAGTTTTAGGGATAAGAATGAGGCGTCCCACTTTTCAGGGACGAGGAAAGTGACCAATTTTGAGGCACTTGGAAAATATTGTGGCCAGTAATGAATGTAATGTAGAAAATTTCGTGAAGTTTTTTTTTTTTTTTGCGTGGAAGAGTTTTAAGAATTCTCAGATGTATAAAAGCAAACAAATCTGTAGTTTTCTCTGATTTAGAGAGTTCTTTATTTTATAAAAACGTGATACGCTAACCTTGACAAATGTACGGTGGAATCTGTGGCCACTGGACATGCATCGGACCTGGAGGCTGTTGTTGGGTTCTGTGCTGCCTGGAGTATAGGAGGTCCATATATGCTTCCTTCCTATTGTGAATCTGTATTAGACCGGTGGTCTTAATAAAACTGTATATGTGTGTTTTAGGTAAAACAATCTACTTGAGGGATAAATGTATATCAACTCAGGATTCAAATTTTCAAATATTTATATATAAAATATTAGTCCCTTGTCCTACATGCATCAAATTCTTGAGACAATATTCCAGACCCAAATATAAGGCTTAACCTTAAATCATCACACTCTATATTTCCAAAACAAAAATAACAATTTTTTAAAAATCTTCCAAGTAAACTGACGTGTCCGTGATATACCTTGCTCACGTACTAGCGATAAAAAGAAAATGAACTGCGCATGTATAACCAAATAGCACTGGAATAGTGCAGGAGAATAAATGGGACAGTATGTAAATACATCCCGATTTAGACGTATGTTATAATTAGGTTTTATATATTGTGTGTGTAGTAAAATTGATATATAGCTAGCAATAAATATGTATATATATATGTTTCTATGAAAATGTTAATCTGCAAGACGCAGGTTATCATCATCCCTTTTTGATTTGTTTTTGTCACTTTTTGGCGTTCCGAAAATAAACAATAAAAGGCTGTATCAGACTTTACTAAGACAATAAAGATTTGCTAAAAATAAATGTGTACGAAGATGTTGCATTTGGCGACGAGGATATAAGAGTAAGTACCCTCGAATTTTGAAGTAAATATTTTTAGAAAATATCTTTGATTTTTTGCATATAATTGAAAGTAAATTTTAAAAGACACAAATCGAAAGATATTTAATCCCTTCATAAGCAAAAAAAAAAAAACAAAAAAAAATATAGAAGAAATATTAAAAAATAAAAGCCTGATAGACTTACCAGAGGTGTTAACTCCATTCTGTGATGGGAACTGGCGACACTGGACTTATAAAACAGACGACTATTTGTTAAAAGCCGCCATTTTAGGTCACTGGAACAGTTCTAGGATCCTGTCAACCGTCGTTATTTCTTTGACAGCTCAATTCACCTTCTCAAATACTGTTCCGTGATCTTTGTTTGGTTTAATTACCTTTCTTTGTTTTATACAAGAATCAATTCACAGATTAAAAATGGAATATTTTACAGTGATTCAATAAAATAATCCCCTGTATTAATATATATTAAGTTGTATTTTTGAAATATAGATGCAAATAATATTATATTTGAATTAAATAAATATAAAAATATTTTCAGAATTTCTTTATTTAAATATTGGGAGGCAAGCTTTCACACGGTCGTGCTTCATCAGGCCACTGGCTTCGCAAAGGCGTGCAACATACAGATACTCCCACCCCCATTGAAACTGTCCCCATAACTCTCTACAACTGAAAACTATTTTTATATTAGATTTTTTGATAATGTATTTCTGTGAATCTCTATTATATGTGTGTTGTGTGACAAGGAAATTACTGAAGAACTCCCCCATTACCTGCTTAATTGTACAGCCCTTGATGCAGAGAAGAAGGCCCTATATCAACAAATTAAATGTACCAACATTTCACCCTGCGTATTGCTTTCAAAAATATCAGCAAACAAATCTAAGGCAATAACTTACTATAATTTTTTAGATCATCATTATGTAAGGACCAGTCAACAAGTGAATGACTTTGAGACGAAGAGTAAAGCCAGTTCAATTTCTATGCAAATTACACAAGATGATTATTACCTTACCCAATTGGGAGAATCTGTATGGGACAAGTCCCTAATAAAGGCTTTTGTGTGTGTGTGTCTATTATATGTATGTTGTACGGAGCCAGTGGCCTGATGAAGCACGACCGTGTGAAAGCTTTTCTCCCAATTTTTGAATAAAGAAACTCTTCAAATATTTTTAAAAATTTATATAATTCAATTATATTAAGTTGGAAACATCAGGCTTCCAGGAATAAGTTTCTTTTTTAAATTTAATTCATATATCTCTAGCTTTAAGGCAGGAAAGCCCTTCTTCAGGTTTTACTGTTTACATGTGTAACATGCTTTGTATTTATATACGTATAATATTTAATTATTCTTTGATTTGTCTTCATGACTGTACTTTCTTTTTTTCTCTAATTTTACATAAGATATTTTGTTTATATATTATGTTTAACCTTGTTGTAATTAAATTATATATAAATATTAAAACACAAAGTATTGTAATACAATATAATGCGGCTTATGATTGTAAAATGACATTTGAAAATTATCCCGCATGTGTTTCGCATGGGAACATTCCCATCCCTGGACACTTTTATTGTTCCGTTTATCATTGCTCTTCACAATTCATCCTTTCATACTTCATCCCTAAGGTTGGAAATAACCGTTATTTCTCCTTAAAAATAAATTTCGATTTTTCATTTAAAAGAAACACATGCCGGATAATTTTCAAATGTCGTTTTACAAAGTATTGTGACTATCACTTATTTCTAAATAGGAAATATTACAACACGAGAAATGAAATATTCAATATCTCTAATATACATTCATAGACAAAAGGAAGTGAAGAGTCTTTGATGTAGCATGTCGTCAATTTTATGTTTTTAAAGAGACAGAGGCAATTGTGTTCACACTTGGTTATCTCGCGTGTCTTCAATAAAGGTCACTGTGTATCAAATATCTTTCAGAGTTATTGTCTGCATCCCGATATAGTGCGCCTCCTGAACCTGATGGATCCCGAATGGTTTACTGCCATTCATTGCAAGAATATATCAACTATATTTTGATCCATGGTTTTCAGAGTTGGCAAACCACGTACGCGTTTCGGGCTGTTGGCCCTCATTAGAGTGATGTAGGTTGTACACTGAAAGCCCAACATCGGATCTTTTTTAAAAATTCGTTCACATTTTATCTCTCTTTATAAATATGGCAGGTGTCTTTGTAAGTTTGACGTTGTTTCAACTCGAGCCCTGTTGGAATTTGATTCTTGAATGTTTTTGTGTGAGGAGTAAAGGTTTATGACACCGCAGAGAAGATCGCGAAATTTAAAAGTTCAATTTTCAATCTTAAACTCCATTAAGAGACAAAAAGCATAACTTCTATACTCTCTTCGTTATTTACTTTAATATTCAACTAAGAAACCATTATGGAACAGTTTGGTAAATCCGTAATTTCTGTAGTATGATATTGAATTTCAGACTTGATTCCGAGAAAGAAAGTCTTCCATATTTCCCATTTTCTTTCCAATATCACCTTGGTAACTATCTGCAACAATGTTAGCTGGCCAATATGCCGTCGATCCATAGTGTGGCCGTGTTCTAACCGCCAATGTCCTGATCTCTCCGTGTTCTAACCGCCAATGTCCTGATCGCCCCGTGTTCTAACCGCCATACTTCTAATCTCGCCGTGTTCTAACCGTCAAACTTCTGATCTCGCCGTGTTCTAACCGTCAAACTACTGATCTCGCAGTATTCTAACCGCCAATGTCCTGATCTCGCCGTGTTCTAACCGTCAAACTTCTGATCTCGCCGTGTTCTACCCGCCAATGTCCTGATCTCGCCGTGTTCTAACCGTCAAACTTCTGATCTCACCGTGTTCTAATCGCCAATGTCCTGATCTCGCCGTGTTCTAACCGTCAAACTTCTGATCTCGCAGTATTCTAAACGCCAATGTCCTGATCTCGCCGTGTTCTAACCGCCAAACTTCTTATCTCGCAGTATTCTAACCGTCAATGTCCTGATCTCGCCGTGTTCTAACCTCCAATGTCCTGATCGCCCCGTCTTCTAATCGCCAAAGTCCTGATCTCGCCGTGTTCAAACCGCCAAACTTCTGATCTCGCAGTATTCTAACCGTCAATGTCCTGATCTCGCCGTGTTCTAACCGCCAAACTTCTGATCTCGCAGTATTCTAACCGTCAATGTCCTGATCGCCCCGTCTTCTAATCGCCAATTTCCTGATCTCGCCGTGTTCTAACCGCCAATTTTCTGATCGCGCCGTGTTAAAACGCTAATGTCCTGATCTCGCCGTGTTCTAACCGCCAATTTTCTGATCGCACCGTGTTCAAACCGCCAATATCCTGATCTCGCCGTGCTCTAACCGTCAATGTCTTGATCGCCCCGTCTTCTAATCGCCAATTTCCTGATCTCGCCGTGTTCTAACCGCCAATTTTCTGATCGCGCCGTGTTAAAACCGCCAATGTCCTGATCTCGCCGTGTTCTAACCGCCAATTTTCTGATCGCGCCGTGTTCAAACCGCCAATGTCCTGATCTCGCCGTATTCTAACCGCCAATGTCCTGATCTCGCCGTGTTGCCCAAAGAATGGCAAGTATTTTGGCTTGAAAGCTGAACAATCAGGATTGAGTCTGAGAAGTATTGGTTGGTCTTGTGAAGGAAGGATAATTGCGGCATCAACTCCTGCCTCGGATTTTTATCTATCAGTCTATATAACAGGAGACGTGACCTTGTCGCAATCTAGGCTGAAGGTAATTGGGCGTCGGAAAGGGGGGTGTGGAAGAGCAGCTGGACCAGGTCGAAATTCGAAATGGCCTACCTCAACCAGCTTGAAGTAAGTCATTCGAGATTTTATTATGATATCAAGCGGAGGGCTACCAGATAGAGAAAGAGCCGAAATATTGTGAGTGCAGGAACCACCTCGCAATATGCGACGCGCGAAGAGGTACGGCAGACTCCGAAGATGTCGGATGTCTGCTCTAAAAGAAGCGCGACTGCCCCAGGCAGAGACCCCATAGAGGATGGCCGGGGCCACCACTGCTTTGAGAATGCGGTTTCCTGCCACAAATGACAGGCCGAAATTTTCCTGGATGGCATTAGTGAGACGGGAAATTATGCAACGGGGGTCCGGAGTACAATTTTTTTAAGAAGGGATACGAATTTTCGCGTTTGATAAAATTCTTAATATGGTGATATTCTGGCTTATGGTAATAGGTTGTCCGAGAATCTTTAAACCAGAATCCGGGTTGGGGCGAACTCTCCTCCACTGGAAGATGCAGGCCTTCCTGGAGTTAAGCTGGAGGTCATTGTCAAAACACCAAGCAGTCATCCTATCCAGAAAATCGTTGATATCCTTGACAGGCAAACGACCACGAACCTAGATTAAGAGGGTGAAGTCGTCGGCAAAATCCACCAGCGAACTTTCCCTGATTTGAGAAAGTAGGAATAGTTCACGAGTGACCACATTCTAAAGGAAGGGAATTAACACAGAGCCTTGGGTGTTCCCCGTTGGGAGAAGGTTGAGACTTTGAATGACCACGTGGAGTAAGAGACTTCTCTGTCCTCGAGGAAACTTTACCCAAGGTAAACCAGTGAGTCTGGGCAAACTAGGCGATACAGGCTTTGGACAATAGCCAGTCTCCATATGGTATATTTGCTGATGTCCAGGCTTATTGCCAGAGTCTTCCTCCAGTGTGACTGTCTGATGTCAATAAACTGTAATTAATTTAATTTTGGCCAGGGCATTTTCTGCCGAACGCCCATGGACAAAACAGATCTGCCAGCCATTGGAGTCTGGCCAGAATGCATCTTCGAACACTTTTGCCAAGTTGTTTAATAGCGTAATGGGCCTGTACCTATCTATCTGGTTTGGAGCTGACCTAGAAGTTTTAGGGATAAGAATGAGGCGTCCCACTTTTCAGGGACGAGGAAAGTGACCAATTTTGAGGCACTTGGAAAATATTGTGGCCAGTAATGAATGTAATGTAGAAAATTTCGTGAAGTTTTTTTTTTTTTTGCGTGGAAGAGTTTTAAGAATTCTCAGATGTATAAAAGCAAACAAATCTGTAGTTTTCTCTGATTTAGAGAGTTCTTTATTTTATAAAAACGTGATACGCTAACCTTGACAAATGTACGGTGGAATCTGTGGCCACTGGACATGCATCGGACCTGGAGGCTGTTGTTGGGTTCTGTGCTGCCTGGAGTATAGGAGGTCCATATATGCTTCCTTCCTATTGTGAATCTGTATTAGACCGGTGGTCTTAATAAAACTGTATATGTGTGTTTTAGGTAAAACAATCTACTTGAGGGATAAATGTATATCAACTCAGGATTCAAATTTTCAAATATTTATATATAAAATATTAGTCCCTTGTCCTACATGCATCAAATTCTTGAGACAATATTCCAGACCCAAATATAAGGCTTAACCTTAAATCATCACACTCTATATTTCCAAAACAAAAATAACAATTTTTTAAAAATCTTCCAAGTAAACTGACGTGTCCGTGATATACCTTGCTCACGTACTAGCGATAAAAAGAAAATGAACTGCGCATGTATAACCAAATAGCACTGGAATAGTGCAGGAGAATAAATGGGACAGTATGTAAATACATCCCGATTTAGACGTATGTTATAATTAGGTTTTATATATTGTGTGTGTAGTAAAATTGATATATAGCTAGCAATAAATATGTATATATATATGTTTCTATGAAAATGTTAATCTGCAAGACGCAGGTTATCATCATCCCTTTTTGATTTGTTTTTGTCACTTTTTGGCGTTCCGAAAATAAACAATAAAAGGCTGTATCAGACTTTACTAAGACAATAAAGATTTGCTAAAAATAAATGTGTACGAAGATGTTGCATTTGGCGACGAGGATATAAGAGTAAGTACCCTCGAATTTTGAAGTAAATATTTTTAGAAAATATCTTTGATTTTTTGCATATAATTGAAAGTAAATTTTAAAAGACACAAATTGCAAAGTTTTAGGATGCAAATTTAAGAAAGAGTGAAAAAAAATGGCTAGTTACCAATTTAAGGAATATAATGAGGAAACTGAAACTTTTGAAACGTTTTATGAACGATTGGAACAGTTTCTCATATTGGAGGAGGCAGGGGATGAGAAGAAAAAGGCTTATCTCCTAACCCTCATGGGAAGTAAAACATATGGTGTTTTGAAGAATTTGTGCAGTCCTATTCTACTTAAAGATAAAACTTTTGATAACCTAATAGATATCTTGAAAAGGCACTTCTCTCCAAAGCGCTCAATTGTAGTAGAGAGGTTCATTTTTTTTTAAAGAATGCAATTAAAGGAAGAAAGCATCTCGGATTACTTGGTGGAAATTAAGCGTTTGGCTTCCTCATGCAACTTTGGAAATTTTCTGAAGGATTCTTTACGTGATAAAATGGTTTGTGGATTATATAATGCCAAAATACAAAATAGAATTTTGTCGGAGGGCGACATTTCTTTAGCTAAAGTAATTGAGATAGCATTATCTATGGAAGCGGCCGAGAAAAATACAAAATTATTTCACTTGGAGCAGGGTGAAGATTGTGTAGATAAGTTGAGGATGGAACGCAAGGTTGAATCAAATTTCCAGAATGGCAAATGTAAACATTGTGGTAAACAGCATAAAGAACTATGTAGATTTAAGGAGGCGATATGCTTTAAGTGTAATAAAAAAGGACACATTGCCTCAATATGTTGGAGCAGTAGAAGAAATCTAAGGCAACATCAGAATCAGCCGGGAAATATACATCAGATAGGAGACCAAGAAGAGGAGGAAGAGTATGTCCAGAAAATTATAAGCGTGACGATACCTGAGTATAAAATTAATTTTGCCTCAAGTGACCCTCCCTATCTGATGGAGTTAAAAGTAGAAGGAAACTTTATTAATTTGAAATGGATACGGGTAGTGGTCTAACACTGATATCAGAAAAGGATTTTAAAAATAGTCTTCAACACTTGAAATTGGAAAAAGCGAGTATTATTGTAAGAACTTATGATGGTACCGTGGTACCCATTCTGGGTAAAATCAATGTCAAGGTGGAGTGTCAAGATATTACTTACAAACTTAGAGCGTTGGTGGTGAAAGGAGAAAAGAGGGCTTTGATGGGAAGAGAATGGATAAATAGATTGAAATTGGGCTGTTTCGCGGTAAAACATATGCCTGTGGAAATTACCATTGAGGAAATTTTGAAGGAAAATCAAGCCCTATTTGTGGAGACAACCGAACCAATAAAAGGTTTCACATTTTCAGTAAACATGTGTGATGTGAATCCAATTTTCCATAAGGCTCGTCCGGTGCCTTTCGCCATTAGGCCAGCAGTTACTGAAGCATTAGACAAAATGGTGGCTAAGGGTTATCTATGTGAGGTGGCGAGCAGTAAATGGGCCACTCCAGTGGTTGTAGTGCCGAAGAAAAATAAAGAGATCAGAATTTGCTGCGACTTCAAGGTAACTCTAAATAAATATTTGGACACTGCGGCCTATCCCCTTCCCACACAGCAAGATTTATTCTCCACATTGGCCAAGGGAAAATACTTTTCTAAATTGGACTTGAGGAACGCTTATCTGCAATTAGAGGTGGACCCAGGCACCCGACCGTTACTAACGATAAATACTCATAAAGGGCTTTTCAGGTTTAAGAGAATGCCATTTGGATTGGCAAATGCGCCCAGTTATTTTCAATCTGTAATGGATAAGGTTTTGTCAGGTATAGGAGGCGTAATTTGTTATATTGATGATGTCCTTATAGCCACAGCATCAATTGAAGAACATCTGGCGTTGTTGAAGACTATATTTGCTCGCTTGGCGAAGTATAATATCAAACTAAAGAAAGAAAAATGCCTATTTTTGCAAAAAGAAATTGAATATTTAGGACATCTTGTCACGGAAGAGGGCATCAGACCTTTAGATCATAAGGTACAAGCAATACAGAAGGCCAAAACGCCTACGAATATCTCTGAATTAAGGTCATTTCTTGGTTTGGTAAACTTTTATGGGAATTTCATACCCAATTTGCCAGAGCTTTTGAAGCCTCTTCATGAGCTTCTTCACAAAAAACGTCCTTGGGTTTGGACAAAGGAATGTGGAGAGGCCATTGACAAGTGCAAGAATAGCATTACCTCTGAGAGGGTGCTAGTCCCTTATGATGCGACTTTGCCATTGTGTTTGGCCACTGATGCATCGCAGATTGGAGTGGGCGCTGTGTTGTCACATATTATAGAAGGCCAGGAGAGACCGATTATGTTTGCCTCACGGACTTTATCGGTAGCAGAACAAAATTATTCTCAGATTGAGAAGGAGGCTCTAGCCATTATTTATGGAGTTACCAAGTTTCATCAATTTATTTATGGAAGAAAATTTATTCTTATTACAGACCATAAGCCATTGGTGACCATTTTGGGCTCAAGATCAGGAATCCCCACCTTATCTACTTCAAGATTGCAGCGTTGGGCGCTTATTTTGTCAGCTTATACTTACGATATTAAATTTCGAAGAACTCAAGACCATGGGAATGCAGATCTTCTGTCACGTTTTCCTGTGGGCTGTGAAGAAATTCCAAGATTAAATAATGTCTATGCTTTATCCTATGTGGAAGAATTGCCGATCACAGCAGAGGAAATTGCCACGGAAACTGAAAAAGACGAAGTGCTCTCATTGGCCAAATTTTATACTCAGCAAGGCTGGCCTGAAAAGGTGGCTGATCACCTCAGACCTTATTTTCAAAGGAAACTTGAGCTAACTGTAGATGGGGAGTGTTTGGTTTGGGGAATGAGAGTTGTCATTCCACCATCTCTCAGAATAAAAATGTTGAACTGTCTTCATGAGACTCATTCCGGTATGAACAAAATGAAGGCTGTAGCAAGATCACATTTTTGGTGGCCAAATCTAGATACCCAAATCGAGTTTTTGGTAAATAAGTGCAGAAGCTGTCAGCAATCCAGGATGGGCCAAATAAAGGAAAATGGCAACCCTGGAAATGGTCAACCAGACCTTGGCAAAGAATTCACATTGATTTTGCAAATAAGGAAAACATTAATTTATTAATAGTAGTAGATAGTCATTCAAAGTGGATCGAAGCCATCCCAATGAGAGAGACCACCACACGCAAAACCATTGAGCAACTACGGCGACTTTTTTCTTCCTATGGTCTACCGGAGGAACTTGTATCTGATAATGGACCTCAGTTTACTGGTAGTGAAATGAAAGGTTTTCTGGAAGGAAATGGAATTAAACAAACATTGATCCCGGCGTACCACCCGCAAAGTAATGGCTTGGCTGAAAGAGCGGTTAGAACAATTAAGACTGCCCTGGATAAAAATAAAAGGAAAATTGGGGATACACACCATTCAAGACACCTTATCAAAAGTTCTTCTGGCATATCGAAGCACCCCGCATGTGACAACGGGAAAGACTCCATCAGAGCTCTTTATTGGGCGTGCGCTTCGAACCAGAGTATCGTTGATACATCCCAGCTTGGCATCTAGAGTTAGGGACCAGCAAGCCAGGCAAATGAAGTATGATCGGCGAACCCATTTGGAAGAATTCCAGATAGATGATTTAGTGTGGTGTAAAAACTTTAGAGGTGGTGATAAATGGATCCCAGGAAAAATTGTGGGCAAGAAGGGAACTAGAGTCTACACCATTTTGATCCACGGACAGGTAAAGGCCTATCACAGGGATCAAATTAGAAAAAGGTGGAGGAATGGTGAGGAAGATGAGAGTGGAGATGGAGAGCGTCAACCCGAGCACTCAAGAGGAGCAGGTCCCAGTGCCATAATCTCGGAGGTTGTACGAGACAGAGGTTATATGGAGTCGCTGTCGCCAGGACTAACTAGCCAGCGGTCGGATCAAGATTCAGAGGTTCAGAGTGATACAGACGATGGAAAGTCATTGGAGCCTCTTCGCTCGCTGGACCCCGAGGCCTTGAAAGAGGAGGGTCCTGTCCTAAGGCGGAACCCACCTCGAGCGAGGAGACCGCCTGTGAGATTTCGTGTTTGAAGAGAGAAGATGGTGATATATAGCTAGCAATAAATATGTATATATATATGTTTCTATGAAAATGTTAATCTGCAAGACGCAGGTTATCATCATCCCTTTTTGATTTGTTTTTGTCACTTTTTGGCGTTCCGAAAATAAACAATAAAAGGCTGTATCAGACTTTACTAAGACAATAAAGATTTGCTAAAAATAAATGTGTACGAAGATGTTGCAAAAATATTCATTATTTAATGAATGAACCAATTATTTTTATTTTAAAATAAACGTTCTTCCCTGATTTATAATATTATAAAATAAATAAAGCTTCCAGGGTTAAGTTTCTTGTTCAACTTTTGAATTGCACAAGTAACTTAACCCTGGAAACTCTATTTATTTTATAATAATTATTTTGATATATATATTTTGCTACACCATGAACTTCCTTCATTTCTTCTTCTCTATATAGATTTTTTATTAAATATAAATTACTGTGTCATTCTTAGGTTTGTCTTTCCTCATTATCAACGGGACAATATGTTTTCTCTGTCCTTGAGTAGATCCTAGCCTCCATTGGCGTCTTAATTCTCTAACTTGAACCATTACTATTGTTTTAATGTATTCAACCCAAGAAACACAGAATATTCTGCAATCCTGTGAGTCCATAGTTTTCTTAGATAGCCGTAACACACGTCAATTATTCAATAATGGCACTAAGACAAGCATCCTAATATAATAGCAGAGCGGTCTGGAGATCAAGTTGGCGAGACACTGATGAGAGAGTTGCAGAAAGGTCTGTAGAAATACACTCATGGACAAAACTTAAGGAAGTGGAAAATCTTTGAGATATAACCGGTTGGCTATTTTTTTTTTTTTTTTAAGGAGACAGAGACAATTTTTTGTTCTTACATGGTTATCTCGTGTGTCTTCAATAAAGGTCACTGTGTATCAAATATCCTTCAGAGTTATTGCCTGAATCACGATATACATGTTAAAAGTTACAACTTCCTTAAGTTTTGCCCATTAGTGTATCTTTCAGAGTTATTGTCTGAATACTGATACATATGCTAAAAGATACAACTTCCTTAAGTTTTGTCCATGAGTGTATCTTTCAGAGTTATTGAATCCTGATATACATGCTAAAATTTACAACTTCCTTAAGTTTTGTTCATGAGGGTAGTTTTCTACCATTAGTAGAGAGGTATCGTTAAAATATTTGTAATTTAAATTGTTAGCTAGTACTATGCTGCATAATATTATGGTAAAAATAATCAGTCGTAATTTTTTCTTATTATTTTACTTTTTTTATTATTCTTAGTACACGTGGTACAGGCCATAATAATCATGGTGAGTAGTATTTAGCGACTGTTTTTATTGTAGGTGCATTACATGTCTATACATGTAGTAAGAATTTCGATTTTTGCACTTATAAATGTACCAAGGCTCTGCTTGGTTACTTGCACTCACTGGTGGGATTGAGTTTTTGCAAGAATCATGGGCCATTGGAGAAAATTTTATTCAGAAAAAAGTTCCCAAATGGGGGATTCGAACGCGGGTAGTGGCTATCAGAAATCGACGGTATTTATACCCCCATCCACCGAATCCAATTATTGATAAGGAAAGACGAAATATCATCAAGTGCTGAAATGGAAGCAAATTATATGGATAATGGAAATTGAAAGTGATAATGAATTGGGGGGGATTTGGTTTCGATAAATACTTAATGTAAAGAGATAATTTACGCTATGAGTAGAAATTTTATTATGAAATTTAGTAATTTTCACAATTCAATAAGTGGTATTGAAAATAGAGCAATCCATAGATAAATATTTAATTAAAAAGGCATATATTGGATCAAAAAAATAATTTATTTTACCAATATTTCAGCTGGCTGAACGCCAACCTTTATCAAGGTGTTATAATATTTTAAAGTTATAACACCTTGATAAAGGTTGGCGTTCAGCCAGCTGAAATATTGGTAAAATAAATTATTTTTTTGATCCAATATATGCCTTTTTAATTAAAAATAAGTGGTATAGGTTATCGTTACGTGTATACAGCGTGTTAAAGTGTTTAAAGAAAAATAGTTTTTCAACTTCAAACATAACGTTTATTTCTAAACAAAGCACTAAGAAAAGTACTATTACACATAGTAACAAATTACATTCTTTTAAAAGCCTTTTACAACCTTCAAGGTGTTACATCTATGCTTCTAACACGGTTTCTCTACACAAGATGTAGTGAAAGGTTGATGTTCTCAAGGTGAAGAGGCACTGGGAGCAGTAAGCAAGATGAGGAACGAAGTCTTCTTGATCTCTTCTTGGCGATCGTTTTTTGCCGAGCGGTTGGCAGGTTGATCTTGAAGAGCAGCTTTCTCTTGAGAAGTTTCTGGAGAACTCTGCAAGAACACGGGGAAAGCCTGGACTTGTTGTGGCCTGTTGTTCTCAGGTGGGGCTTGCTGTACTAGGATAAGGCTGGGAGGTGGGGTCTTGGGCTGGCTGGGGTTTTCCAGGATGATCACCTGCGGCTCAGGCTTGCGGTAAGTCGCCACCTCTTCCACCTGCTGAACACCCCATTTGGATAAGTTGGAATATCTCGGAAAATCTTATTTATCAACAGGGTCACAGTTCTACTGAACACCCCATTTGAATAAGTTAGAGTAGAGAATCTCGGGGAATCTGATTTATCAACAGTTTCAAAGTTCTACGGCATATAAATGTTTTTTTTTTTTTTTTGCTTATCCCTAGTACACGTGGTGCAGGCCATGATATTCATGGTGGATAGAAGTAGGTGACTGATTTTACTATAAGTATACCACATGTCTACACATTTGAAAACCCATCGATTTTGCACTTACAAATGTGCCAGAGCCCCGTTTGGTGACTTGCACTCGCTGGTGGGGTTGGACTTTTTCAAGAATCGGGGGCCATTGGAGCATTTTTTTTTTAATCAGAAAAAAAGTGCCCAATGTGGGAATCGAACCTGGGTCGTAGCGGTCGAAAACCAACGGGTTTAGACCATCCTTCTACCGACCCCCCTATAAATGGATATGGAATACGGTATATTAAAAGACTCATGGGAAAAAGAATTCGGTGTACGAGTGGGTAACACCCTCGATTACCGACAGTCAAGAACTGGGATTCAATCTCACGTTAACATTTTGTTTAATATGTGAATAACCTTCATATATTATTCATTGTTGCAATTATCATAAACTAGGTTGTTCTTGTTGAGCGGTACCTAATAAAGTGATTTTGGAACCGAAGACTCATGGGGATACAGTAGAACCTCCATGAGAGAACAATCCCACTATAGGACACCTTTTTACAAAGGACAGTTTTAATTTGCAAAAATCACCAATTTTACTTTTTAGCAACTCTCCTTTAAGTGGACATTTCTCCCTAAAAGACACTTAGGCTCTGCAATTAAGTGTCCATTACAGGTAGATTCTACTGTATAGGTAAAATTAAGGCATCATATCTCCTACAAATTCATGAGATGAAAAATATATTTTTAACGCATTTTATTTTTTTAAATATATATATATATAATAAAACTACTTCTACAGCTCTTATCCTGCGATATTTATATATTGAAAGAGGGAGGACATGGCTCATCTCAGTTGTGAATCTTCACAAAAATGGTGAAACTGCTGGGAGGGTTCGCCATTAATGTACCATGCCATCCCTCTTTCAATATTTAAATATCGCAGGGTTTCAGGATAAGGGCTGTAGAAAAATAAGTTTAATTATATATTTTTAAAAGAAAATATCGTAAAAATAAAATATGTTTATAATTTTCATAGAAAGAAATGGTGCTAGGTTAATGATGATAATATAAATTGATAAGAATTGAAAGCAAAATTAATCCACACAGCAAACAAAGAAGTCGGTTAACGAATGGTTAAAACCCTCGATTCCCAACAGCCATGAACCGGGATCGAATCCCACACATTGGACACTTTAATTTAATATGTGAATAACCTTCACTTATATTATTCATTGTTGTAAATATCATAAGATAGGTTGTTCTTTTTGAGCGGTACCTAATAATTTTGGAACCTGAAAACACCAAACATGCATTGAAGCTTTCCAGGTGTATTATAGATATGGCTTTACTCGATTCTGAAAGATGAAAGTTTAAAGGTAAATGGGGATATATAAAGATACATATAAGGAATTCTATGGGCATATCCCTTGGGGAAAGAAATGGTATGGACTCGTTGTATTCTGATAGATGATCTTTTAAAGGTAAATGTGGATATATAAAGATACCTATAAAGAATTCTATGGGCATATCTCTTGGAGAAAGCAATGGTATGGACTTGTTGGATTCTGAAAGATGATATTTTAAAGATAAATGTGGGTATATAAAGATACCTATAAAGAATTCTATGGGCATATCTCTTGGAGAAAGCAATGGTATGGACTTGTTGGATTCTGAAAGATGATCTTTTAAAGATAAATGTGGGTATATAAAGATACCTATAAAGAATTCTATGGGCATATCTCTTGGAGAAAGCAATGGTATGGACTTGTTGGATTCTGAAAGATGATCTTTTAAAGATAAATGTGGGTATATAAAGATACCTATAAAGAATTCTATGGGCATATCTCTTGGAGAAAGCAATGGTATGGACTTGTTGGATTCTGAAAGATGATCTTTTAAAGGTAAATGGGGATATATGAAGATACATATAAGGAATTCTATGAGCATATCTCTTGAGGAAAGCAATGATATGGATTTGTGTCTGACAGAAGAAGATACGTACCGGGGGAGTTGGTCTGGAAGGGGCGAAGAACCTCGGACCGTATCCCATGCACCAGCACTGTGCCACTGAGGCCACTAGGATGGTCAGAACCTGCACCCAGGGGTCTGTGAATCCACCGCAGCAACCTCTTCAGACGTCTTACTCAATACAATCGTGTTATAATTAGATAGAATTGGTATTTATGGTGTCTTCTTGTTGATGGGCATGTTAGCCCGAAAGCGCTCGAGAAATAAAGGAATTGTGAAAATAAACTAAACCCTAGATTCCTTATTTATTTATTTAAAATATAGAATTATTTGGTGATTTAGAAATCGAATACACATATCTCACTTTCAAATGCGAAAAGATGGTCTTCATGTAACAAAAGAGATATCTCTCCCTTTAATAATGCATTAAAACAATGCATTTTTGTTGATCACTCAGTACAAAACGTAATTACAAAAAAATCATAAGATGCCGAAACTTTTTTTATTTACTTGATTAAAGGAAAATTTTAAAGGAAAGTTCCTGGGGCGCAGAACACCACACAACTACCCAAAACAATTTCCAACTTATAAAGAGAGATGTGTATAACCCAGGTTCCTGGAGCGCAGAACACCAACTACTCTGTGATAAAACTTATAAAATACCAAAGAGTTAGTCAAAGAGGAAAGTTTATACAGTGTATCACAAAACACATAAATATTAGCATTAATAAACTGTTCATAAAATAATAAATATTTGCTTATATATTATGGAGATTAATTTTTCATTATATATATTATTTTATTATATATAATTATTTATTATATATATATAAAAAAGCACATGTGCTCGTGGTCAAGAAATGCCTTCTTTATTTTTAATATTTTATAGAGTAAATTCTTTAAAGAAAGAAATATATTTCTACTTTTTAAAGGAAAGGCTCCATTCTAAAGAGAAAAAATACAGAAAAATTATTCTCTCGGAAATTTACTAATATAAAATTTATTGACGTACCCGAAGGTATACAGAAAATTTCCAATTTCATTTTTATGAAGATGAAACTGTGTCTTCTCAAACTTGGCTGCTCTCAATTCTTACACTAATTCAAGAAAACTATGAAAATACGCTTTTAGTCAGTATATTTTATAATATCATTTTATTCGTGATCGAACGTTGTGGCCCACTGTACATATTACATCCCAAACACGATGCGACACCAGTCATCTCTGTCTTAAGCTCGATGTACCATCTCGGCGACCGTTAAGCCAATGAGTTCCTTTAAGCGTGTCGGTGGGCGTCAAGGTATATCCAGGTACAGTAGAACCTTCCTGTAAAGGACAACACCTAATTGCAGAGCCAAAGTATCCTTTAGGAAAAGGTGTCCTTTTAACGGAGAGTTGATAAATTACAAAAATGGTAATTTTTGTAAATGAAAACTGTCTTTTGTGGAGAGGTGTCCTTTGTAGAGAGGTGTCCGCTAAAGGGAGGTTCTACCATATATGTATCTAAAGATAGTAGCACCTCTCCCTTTACTTATACATCAGAACCATACATTATGTTCATCATCCTGGTAAAAAAACTACTAGTGATGATAAAGAATGAGCCACAACACCAGTTTTGGAAAATTCAGATAAAAAAACCAACCTATATACCAAGGGAGGTTCTACTATATATGTATCTAAAGAAAGAAGCACCTCTCCCTTTACTTATACATCAGAACCATACATTATGTTCATTACCCTGGTAAAAAAACTACTAGTGATGATAAAGTATGAGCCACAACGCCAGTTTTGGAAAATTCAGATACAAAAAAACAACCTATATACCAAGGGAGGTTTTCTACTATATATAGAATTACATAGAAATAAAAAATAATAATGATATTTCTACACAAATTTATACGTATTCGGGGATAATCAAAGAGAGAATCATACATAGAGTAAGTAGCAGATGGCACAGAGAAGTCGAAGAGAAGAACTCACCACGAGTTGAGCTGCCATGGTGAATGCACTTGGTGTGATGCCAATCCCTGGTCCCGGTGTTGTACTTATACCGCTGGGAAGTGACAGTGGGAGGAGAATATGTCACTCTCCTGTCCCCTCACAATGGCTACGTGTCACGTCTCCATTCCTCTGTAATTGAAGGCTCCCACTTACAAGAAGATCCAATTGACAGGTATAATATCGAATATATCTACAAATTGTGAATATGGCCGTTTTATATATATAGGTATTTTTGAACAGTTAAATGAATAAATTTAAAAAATATATTATTTAAACTTAATACAAAAGGAAGCTTATCATTTTAAACAATTTGAAAATTATCAATAGTATTTTCGCTTAATTATCAGACATGTAGATAAGACAGTCCTTAGAGTTTGGTTTGTGTTGGAGATCATTATTTTTTAAGTATAGGTGCTTGACGCAATTGCAACATTTGAACATATTGGAACACTTATGTTGACCCTCTATATCACATTTAACTCACTTTTTTCAAATTTGGACAGTTGTTTTTTCGATTATTTGGATTGAATATCAAACAGTTTTAACATTGGTTCACCATTGTCTCGCATATCACATCGTTGGACATCGGTATAAATTTTATTTGATTTCATTATAGCTTGGTAAGCCCGTGGTGAAATCCTCAGCGCCATATCATTCATTTGTATTTTTAAAGGGTTGCACACTTTCTAAAACTATGTTATACATTGTTGCATCAATTTTAATGCGCCCTACATTTATTCAAAATATTCTATGATATTTAATATTTATTTAAAACAGATTATTTAGATTATCATCATTCCTTTTTATAGTTTCATTCCTTTTGTAATATTTTATTGTACATATATTTTGATTGGTTATTGGAGCGAGAGAGGACCTAGACCTAAGACTGCAGATCACGACCTACGAGGAAGACAACGAATAAATAAACACAATAATTTTTAAAGGTTATTTATTTTTATTTACTTTTCTTTATTTGCTTTGAGTATGGAAACCCGCTCGGGAAACGTGTATAACACCAAGAAGGAGGATCCTGCAAAGCTGCAACTTGGTGCAACAATATACAGTAGAACTTTCCTGTAAAGCACCCCTAATTGCAGAGCCAAAGTGTCCTTTAGGGAGAGGTATCTTCTTACCAGATAGTTGCTAAATTGTAAAAATGGTAATTTTGCAAATTAAAACTGTTCTTTCTAGAGAGGTGTCCGCTAAATGGAGGTTCTACTGTCTATATCTATATATATAAAATGAATGTTTGTATGTTTGTTTGTAGATTCTCCGCCAGGTGGCCAACGAGACAAGTCGCAAACAACATCGTCTCCGTGCTACACACAATTATTTCTCAGATAAGTAAATACTTTCTCTTCTTATTACTCCTTATCTATTTAATTTTGGAATTTATTTCTAACTTGTTGGATTACTTCAGATAGGTTCTGGTAAAACTGCTTAAAATGAAATTTTTATTTTTGGTAGCCATAATTTGCATAGTTATGAAGACAAAAGAAAGTAGTTTCATTGTTAGTTATTCAAATTTTAAGACGCAAATTCTCCCGGCAAAAATTCCTGATATGAAAGACCTTGCTTTTGTTGCAAAAACTAATCGAAGATCTATTATTCTTATGCTATTGATAATTTCAGGAATAGAGCAAAACCCTGGCCCTAGGTCAGCTAAACAAATGACAATGGAATCTTATAGAGAGAAAGATCTAGCTGAAATGATTGCAACTTTAACAACTAAAATAGACGATCTAGGTCAGAGATTGGAAACCCGACTATCTTCGCTGGAAAGCGGGATGAAGGAATTAAATCAACGTTTCCAACATATTGAGACATCCCTTGAGAAAACTGCTAAAGCAGTGAGTATTAACTCGGAGAGGGTAGACAGTTTTGAAAGAAGACTAGATCTTTGCGAGATGAGGCAAAGAGAAAACAATTTGATGTTCTACGGAATTGAGGGAAAGGAGTGCGAGGCTCCAACGGATACTCGCGCAATAATCATGAACCTGTTTTCTGAGAAAATGCAAATTCAAGAAAACATCACGATCCAGCAATGTCGCAGATTGACAAAAAAAGCAAACTCGCCGATTCTGATCGAAGTGCCGGAACACAACGAGCGTATTATGCTCTTTAAAAACATGTTTAGACTAAAAAACACCAGGATCTATTTGAATAAAGATTATTCGGTAAAAAGATTAGAGAACAACGGAAACTACTTATCACAAAAAGGAAAGAACTCATGGGAAAAGGTATTGCCACGAAACTACGGGATAACAGGCTCATAGTTGGTGGGATTGACTATTACGTTACAAATGGTAGAATAATGAGCCAAAGTGGCGACAATGCTTTATAGCCACTGACAAATCCACAATCCTCTGTAAATAAAAATACTTTTGGGCAAACTACTGTAAATAGACAATCTTGTTTTTCGTTCAAAGACGACACACAAGTGCTGTGTTGGAATGTTAATGGTTTGGAAAGGATGTTGCTGCAATTCGACCTATTCACATATTTAGAAAAGTGCAGCATTTTTGCACTCACTGAAACATGGAAGGAACAACATCTGAAGATTAAACCAACAGGATTTCATCTGTATGAATCACTTGCTCAGAGAGACCACAAGAAGGGTAGATCATCGGGGGGAATTATTGTTGGGATTCGAGAAGCTATAAAAGACAAGATTGAAAGGACTGAAATTGAAAAACAATGGATTATGATCTGTCTGAGGTTGGACGGTGAAATGCGAGTGTGTCTGATCTTTGCTTACTTGCCACCAAACGAACACTATTTGACCAACTGCAAAAATTTACTCGACCAAATAGAAGGGAAAATAGTTGAAGGATATGAAGTTTTACTGGCTGGTGACTTGAATACACGAACGGGTGCATTGGGAATTCTTCATAATACATTACATCTTCCTTGCTACTTAACTACTAGACGCACTTCTAAAGATCCTGTAATATCTACGCATTCAGAACAATTCATAGATAGATTGGATAATAATACTCTTACAATTTTGAACGGCAGAACAAGGGGTGACAGAAGTGGTAACTACACATATATATCAGCACGGGGATCCTCGGTGGTAGATTACTGTATTGTCTCCCATGGGCTGTTAGGTTACGTACATGACCTATACATCGAGGGATTACCACACTCAGATCACTTACCTCTAATTATAAAAATGGATATGAGTTGGGGACCGAAACAAGTGACGAACCCGACTTCACGGGTTAAGAAAAAATATATTTGGTTTCCCGAAAGAGCAACGCTATTTGTAGAGGACTTAGGAGGAGCTTATGGATTTTGGAATAACTCGATTGAGAATATAATGAACAACATGGTTAATCAGATTAAAAGCGCAATGGTACAAAATGGCATGCAAATTGAAACAAAAGCGAATAACTTACTGTCGAAGCCTTGGTTTGATCATGAGTGTTACATAGCGAAAAAGATTATGAAAGCAACTCTGACCAAATATATTAAATCTAATAGGGATCTAGATCGTTTGGAATATGTTAAAACAAGGAACAAATATACATCGATTTTGAACAATAAAAAGAAAAAATATTTTTGTGAAATACAAGAAAAATTAAATAATACATACGATTCAAGTGAATTCTGGAAAACAATAGCTCGCTTCAGAAAAAGAAACTATACACAGGGCAATATCTCAATATCAGACTGGCAGCAATTTTACAATAAACTCCTGGATACAGAATCAATACCAGATTACGAACCCGTTGCTATGACTTTCCTAAATACAGATAATGAGCTAACTAAATGCATAACTCTTAATGAAATAAGCAAAGAAATTTCTCGAATAAGGCATGGCAAGGCGACTGGTTTTGATGACATAATGAATGAAGCAATAAAGGCCCTCCCAAAAGATTATCTAATTTCCTTAAAGGATATATTTAATAGAATTTTGAGAACGTCTGAATTTCCGACAACATGGTTGAAATCAGTTATTCAACCAATTTTTAAGAATGGTGATCCAGACGACCCCTCTAATTATCGAGGCATTGCGCTCTTAAGCAATATAGCAAAATTATTTACATCAATACTCAAATCTCGTCTAGGCAGTTGGATCGAAAGGAGAAATATAGTTCCTGAGAACCAGGCGGGATTCAGGGCTGCCCACTCTTGTCAAGACCATATATTCACTCTATTATCCCTGATTCAAATGACTCTAAGCCGAAAGAGAAGAAAATGCTACATGTTCTTCGTGGATTTAAAAAAAGCCTTCGACACAGTGCCCCACTCATTATTATGGAGAAAACTGGTAGATGCAGGTCTCAACCACCGTTTTGTTAACTTAATTAAAGATTATTACACAAATATGACAGCGGTAGTGCGATGGAATAATTCATTCACTGCGCCAATAAAGGTGCGTTCGGGAGTTTTACAAGGGGAGCCGATGTCACCTTATTTATTTATACTTTTTATAAATGATTTAATCGGTCTCTACAATAATTCAGATTTACCGGGAATATATCTCCCAAATTATGGATATGTTCATATTCTACTATACGCAGATGATATTGTCTTGATTGGAGAATCCAAAAATAACCTTCAAATAAAAAATCAATATGCTAAGAAAATATTTTGAAACAAATTTATTAACCCTGAATGAAAATAAGTCAAAAATTGTAGTTTTCAGAAACGGCGGTCGATTAGCACAAAATGACAAATGGTTCTGGGGTGAGAGGCAACTGTCTGTTACTACGAAATATCTATACTTGGGATATCCGCTTACAAGTGCAAATTCACTAAACAAGGTAGCGTCACACTACAAGGGCAAAGCCCTGGCAGCAATTGGCGCTGTGTGGCAGGTTCTGACAAAATCCAAGATGAACTCTCTAAATGCGGCAATGAGATTACTTGATTCGACTGTCTTACCTCACATGCTATACGCCGCACCCTGCTGGGCACTCAACCAAGTAAAGGTAGTTGATCAGGTTCAGAACATTTTCTTAAGACGCTACCTAAATTTACCAAAGTATACTCCGGGCTTTATGCTAAGAATGGAGTGTGGACGAGTATCACAGGAAGTTATCATTATTAAACAGGTCCTGAGATTTTGGGTGAGGATTATGAAAATGGAAGAGAGTAGGTTGCCCCGGGCATGTTTGTCACACCTCTGGACATTACACAGCAATCAAAGGGCTGGTTTAACCTTTGTCGAAAACCTGTCAACCATTTTAGACTCAAACGGTTTTTCGTTCCTGAAGGGTTGTCCGGATTACGCTGCAATAATGACTGAAATCCCTGGTATTATTCGAATAGCAACCGAACAAAGCATCCAAAACGACATGGCGAAAATCCTAAATACTTCACATTACAGTCACTTCAAATACCTAAAAAATTCAATAACAGCAGAACGATATTTATTCACAACTATTCCTCTAGCAATTAAAAGATTTTTTGCACAACTGAGACTCCTTTGGACGATCTTCCCAGAAAATCGTTCAAATCGCTGGAAAATTGATTTGACTCTAACTTGCGATCTGTGTAAAAACAGAATCCAAGACGAAATTATGCATATAATATTTGGATGCTCTTGCTTAGAGAAACAGAGGAAAGAAATTTTGGGTGACTTACCCTGGTCTCAACCTGACTGCCAACAAATTTGCAGCTGGATGAACACACTGATGGTTGATCAGGGTCTCTCCCTCGGTTTATATAAATTCTACAAGGCCGCAGTCAATGTCCGTTGGAGAACAATGGAAGCGCCGAATGTCGTGGTTTGCTTAGAGGAAGAAGACGAAGATTGAATGCGGCTGATTCAACACTAGCCCTCTCAATGATATCCTAACCTTGACATATTTTAAACATTGGTACTTTAATTTAAATTTTTAATCATGTATGGTTCCTTTTGCTCTGTATGTTTATTTTTTGTATATATGTTTTTTTTTTCTTTCTTCTCGCTTTTCTTTTTCCTTATTACTTCCTGTATTCTAGTTTTTACTTTCGAAATATCTTCCTTTGCTAAATCCTGTAGAGGGGAATCATGTATAGGGCTGGATGCCCCAATAAAAAGGCTTGTGTGTGTGTGTATGTTTGTTTGTATGTCCGGTATACAAATTCGCAGTAGTTCACTAATTTAAACCAAAATTTCCATACATAGGTAAAAGAATACGGGAAAGACGATAGGCTATTTTAAAATATATATAAATTAATTATTAAAACTATATATTTTTAGTCAGAAAATGATGATGACGATATTGCTGTATCATGTTTGATTATCAGATACAAAATTATATCGGGAAAAATTCCAAAAAGCAGAGACCACGGGTGAAACCAGTTCATTATTTTGTATGCAGGAACAAAATTCTAACAGAAAAACATTCATTCGAGCAGAAAACAAAAGCCAGATCATCTTTCTATAAAAATATCGCTTCTCAGACACAAAGTTTGGAGCGGGACGTTTCACAAGAGTGACATCCACGGCGCCAATTTATAATTGTAACGAATAGTATTTGAATAGGGTACATTTAATAGGGTAAAACCCGGGCGTTGCCCGGGTCATTCGGCTAGTATATTTATAAAAAGCTGGTTTTTCGAACAAATTTTATTTTAGGAAATAGCGGTAGATTCAGGTGTTATCTATGAAAACATTTTTCAAATTGTACTGATCATTATTACCATATTTTGAAATTTCATCAAAAAAATAATTTTAATTTTGAATTTAATGAAACCTTATTATTTTAACCTTTTTAAAATCAAAATTAGAACTTTGGCACTGTGGCGAATTTATTAAACCCTTTTTCTCTTTATAAATTTAATCCTTAGTAAATCATTAATATATTTAATTTAACTGTTATATTATTGCTTTAAACCTTCATGACCTGGTGTAATCTTACCCATGGGATAATAAGAAAAAAATTAACTGTTGTGGTTAAAAACAATATTTATAACGGATAATTATTAACATATATAAATCATAATTGTTGTCACTATATGTATATATCGATTTTTAAAAATTATATATAAATATCTTACATAAAAAAAAAGTTTAATTTAATTTTTGGAAGTTTTAGAGTGGAAATGTAAGACCTCAAGAACTGTTTTAGGAAAACCTGGGCGTGGCCGTGATCGTCTAGTGGTTAGGACATTGCGTTGTGGCCGCAATAACCCAGGTTCGAATCCTGGTCACGGCACTTTTTTTTTTTCCAGCATTTGAAAAAGTTGGAATAAGGAGCAAGACGACCTGGTTACAATAAAATTTATATTGAAAAAAAAAACTTATACGGTAATTTATTTACATATATTTTAATCCCCGATCAAATCGATAAAGAATCAAAGGTCCCTGTTTGTTTTCTCATTTCTTTTATCTCTCGAGCTTTCGGACTAACTTACCCTTTAACACGGAGATATTAAAGTACAAGTTCACTCCGACCCAATCAATTAAGTTTTACTTGAGGATCTCCGTGTTGAAGAGCATGTTAGCCTGAAATCTCGAGAGATAAAAGAAATAATGCCCTTGATTCCTTATTGCTTGGATCGGGGTATAAAATCATGGAAGAATCTCTATTTTAATACACATAGTATTTATTTCTATGAAAAATAGACACACTTCGGCCAGTTAGAGTTTTTATTTTTCTCAACGTTTCGACAAAAATCTTTTGTATTCGTCAGGAAAAGTAAATAAAAATAAATCATTTGGCAAGGCGTTAAAAATAGTTTTGTATTGTCTTTTCCTTGATTTATTTATACATGGGAAATACTTCTATTCTAATTATACAATGGAGTAAAAAAATGCCTTGTACTGAATATAAAATAATGCAAGAAACCCGTCCTCGGAAGCCTATTTTTTATTATTTATACATTATACATACATAGTGTGTAGTCAATGGAGATATTTTTAAATGTAGGTATGTATTCATTTTTATTTTGTGTGCATTATAGATCGCAACAAAGACCACGTTAAACATATAAAGGAGCAATCAGTTGTGGAACTCTCCCAGTTTGGAGAAAGAATTGTTCAAGCTACCATCCTATGTAAGTTTTAGAATTTAGATGTCTTGGCAAAAGCTGCTGCCCAACTTAATAACAACCAGGACTTTGGTTATTTCAAGTCAAGATAGAAGAAGAAAATAAAGGAGGACTTCTTTAATTTGCCTCACCAGTGGTACCTGCCTGAGAGACCTGGGGTGATCATCAACCTACCCCGTGGAGATGTCACATGTCTGTCCAGCCTCAAAACGGGACACACAGAGAAGATCAAATTTGAAGGCGGAGTTAGGATCTTCCCAACATACATCATCTACAAAAAGGAGAAGACATCCCCAGACCATCTACTCTCGTGTATGGGAGACAACTTGTACCACAACTAATCCTAAACTAGATACATGTGCCTCCATGACATTATGTAATGATACATTAGCGCACTATCTGTTAATAGAATTCGAAACTATTATAGACCCGTATGATTCTCGTAAAAATTAAACAATTTTCTGTATGCAGTAAGGACAGTAGAAAATTGGTTAATTTTTAAAAGAATCATACGCTTCTATAATAGTTTCGAATTCTCATGAAATTGTGTAATGACACAAGTGATTATAAATTAAATTTTAAAAATAATTATAATTTTGTAATGTCTTTTCGTTGATTTATTTATGCATGGGAAAGACTTCTATTCTAATTATACAATGGAGTAAAAAATAAAAATTCTAGTACTGAATATAAAATAATGCAAGAAACTCGTCGTTTTATATTTGTAAAATGTATTATTTTTATTCGTGCTTATAATGTTTTATTTCTTATATTAAAAGCGATTAATTTTCAGGATGCCTGAATGACCAATTTTTTGGGCGTTGAGGTACAGCTTGCACCACTCTGATGAGGGCCAACAGCCCGAAACGCGTCCGTGGTTAGCTTTTTCTTGATTAATCAAGAATGGGTATTTGGCCAATTCTGGAATAATTAAAAATCAACGAGAATAGTTGATATTTATTCCGATAGATGGCGCAAGCCATCAGCAACTTTCAGTTGCACGATAAGGAGATGTCTTTTTCTTAATATTTTATCATGTCGAATTTATTGAGTTAGGAAAAAAAAGCATGTAGGCGGTATATATTTTCAAATGAAAAAAAAAAAAGGTGCCGTGACCAGGATTCGAACCTGGGTTATTGCGGCCACAACGCAATGTCCTAACCACTAGACGATCACGTCGTTGCTTAGAATTTCTTAAAATGGTTTATCAGTCAAGTAGAACGGCAAGAGCGGTAATTGGCTGGGCTACGGTTGACATAACTGCCTTTTTTCACTTATCTTGTAGAACTTCAAATACCGTTTAGAAATCACATAATGAGTGTATGTAATGTCATTCTCTCTTCTTAAAAACATGCAAGTTACCTATAACGTATGTATATAATATTTTAGCAAATTATTATAGCGCCCCATATGTACATATATCACTTATAACTCTGTTCTTGAAGTAAGAAACACTTCGGGAGGTCATTTTTATTTTTAAAACCTCTACTGGCACCCTAAGTGTCTATTACTTCAATAACTATGTGTAATATATAATATGTATATATGGACGATCGTCCTATGGACGATCTTCCCAGAAAATCGTTCAAATCGCTGGAAAATTGATTTGACTCTAACTTGCGATCTGTGTAAAAACAGAATCCAAGACGAAATTATGCATATAATATTTGGATGCTCCTGCTTAGAGAAACAGAGGAAAGAAATTTTGGGTGACTTACCCTGGTCTCAACCTGACTGCCAACAAATTTGCAGCTGGATGAACACACTGATGGTTGATCAGTGCTCTCCCTCGGTTTATATAAATTCTACAAGGCCGCAGTCAATGTCCGTTGGAGAACAATGGATGCGCCGAATGTCGTGGTTTGCTTGGAGGAAGAAAACGAAGATTGAATGCGGCTGATTCCACACTAGCCCTCTCAATGATATCCTAACATTGACATATTCTAAACATTGGTACTTTAATTTAAATATTTAATCATGTATGGTTCCTTTTGCTCTGTATGTTTATTTTTTGTATATATGGTTATATTTCTTTTTGTTTGTTTTTTTCTTTCTTCTCTCTTTTCTTTTTCCTTATTACTTCTTGTATTTTAGTTTTTACTTTTGAAATATCTTCCTTTGCTAAATCCTGTAGAGGGGAATCATGTATAGGGCTGGATGCCCCAATAAAAAGGCTATGTGTGTATATATGGTTTTGACCAAGGACTTGGTTATGTAATCAATATATAGCGTGAGATTTCCGGGTAGTTGGCGATTTATGCTCCAGGAGTCCGGGTTACCTCTATTTTCTCTAGCGTGAGATATTCATGTTTTTAGTTCTTATGATTCTTTCTGTAATAATAAAATATTATGCAAATATATAACTTTTCAGTAGCATACAATCTCTTTTAATAAAAACTACACTACCTAAGATTATTGAATATTAGGCAGAAGAGTACATAACACTATGAATGCTAGCCAGGCAACCTCTATCTTCAAGTTATAACTCTCTATAATTCAATTTCGTTTCCCTCTTTTTATTCCATTCCATTTTATTCCATTGATTTCTCAATTGAATCAGTTTATAAGATTAAAGGTCTTAATAAATGTATCTTAATATAGAAATAGATATGCAAATATAAAAATTTCAACCTAAAATATCGAATTTTGTGTAGATACCCGTTAGGCCCCACTACATTGTATAAATTCGCTTATTAGGAACTCTTTTTTTTTTCAGATAGATCGAATTCTCTATGAGATATAATGATAGAGGTATTGAGATAGGTGTCTGATAGATAGTATTATTTGGGATCTTTTTAGAAAACTTAGTTGGAAACTGTTTTCGTCTAATCAAATTTTGTCCAGAGGGGTCGGTGGAAGGATGGTCTGAGCCGTTGGTTTTCGACCGCTACGACCCGAGTTCGATTCCCGCAATGGGTTTTTGGCTGATTTAAAAAAAAAAAATACCTTAATGACCCCCGATTCTTGCAAAATTCCAACCCCACCAGCGATTCCAAGTAACCAAACGGGGCTCTGGGACATTTGTAAGTGGAAAGTCGAACTGCTTTTCACATTTGTAGACATTTGGTGCATTTACAGTGAAAGCAGTCGCCTTCTTCTACTCACCTTATCATGGCCTGTTCCACATATACTAGGGATAAGCAAAAAAAAAAAAGTGATAATATGTTATAAATTCTTAGTTTTCGGTTTAAAAAAAAAAGGAAAAATAAACCCACCTTGAATATAAAACAAAACAGAAAAAGCCTCCTCAAGAACAAAATCCCCAAGGACCTGAAAATCCAGACCCAAAGAAACTAATATAAAATATAATTGTTAATGAACCCTTGTTATAACCACATCCCCAACATATTATTGTAAATATGATGATCTAGTTTCCCTTTTTGTGAGCAGCACCTAATAAAGTTATTTTGTGTCTTGGAACTTTTCGGCAACAATCGTTCTATTAGGTTGCCGAGATTTCGGAGTTCCATAATCCCTCTGAGAGACTGACGAGGCTAATATGTGCTAAATAACAACCATAGTTACAGTTTGACAGTGTGAATGAAAACAATTAATAATGTTAATTATAATAACGAATAGAATTGAAAGGATTATTCGTCTTAAATTAATAATGTTGTTGATCTGTATGAATTCGTTAATATCATTGTCACAGATTTAACCACTCTTATTTATAAATATACTAGACGGGTGACCCGGGCTTCGCCCCGGGATTGACCCGTGTGCATATCTACCCGAGTGATATATATTTAGATAAGATTTTTTTATAATTGTTTGTTATTAGCATTATCTATTTGTTTGCGTCAGCATAATTTAATCTAACCTTTGATAGAGAGCGCTGTTCGTGAGCTAAGTAGAATAATTTTAATACAGTGGACCCTCGGTTTGCGAGCATAATCCGTTCCAGAGCCATGCTCGTACTCCAAAACGCTCGTAGTGCGAAACTAATTTCTTATTTTTAATAATTGAAACTCGGGCAATTCTTCTTGCTACGAACAATTGCACAGTTTCCCACATTTTACATATTTCCCGAATCTGATCTGAAGGGAGGGATCTCAGCGAATTTTCATCCATCACGATTACGGGCAACCATCACGAGTTACTCGTAATGCGAAATTTCACTCGTAATCCGAGGTAAAATATTTCAAAAAATTTTGCTCGTACTGCGAAAAGCTCGTACTCCAAGGTGCTCGTAAACCGAGGGTCCACTGTATATAGTTTTAATAATTGATTTATATATTTTTTAACCGGGTAGTTGGCGATTTACGCTCCTGGAGCCCGGGTTACCTCTATTTTCTCTCTATATTTTTAAAAATAGCCTATAGTCTTTCCCGTATTTTTTTTACCTATGTATGGAAATTTTGGTTTGAATTAGTGAACTACTGCGAATTTGTATACCGGACATACAAACAAACAAACATACAAACATTGTGTGTGATTTTTATATATATAGATTTATAAATTGAATTAATACCTATTAATAAAATTTATTTGTTAGAAATTTATAAATTTATTTATTACTATCTTTCTAACCTGAAAAGATAAGATTCCTAATCTATCTTATCGTTTCTTTTTTTTTTTTTTTGCATAATGAGTTTATAACCGTTTCGATATAAAAATGTAAATTGATACAATTATCCCTACCAGGATATCGCGTTTTGTGTGTTAAAATAGATAAAGTACGCTATAAAAAATCGTCCGACCAGGATAGCCTGAATGATAGAAATGATGCGTATAGCAAGCAACGCGTCACGCACACTACAAAATGTCATTTCAATTTAAAACATGTGTTTGCGCCTTGAATTGTTCTTTTTTTAACATTCACATAAACAATTAAAAACCATATTTATTTTCTCTATAAAATATTAATAATATTTTGTTATGCTTTTATTTGGTTTAATTTTTTTAGTTTAAATTAAAAAACGTCTTTCTAAACAGAAAAATTAAATAATTTTGCTTTTCGTGTTTAAACGAAAACTTGAAATGTTATCACTACATGTAAAGATTGGACCATTTCTGTACATATTACATTGAGGTTGTTTAAAAAATTTTATGTTGGTGATACCAATCTTAAAGATAGAGCGGGTTCTGAACATCGTCACAAAACTGGCAAAGAACCTGAGGAAAATGACAGCGAGGATTAAATAAAGTATTGGTTAAGGTAGCGATATAATTATAGTAAATAACATATATTAAATCTAGATGGAAATTTTGCCGGGAGGATATTGATCTAAAGAGACAAAGGTCGCCTCTCCATCAAAATAAACGTCAAAACTAGATGTCATCATTAGCCCGAAACCATGGTCTCTAGGTGGACGCTTTTAAGTTTGCCAAAGCTGGTGTTGTGGCTTTGTCACCGACCCGTGGCCGCTAGTTTGCGGCGATGGTCAATAGATGGCGTCTAGTTTTGACGGGAGAGGCGGCCTTTGTCTCTTTAGATATATTAAATCGATATTCGCCTGGCAAACATTCACTAGGGAGACCTTGCAAAGCTAGACCATTAAGTGTCAGTATATAGTAATTATTATAAGTTTATAACTACAAATATGCTAAACGGTTTGTGTATTGTCTAATTTTAGTCTTTGATTAGTGTATACGTTAATTTATATATTCAGCTCAAACATGTAAAATTTTTCAATGGTTTATTTTAGTCGTTTTGGCGGAGAAAAGTAACAAACATCCATTTATCTTTATAAGACTAAATTCAGTAGAGAGTGTATTTTTTTTTAATAAAATGTCTGTTAAGCAAACTTTGACATGAGTAAAACCTGGGCTAAGCCAGGTGTATTAACTAGTAGAAATATTTTTTAAAAAAACGGAGATCCCGATCAAAAATAATGCAACATACTGCTACTACAGGTCATACTTTTAATCTAAACCATCCTACAATCACCATGACCACAGTGTTCAATAAATTATATAGCATCAATATAAAAATAGAATTGGGAAAATTTATAATGAATTTTTATTTTATTCCAAGCCTCCATGTAGAATATTATTTAGTTTTCTATTTATTTTTTTATTTCTTTTAGTTTTCATTTATCACTATAATATTTTTTGAACGATGTAATAAAAGTATATTCAATCTCAATCTCTTTTTCTCTCTCTAGTGTTTCCCACCTTCCCCACACAGAATATAATTAAATATCACCTAGTTGTCAATCTTTCAGATTATGTGCATATTCTCTATAGTATTTTATTTGTAAAATACGCATCGAAATATTTATTTTTAAAAATAAAATTTATTATGTAAAACCCAGCTGTGTAAATATATAATTTATTACCATTTCTTTGATGTATTGCACCCATAGAAGAGCGTCTGCTCAAAATCTTGTACAACAGTTTATAAATTGAAGAAACTCCTCCTCGCCTTGCGATTTTTTCAATTATTTAGAAACCCTAACTGAATGTCCAAAATTGCTACAATGTCATCAAATAAAAAATGCATCAACAGCATAAATGCATCTTCAGATCTGCTTTCATTAACAGAAAAGGTCCAATCTTTCTTCACATAATAAATTAAGAAATAATTCAATTCAAATATGTTGTCTATTTTTATCTTATAAAATATATTAATTTTTCCTGGGGCTCTCACAGTGAGTATACTGCATTGATTATGTAAGTTTCCAGGGCTGGTGATGTTTGAAGGTGAAACTTTCTTTGCTTGTGACCACCGATTCCTAGGTAGAGAGAGATAAGCAGAAGGGGAAGTATATAGAGTAGCAAGATATGAATATCAAAATTAATAATATGTTAATAAAATATGAATATTTCGCTAAAATATATCTTAATAGCCCTTTTAAATAGAATTTTATAAGATGTAAATTTAGGGATATTTTGTAGTAAAAAAAAACAACAAAAAACAATATATTTACATTTAAATAAATTTGTTTTGAAAATAGAGCAATCCATATTTAATTCATTAGATAATAAAAGGCATATATTGGATTTAATAAAAGATTTATTTTGCCAATATTTCGGCTGGCCGAACGCCAACCTTTATCGAGGCATTACATCTTTGTATACCATATATACATATTTGTATACAAAGATGTAATGCCTCGATAAAGGTTGGCGTCGTTCGGCCAGCCGAAATATTGGCAAAATAAATATTTTATTAAATCCAATATATGCCTTTTTATTATCTAATTTAAATAAATATAATTATAAGTACATATATTTTGTTTAATAATAATAAAAAGAATCCAGAGCTAAGCTCACCTCACATTTATGTTTATAATAAGAAATGCTAATATTTTTTAATTACTTAAATATAAAATTCTTCGAAATGTGATTTGCTTAAAAATTAAACATAAAAGCCGAATCTCATAATCAAAAAAATATATATGTGAAAGCTTTTAGTTGCACGAGATCAGGAGATGCCTTTTTCCTAAATATATATATAATTTTAAAATTATATTTTGCTTCAATGAATTTTCATGTTTAATCTGTTCAAAATTTAAACAGAGAAAGGATCTCTTTTTTGAGTCAGGCGAGCTCCTTTTAAAACTATCAACTAAGGTTGCGATACTACACGTGAATGTGTTTTGTTTTGAAATAATTTACTTGATATTTTTTCATCTGAAAATTTTTATTTATCAAAATGGACGGTCCAGACAATTTATCGAGAAGTAATTTGTCGGGCGCTCAGAAAGAAGAGCTAATGGAACAAGTTAAACAATCTATCGCAATAGCAAATATTCAAGATCTTCTACAGGTAAAGGTCACAAATAACCGGTGATTCAAAATAGCTGTTTATAGTAATGATGTTTTTATGTATTATTTTATTTTCAACACACATACATTTATAAAACTAATTTGGGTAGCAAAAGAGTGTAAAACCTACATTTATAGTGTTTGAACTTTCGTAGTTTGTGTATATACAAAATAATAGTTTCGGGTACAAATTTAGATAGGCGTTATAATTTAATTGTTTTTCTTTAGTCGATAATTATTGTGTACTGTTTCAAATGGTTGAGAGTCGCCCAAAAAGAAGATGCTCTTGAAAGATTTTACATAGTAAACTATTCCGATATATTTAGCATATTTTAATATACAGATTTTCAAAATATTCTTATAATTTTTTTATTTGCATTTTTTTTTTCATTATTAGCCTATATGTATAATGTAAATGATGTTGATTTGTTTCATTTTTGGCTTTCTCAGATTTAATTTTCAACTACAAATTTATCCAATTGTAGAGAAAAGTTTTGGAGTTAAGTAGAACTACTCTCTAGCAGATGCCTCTTTTCATAGACACTATTTTTAAGAGTTATCCTCATATTGCAGGGAAACTAATTTAGAAAAAAAAAAATTTTTTTGGCAATGAAAACTCCATAGTATAAAGTCTGCTCAAAGAAGGTTCTGCTGTATTTTTAAGCTTATGAGTATCATTTAGCTCTAATAAAGCTATATTGCATAAATATTTAAGGAAGAAAAGGTTAGAAAGCTTAGGTTAAAAATATATTTGGTTCAGGTTGGTTTTTTCCATTCTCTTTTGTCAAGTTTATTCAGAATATATATTTTTACTTTAATTCCTGGCACCTTTGATTGTTAGTAGAAAAGAGGAGGAAATTCTATTTATATTTAATACTACTAAAATGAAACAATGTCAAAAAATGTTTGAACACTCTTTTTGCCTGGTTTTTACAAAGGAGAAAATTTATAAAAACCAGGTAATAAGACCAAATAAATAAATAGTGTGTCACGTTTCGGTAACAGTGTTGTTACCGAAACGTCACACTATTTATTTGGATTTGGTATTATTACCTGGTGTTTATAATCTATAATCAAAATTGTGCCTTATCAAGGAGATGACAAAGGCAGATGAATTCTACTTCACCCAGTGTGGAGATAAGAAAGAAGAAGAAGAAAGATGACTAGGGTTCAATTCTGGCATTGGGCTCTTTTCTGATTTAAAAAAAAAAAGCTTCAATGGCCACTGATTCTTGCAAAAAAACCAACCCCACCAACAAGTGCAAGTAACCAAACAAGGCTCTAGCACATTTGTAAGTGCAAAGTTGAACTGCTTTTCACATGTGTAGACATGTGGTGCATTTACAGTAAAAGCAGTCGCTAACTACCCACCATGATTATCATGGCCTGTACCACGTGTACTAGGGATAAGCAAAAAAACAATGAATAATATATCTGAAGGTTATTCACATAATAAAACAAGGTGTCCAATACGGGATTCAATCCCGGTTAATGGCTGTCAGGAATTGAGGGTTTTAACCACTCGTCCACCGAATTTTTGTTTATATTTTGAACTGCAACTTCCATCTTCATAAATTTTTTTAATTAGTAGTTTTAACTGGTTTAGACAGATTTTTTTTTTCTGCCCATCAAACATGAATTAGCAATATTCTGTCTAATACAAGAAAATAAGAACTAATCCAAATAATTTATTAGTGTGTGACGTTTTGGCAATAACATTGTCCCCATCATCAGACAAAAGAATGGCGACAATGTTGTTGAAATGTCACACACTAATAAAATATTTGGATTAGGTCTTATTTTCTTGTATTATAATCTATAATCCAAATTGTG
>CP092879.1:46546507-46599334 GCA_030710605.1 Cordylochernes scorpioides | reverse complement strand
AGGTCTTCTCCGAAGGTATATCTGGATCCTATCAGGAGCTTAGAATCGTCTTGAGTTATGTTATACACTGGTGTCCAAAAAATAAGAAACTTTTGTTTTTTAATGATATGTTTTAAAATATACAACGCTAAAAGCTAAAAAGTAATTTAATTAGGTATTTTAAGTCGTAGAATTTATTTATCGCAACCATTCGATTCGGTAAAATTGAAAATATGCAAATTTTTGCTTTTCTTTATAAGTGTGCTATTTGGCGTGTCGTTTACCCATCTAAGAATTGTTCAATTATAATTTTATTTAATCCTTAGTTAATTATGAGTTTACGAAAAATTTTAGCAGATGATTTAAAATGGAGAGCTGTTGGAAGAATGGAGGTAGGGCAATCACAAGTTGAAGTAGCAAAATGGCTAAATGTGAATGATTCTGTGGTCAGCAAAATATGGAAACAGTTCATTGAGACAGGAACCATCAAAAGAAAAGAAGGTTCTGGTAGAAAAAGAAAAACAGCTACCTCTGAAGACCGTTATCTGGTTGTAACTGCCAAGCGCCATAGAGAGATGACAGCTATTCAACTCTCTAATGAATTCTCAAGTGCTACTGGAACGAGAATTTCAAGACAAACTGTTTACCGAAGGCTTCGCGAAGGTGCTCTTTATGCAAGACGACCAATGGTCTGTATCCCTTTAACCTCTGCTCACAGGAGAGCCCGCTTGAATTGGTGCTTGGAACATCATGATCAGTGGGCCAATGTTCTCTTCAGTGACGAGTCAAGATTTAGTTTAAACACAGATTCTCGACGAGTTTTCATCTGGAGGGAGCCTGGAACCCGCTATCATCCCAGTAACATCAGGGAAATAGACAGTTTTAGAGGGGGCAGTCTCTTAGTCTGGGCTGGCATCAGTTCTAGCAGACGCACACCCCTCCACATTTTTTCTGGGGGCACTTTAACTGCCCAAAGGTACAGGGACGAGATCCTTGAGGCCTATATAAGACCTTATAGAGATCAAATTGGTCACAATTTAATTTTTATGGACGATAATGCTCGTCCGCATAGGGCTAGGCTAGTCAATGAATATCTCCAGAGTGAGAATATTCGAAGGATGGATTGGCCAGCCAGATCTCTGGACCTGAATCCAATAGAGCATGTGTGGGATGCTCTAGGGAGGCGTATTGGAGCTCGTCACCCCTCTCCCAGAACCCTCGTTGAGCTAAGAACTGCTCTATTGGAGGAGTGGGGTTTACTACCCCTGGACCTCCTCCAAAGCCTGGTAAACAGTATGAGGGCACGCTGTGAGACCTTGATAGCTGTTAGAGGTGATCATACTCCCTATTGATATCTTATTTCTTTAAGATCTGGAACCTTAGCTTTGGGTATGTTGGTAATAATTTGCATATTTCATAATTTCAAATATTTTTTTTTTTATTTTCATATAGCTAGTCAAATTCTCCATAGTTTAAACTATTTGTATACTAAATTTTATATTTGTTAATAAATTAGCTTTTGAGAAATTTCAATATTGGTTAAGTTTCTTATTTTTTGGACACCAGTGTATATTGTTGCATCAATTTTAATGCGCCCTATATTTATTCAAAATATTCTATGATATTTAATATTTATTTAAAACATATTATTTAGATTATCATCATTCCTTTTTATAGTTTCATTCCTTTTGTAATATTTTATTGTACATATATCTTGATTGGTTATTGGAGTGAGAGAGGACCTAGACCTAAGACTGCGGATCACGACCTACGAGGAAGACAACGAATAAATAAACACAATAATTTTTAAAGGTAATTTATTTTTTTTACTCTTCTTTATTTGTTTTGAGTATGGAAACCCGCTCGGGAAACGTGCATAACACCAAGAAGGAGGACCCTGCAAAGCTGCAACTTGGTGCAACAATATAAAGTAGAACCTTCCTGTAAAGGACCCCTAATTGCAGAGCCAAACTGTCCTTTAAGGATAGGTGTCCTCTTATCAGATAGTTTCTTTTTTTTTTTTTTGCTTATCCCTAGTACACGTGGTACAGGCCATGATAATCATTGTGGGTAGTTAGCGACTGCTTTTTACTGTAAGCGCACCACATGTCTACACATGTGTAAAGCAGTTCGACTTTGCACTTACAAATATGCCAGAGCCCCGTTTGGTTACTCGCACTCGCTGGTGGGGTTGGACTTTTGCAAGAATCGGGGGCCATTGGAGCATTTTTTTTTTTATGTTTTTTATTTTAAACAGAAAAAAGTGTCCAATGATAGTTTCTAAATTGTAAAATGGTAATTTTATAAATGAAAACTGTCCTTTGTAGAGAGGTGTCCGCTAGCGGGGTATCCGCTAAAGGAAGGTTCTACTGTATATATATATTTATAAAAAGCTGGTTTTTCGAACAAATTTTATTTTAGGAAATGGCGGTAGATTCAGGTGTTATATATGAAAATATTTTTCAAATTGTTCTGACCATTATTACCATATTTTTAAATTTCAGCAAGAAAATAATTTTAATTTTGAATTTAATGAAACCTTTTTTTTTTTTTACCTTTTTTTAGTCAAAATTAAAACTTTGGCACTGGCGAATTTATTAAACCCTTTTTCTCTTTATAAATTTAATCCTTAATAAGTCATTAATATACTATATTTAATTTTGAATTGTTGTGGTAAAAACAATATTTTTATATAACGGATAATTATTAATATTAATGCATAGCAATAACGCGCAATCTATTAACATATATAAATTATAAATGTTACCACTATATATAGGTACTAGCGGATGTACCCGGCTTCGCCCAGGTTTTTCTCGAGGGAATGTTTGTAGTCTAGTAATAAGAAAATATACTACACCTAAAAACTATCAGAGAAAAGAGAAACCACGGAAGGTGAACGGAAAAATGCTTACAATGGATGTTAGGTTTACGATATCAAGTTGAATAAAAACAAAGATAAAATTTGCATATGTTGGTCACTATAAATTTGTATATTTGTTAGGCGAAATTAGAAACATGATAAAACAATTGGGTATTTAAAAACAAATGTAGAAATAAAAGTTGAAGTATAATAAACAATGTTAAAGATTAGTTTTAATTATTAATCAAGATTGTGTGTGAATATGTGAGAAAGATGTAATATCGTTGTTGTTTTCTTGGCCGACTGTTTTACATATGGTGTTATCTTAAAATTGCTTGTTTTGAATATTTTTTTAGATTGAGATTATTAGCTAGTATGTAAAAAAAAAATAACTCTGTTGAAATTTAATTTTGTATTTATATATAAATAAAATTAACTCTTTGATTTTTTTTTGTATTTAATCGATAACAGCGAAGTTACGCATGTTAATGTTAGGAAATATATTTTGATGTTAAGCAAAACCTGCTCCATCTCGTTTTACATAAATGTTGAAAATTTGGTTGAAATTGATGCATTGTAACGAAAGTTTTTAGTGATGTCCACTTATGAAATTTCCATTTTATTAATATAGATATATCGATATTTGAAAATTATATATAAATAAATTAAAACGCATTATTTTTTAAAAATTTAGTTTTTTTGAGAATTTAAAGGTGGAAGGTAAGACCTCAAGAACTCTTTTAGGAAAACCTGGGCGTGGCCGTGATCGTCTAGTGGTTAGGACATTGCGTTGTGGCCGCAATAACCCAGGTTCGAATCCTGGTCACGGCACTTTTTTTTTTTTACCCAACATTTGAAAAAGTTGGAATAAGGAGCAAGACGACCTGGTTACAATAAAATTTATATTGAAAAAAAAAAAACTTGCGGTAATTTATTTACATATATTTTAATCCCCGATCAAATCGATAAAGAATCAAAGGTTCCTGTTTGTTTTCTCATTTCTTTTATCTCTCGAGCTTTCGGACTAACTTACCCTTTAACACGGAGATATTAAAGTACAAGTTCACTCCGATCCAATCAATTAAGTTTTACTTCAGGATCTCCGTGTTAAAAAGTATGTTAGCCTGAAATCTCGAGAGATAAAAGAAATAAGGCTCTTGATTCCTTATTGTTTGGTTTGGGGTATAAAATCATGGAAGAACCTCTATTATATTTTAATACACATAGTATTTATTTCTATGAAAAATAGACACACACTTAGGCCAGTTAGAGTTTTTATTTTTCTCAACGTTTCGACAAAAATATTTTGTATTCGTCAGGAAAAGTAAATAAAAATAAATCATTTGGCAAGGCGTTAAAATTGTTTTATAACGTCTTTTCCTTGATTTATTTATACATGGGAAATACTTCTATTCTAATTATACAATGGAGTAAATTAATTAATTTAATTTGCCTCATCAGTGGCACCTGCCTGAGAGATCTGGGGTGATCATCAATGCCAACCTACCCCGTGGAGATGTCTCATGTCTGTCCAGCCTCAAAACGGGACACACAGAGAGGATCAAATTTGAAGACGGAGTTAGGATCTTCCCAACATACATCATCTACAAAAAGGAGGAGACATCCCCAGACCATCTACTCTCATATATGGGAGTCACAACTTGTACCACAACTAATCCTAAACTAGATACATGTGTCTCCATGACATTATGTAATGATACATTAGCGCACTATCTGTTAATATAATTCGAAACTATTATAGACCCGTATGATTCTTGTAAAAATTAAACAATTTTCTGCATGCAGTAAGGACAGTAGAAAATTGTTTAATTTTTAAAAGAATCATACGCGTCTATAATAGTTTCGAATTCTCATGAAATTGTGTAATGACACAAGTGATTATAAATTAAATTTAAAAAAGGATTATAATTTTGTAGCGTTTTCGTTGATTTATTTATACATGGGAAAGATTTCTATTCTAATTATACAATGGAGTAAAAAATAAAAATTCTAGTACTGAATATAAAATAATGCAAGAAACTCGTCGTTTTATATTTGTAAAATGTATTATTTTTATTCGTGCTTATAATGTTTTATTTCTTATATTAAAAGCGATTAATTTTCAGGATGCCTGAATGACCAATTTTTTGGGCGTTGAGGTACAGCTTGCAACACTCTGATGAGGGCCAACAGCCCGAAACGCGTCCGTGGTTAGCTTTTTCTTGATTAATCAAGAATGGGTATTTGGCCAATTCTGGAATAATTAAAAATCAACGAGAATAGTTGATATTTATTCCGATAGATGGCGCAAGCCATCAGCAACTTTCAGTTGCACGATAAAGAGATGTCTTTTTCTTAATATTTTATCATGTCGAATTTATTGAGTTAGGAAAAAAAGCATGTAGGCGGTATATATTTTCGAATGAAAAGAAAAAAAAAAAGGTGCCGTGACCAGGATTCGAACCTGGGTTATTGCGGCCACAACGCAATGTCCTAACCACTAGACGATCACGGCGTTGCTTAGAATTTCTTAAAATGATTTATCAGTCAAGTAGAACGGCTAGGGCGGTAATTGGCTGGACTACGGTTGACATAACTGCCTTTTTTCACTTCTCTCGAAGAACTTCAAATACCGTTTAGAAATCACATAATGAGTGTATGTAATGTCATTCTCTCTTCTTAAAAACATGCAAGTTACCTATAACGTATGTATATAATATTTTACCAAATTATTATAGCGCTCCATATGTACATATATCACTTATAACTCTGTTCTTGAAGCAAGAAACACTTCGGGAGGCCATTTTTATTTTTAAAACCTCTACTGGCACCCTAAGTGTCTATTACTTCAATAACTATGTGTAATATATAATATGTATATATGGTTTTGACCAAGGACTTGGTAGTTGTTGGTTATGTAATCAATATATAGCGTGAGATTTCCGGGTAGTTGGCGATTTATGCTCCAGGAGCCCGGTTACCTCTATTTTCTCTAGCGTGAGATATTCATGTTTTTAGTTCTTATGATTCTTTCTGTAATAATAAAATATTATGCAAATATATAACTTTTCAGTAGCATACAATCTCTTTTAATAAAAACTACACTACCTAATATTATTGAATATTAGGTAGAAGAGTACATAACACTATGAATGCTAGCCAGGCAACCTCTATCTACAAGTTATAACTCTGTATATTTCAATTTCGTTTCCCTCTTTTTATTCCATTCCATTTTATTCCATTGATTTCTCAATTAAATTAGTTTATAAGATTAAAGGTCTTAATAAATGTATCTTAATATAGAAATAGATATGCAAATATAAAAATTTCAACCTAAAATATCGAATTTTGTGTAGATACCCCGTTAGGCCCCACTACATTGTATAAATTCGCTTATTAGGAACTTTTTTTTTTCAGATAGATCGAATTCTCTATGAGATATAATGATAGAGGCATTGAGATAGGTGTGTGATAGATAGTATTATTTGGGATATTTTTCGAAAACTTAGTTGGAAACTGTTTTCGTCTAATCAAATTTTGTCCAGAGGTGTCGGTGGAAGGATGGTCTGAGCCGTTGGTTTTTGTTAGGATTATTAATTCAAAGAATTTTTCTCTATGTAAATCTCTATATATATAAAATGAATGTTTGTATGTTTGTTTGTCTGTCTGTATGTCCGGTATATAAATTCGCAGTAGTTCACTAATTCAAACCAAAATTTCCATACATAGGTAAAAAAATACGGGGAAGACGATAGGCTATTTAAAAATATATATAAATCAATTATTAAAACTATATATTTTTAGTCAGAAAATGATGATGACGATATTGCTGTATCATGTTTGATTATCAGATACAAAATTATATCGGGAAAAATTCCAAAAAGCAGAGACCACGGGTGAAACCAGTTCATTATTTTGTACGCAGGAACAAAATTCTAACAAAAAAAAACATTCATTCGAGCAGAAAACAAAAGCCAGATCATCTTTCTATAAAAAAATATCGCTTCTCAGACACAAAGTTTGGAGCGGGACGTTTCACAAGAGTGACATCCACGACGCCAATTTATAATTGTAACGAATAGTATTTGAATAAAAACATTTAATCGGGTAAAACCCGGGCGTTGCCCGGGTCATTCGGTCAGTAAATTATATAGATATATGAATAAATATAAATTGATAATGATAATATTAGCTAGCATATGTTAATTAACAATTTGGCAACGTAGTTAGTGCCTTCTTGATCCTTTCTTGTTTTTTTGTATTTCTTCTTAATTCTTAAATTTTACTTTCGTAGTTTCTATGCATAAAGAAAACATTAAAAATATATTTAAGTAACATTTTCTCTTTTTTACCCCAAAAAACACCAACAGTTTTCGACCGCTACGACCCGAGAGTTCGATTCCTGCATTGGGCACTTTTGGTCTGATTTAAAAAAAAATACTCCAATGGGCCCCGATTCTTGCAAATGTCCAACCCCACCAGCGAGTCCAAGTAACCAAACGGGGCTCTGGCACATTTGTATGTGCAAAGTCGAATTGCTTTTCACATTTGTAGACATTTGGTGCATTTACAGTGAAATCAGTCGCCTTCTTCTACCCACCATGATTATCATGGCCTGTACCACGTGTACTAGGGATAAGCAAAAAAAAATTGTACATCTTCTATCTATATTAATAAAATGGAAATTTCATAAGTGGACATCACTAAAAACTTTCGTTACAATGCATCAATTTCAACCAAATTTTCAACATTTATGTAAAACGAGATGGAGCAGGTTTTGCTTAACATCAAAATATATTTCCTAACCTTAACATGCGTAACTTCGCTGTTATCGATTAAATACAAAAAAAAAATCAACAGAGTTAATTTTATTTATATATAAATACAAAAAAAAAATTCAGCAATTCATTCAACTCAATCTAAAAAAATATTCAAAACAAGCAATTTTAAGATAACACCATATGTAAAACAGTCGGCCAAGAAAACAACAACGATATTACATCTTTCTCACATATTCACACACAATCTTGATTAATAATTAAAACTAATCTTTAACATTGTTCATTATACTTCATAATATATAATATTCGTTAGGCAAACTTTCACTCGGATAAAACCCGGGCGAAGCCGGGTACACTTCCGCTAGTATATATATAAAAATCAATGTTTGTATGTTTGTTTGTTTGTATGTCCGGTATACAAATTCGCAGTAGTTCACTAATTCAAACCAAAATTTCCATACATAGGTTAAAAAAAATACGGGGAAGACGATAGGCTATTTTAAAATATATATATAAATCAATTATTAAAATTATATATTCAAATTATTCTTCTTAGCTCACGAACAGCGCCCTCTATCAAAGATTAGATTAAATTATGCTGATGCAAACAAATAGATATAATGCTAATAACAAACAATTATAAAAAATCTTATCTAAATATATATCACTCTGGTGGATATGCACACGGGTCAATCCCGGGGCGAAGCCCGGGTCACCCGTCTAGTATGTTATAAATTCTTAGTTTCGGTTTAAAAAAAAAAAAAGGAAAAATAAACCCACCTTGAATATAAAACAAAACAGAAAAAGCCTCCTCAAGAACAAAATCCCCAAGGACCTGAAAATCCAGACCCAAAGAAACTAATATAAAATATAATTGTTAATGAACCCTTGTATATAACCACATCCCCAACATATTATTGTAAATATGATGATCTAGTTTCCCTTTTTGTGAGCAGCACCTAATAAAGTTATTTTGTATCTTGGAACTTTTCGGCAACAATCGTTCTATTAGGTTGCCGAGATTTCGGAGTTCCATAATCCCTCTGAGAGACTGACGAGGCTAATATGTGCTAAATAACAACCATAGTTACAGTTTGACAGTGTGAATGAAAACAATTAATAATGTTGTAGATCTGTATGAATTTGTTAATATCATTATCACAGATTTAACCACTCTTATTTATAAATATATTTATAAATTGAATTAATACCTATTAATAAAATTTATTTGTTAGAAATTTATAAATTTATTTATTACTATCTTTCTAACCTGAAAAGCTAAGATTCCTAATCTATCTTATCGTTTCTTTTTTTTTTTTTCTTCGCATAATGAGTTTATAACCGTTTCGATTTGAAAATGTAAATTGATACAATTATCGTTTAAATATGATACAATTATCCCTACCAGGATATCGCGTTTTGTGTGTTGAAATAGATAAAGTACGCTATAAAAATTCGTCCGGCCAGGATAACCTGAATGATAGACGTGATGTGTATAGCAAGCAGCGCGTCACACACACTACAAAATGTCATTTCAATTTAAAACATATGTTTGCGTCTTGAATTGTTCTTTTTTATTACAACAACAAAAAGCCTTTATTTAGGGTCACTGACCCTATACAAGAAGAATTGTTCTTTTTTAACATTCACATAAACAATTAAAAAACATATTTATTTTCTCTATAAAATATTAATAATATTTTGTTATGCTTTTATTTGGTTTAATTTTTTAGTTTAAATTAAAAAAACGCGCGTCTTTCTAAACAGAAAATTTAAATAATTTTGCTTTTCGTGTTTAAACGAAAACTTGAAATGTTATCACTACATGTAAAGATTGGACCATTTCTGTACATATTACATTGAGGTTGTTTACAAAATTTTATGTTGGTGATACCAATCTTAAAGATAGAGCGGGTTCTGAACACCGTCACAAAACTGGCAAAGAACCTGAGGAAAATGACAGCGAGAATTAAATAAAGTATTGGTTAAGGTAGCGATATAATATTATAGTAAATAACATATATTAAATCTAGATGGAAATTTTGCCGGGAGGATATTGATCTAAAGAGACAAAGGTCGCCTCTCCATCAAAATAGACGTCAAAACTAGATGCCATAATTAGCCCGAAACCAAGGTCTCTAGGTGGACGCTTTTAAGTTTGCCAAAGCTGGTGTTGTGGCTTTGTCACTGACCCGTGGCCGCTAGTTTGCGGCGATGGTCAATAGATGGCGTCTAGTTTTGACGGGAGAGGCGGCCTTTGTCTCTTTAGATATATTAAATCGATATTCGCCTGGCAAACATTCACTAGGGAGACCTTGCAAAGCTATACCATTAAGTGTCAGTATATAGTAATTATTATAAGTTTATAACTACAAATATGCTAAACGGTTTGTGTTTTGTCTAATTTTAGTCTTTGATTAGTGTATAGTTAATTTATATATTCAGCTCAAACATGCAAAATTTTTCAATGGTTTATTTTAGTCGTTTTGGCGGAAAAAAGTAACAAACATCCATTTATCTTTATAAGACTAAATTCAGTAGAGAGTGTATTTTTTTAAATAAAATGTCTGTTAAGCAAACTTTGACATGAGTAAAATCTGGGCTAAGCCAGATGTATTCACTAGTAGAAATATTTAAAAAAAAAACGGAGATCCCGATCAGTAATAATGCAACATACTGCTACTACAGGTCATACTTTTGTTGGGACACCTCGTGACCATAATATGCCAAAGTAACCCAGAACCCCACCTAACCTAACCATATCCCACCTTTGTCCATTTAAGTTACCAACCTCTGGTGATTGCGAGGTGTTGAGATGGAGCCTGAAGCCACCTTTAGCCCTGGCAGCACTGAGCCAGAGACCGAGATCCCCTTCCTGTAATCAAGTCACCTGACCTGTGGTGGATGACCTGGCCCCACCAACACCAGGATAGTCCAAGATGGACTCAGACACCCCTTCCTGGTGGTCAAGACACCTGACCTATGGTGGATGACCTGGCCCCACCAACACCAAGCTAGCCTGAGATGGACTCAGACACCCCTTCCTGTTAGTCGAGCCACATGTCCGATGGTGGCCGACTTGACCACAAACCATTTAATTTATTTTTATCATTTTTTTAAGATGCCTTTTTATTTTTTTTATTTTCATAGAGAGAAAGGTGATGATAGCTTGGGGGGGTGAGTTCAGCAACACTGGGAGAAGGAAGCGGGATATTTACATCCTTGAAGATGGACAATTTTGATATTGACATTCGGATTTTTACATTTCTTTTTATTAACAAGAACTAGATTTTTTTCCGAGAAGCAAAAAGACTTGGAGTTGCGGAGGGCGAAGGCCGCTGGCTGCGGCCTTGCCTGCCCCTTTTCGAATGGTGGACATGGGTGGCTGAAGGTAGGTGGGGATATTCTGGGGATAATGGCATAATAGGGTTTTTTTGTGTGTGTTTACATTTATACACTGCGTGACATTGAAAATGGAACACCAAGAAATAGTGGCCAGAAAGTGATGAAACTCGGCAGACAGAGAGAGACAGGGACGAACAATAAGTGATCTTTATTTCAAAATGATAGTCATAATACAGATCGAGAACGGCGTCGGCTTAGTAGCAAGTAGGACCACCGCGGACGGCGATGCACGCAGCAACACGTCTAGGTAGAGAGTCAATCAGAGTACGGATGGCGTCCTGAGGGATGGCTCTCCATTCCCTCTCAACCATTTGCCACAGTTCGTCTTCTGAACGCGGCTGTGGCAAGGCAGGCAAACGGCGTCCAATGATGTCCCAGACGTGCTCGATTGGTGAGAGATCAGGAGAGTACGGTGGCCAGGGAAGCATCTGTACATCTTGCAGAGCTTATTGGCTAATGCGAGCAGTGTGCGGTCGGGCGTTATCCTGCTGATAAAGGGCATTGGGTACCCCCTGAAGGTAGGGGAGTGTCACCGGTCGCAGCACATCATCAACGTATCGTTGAGCCGGCATAGTGCCCTGAATACGAAGTAAAGGTGACCTGGAATCATACGCGATTGCGCCCCAAACCATGATTCCACGTTGTCGCACGGTGGGGCGTTCCACAATTGCTGCCGGATTGGACCTTTCTCCACGTCGACGCCACACGCGTACACGGCGACTATCACTGGACAAGCAGAAACGCGACTCATCTGAGAACACGACCCTGTGCCATTCCGTCATCCACGTCGATCTAGCTCGGCACCATTCCAAACGTTGGCGCCTATTCGGTGGGGTCAATGGCAGTCTTCTTAGCGGACGGCATGAGTGCAAGCCATTAGCAACCAATCGACGGGAAATGGTTCTGGTCGAGATGGAATGATCTATGGTGTCTTGCACATGTTGCAGGATGGCGGTACAAGTGGCTTGTGGGGCCGCCACTTCTTGTTGAAGGATACGCCGATCCACACGTGCTGACGTCACTCTGATTGCACCGACATTCCTATAAATTGCCACATTTCCTTGTTCCAACCATCTTCTCCACAGTCGGTGCACCGTGGACGCACCAAGGTGTGTATCAGCTGCGATTTGACGTATGAACCAACCTGCCTTTTCAGTCTGATCACCATGCCCCTCGTAAAAGCGTCTGTCTGCTTGAACTGCCTCCGTTTACGATGACCTGGCATTCTCTGTTATTACACGTGTCTTTTGACACAAGAACAAAATTTCTACAATGATTTTCCTTGAAGAAATAACGACACGAACACTGTCCTTTCTGCAAGTTCCTTCCCTTATATCTTACTCCATGTGCGCACGAGAGCTGCACATTTTACATCATTTGCATAACTCGGTTAGGCGCGTCTACCCTGAAATTTGCATAATTTTCTGGCCACTATTTTCTTGGTGTTCCATTTTCAATGTCACGCAGTGTATGTATATTAAACTCCTCCCAATTTTAAACTTATATAGTTTTTTTTTATTATCCTTTTCCATGAAATCTTATATATATATCTGCTTGTGTAGTACATTGAAAATTTATTTTATTAGAATAAATAAAATATGTTTGGCCAAAATATTGATTGGTTAATTTCCCCTTTTAACATATAATTGCTAGCCGGCACAGCTTTAGGTCTCTACATGTGCCATAGATAAATAAATTTGTGGTCTGGTTTTCTGCAGCCACTGGCGCCCCAATATATGGACATGTAGAGATCTGGAAATAGTAAAAGTATAAAATCATCATTGTTTTTTTTTTAACAATGACTTTCTTCTTCCATTATACTAAAAATATATGAAATGCTCTCGAACTCATCAATGGCGCCCGCCGCGGGGCTCGAATTATGTATATAATTTTCTTCTATTATATTCTAAATTATATACATAGTGAAACGCCATTAGGGCTAAGTAGAACGCGATCCTGAGATTAATTAAGAATCAATACCCAGGGAAATGAGACTAATAAAATATTTTTCAATGTACACAGAATAATTATTTTTAGGTAGATATTTATATATTTAACTTGCATTTTTACAAGCAAGTTTGTGTTTTGAATTATTTAAAGTGATAAAAATTATCCAATATCCACTCTGTAGTAAGTAAACAAATCTAATGCTGCTTTCAAAACTATTGTTTTGTGTTTTAATAAACATTTATATTTAATACTTTATACTATTTATGTGGTATTATTATATATGGGAGTTAGGTAAATAACAACCGTTATTTTTATTTACAATATTATAGCTTCGTCGATTGGTATATTTAATGCTGTGTTTATAATTTTAAAGAATGTAATGTATGTAACAAAGCTAGGCCCACGAAATTCGAGCCATGATTGGCAGCTTAGTTTAAATTTAGGACTCGGTGCAGAAAAACAACATCTGGAGTCACCAGATGTGCTGGGACCAAATATAATTTTGGCGCTAGAAATGGGAAACACTGACGTCAGACAATAGTTAATTAAATTAATTACCATTTCTTTATTTTATACAGAGAATACACTTTTATATTTTCAAATATTATTGAAAATACACTAATAATAAACCTGTTTCATACATTTATTATATACAATATTTTATTTAAATTCTTTTCTGTTTGTAACATTTAAATGTTTTAAAATATATTTACTTAGAAGAAAATATGATGTTAATAATTTTTAATTTACTTTAATATGGAAACTATGACACTGTCATAATAAACATATAACAGATGTCAAATTCAAATGACTTAACCATTATATAAGAAATTGGCAGGGAGGTTTTCCTATTATATGGTTACATATAAATACATTTCATTAAGTTCACCTTTATTTATAAGCCAATTGATAGTTTAAACCATTTAGCTCATTTATTTTTAGGCCTAAATGTCTTTTTTTTTCATCTCTATTGGTTGAAACAATTTTCTAAGGCAATTTATTGAATAAAAAGGCATGTTTTCTTTTTAAGTGTTTGAAATAACAAAAGCTATAATTATTATTATCTTAATAAGATATTTCAGGAATTTTGCATGAGTGTATAAAAAAAATACATTTCTTGACATTCTTTTGGTTAATAATGAATTTTACTTATAGAAGTGTTAGCATGTCTATGGTCTGCCCTTGAGGTACATGCTGACCTACATGATTAAGCTTTTCATAGTATAAAGGAAATATTTACATGGTATGAACAGGTTAAATTTAGAGTAAAAGGTTTTTATATTTAATTTTTTTAGGGTAATTTCTAGATTTTTTGAATTTTTTTTTTTGTGTGTAAATTTATCAAAATGAAAGAGCATTTGTGCATCCTTTTTTTTTTTAAACTCAGCCTTTGTTTTTTTTTAGTAATTTTATAAACTTTTATTTTAGTATAGATTTAAGACCTACTTTTATGATTAAAGAGATATCCATTTCTTCAACTAGGAGTTAAGATTTTGTGTCTCGGACAGTGAAGCACCTAAAAGACGAGATTTAGGCTCTCTTGGTATCCATCACTGTGAGTAATCTTTATGAAGCAATGTTGAATTAGTTGGATAGTCAGTGTTGTGTTTTTTTTTTTTAAATAGGATTCTAGGATTTATAATATGGTCTAATTTGAGGATTTTCCTTTTTTTTCTTTGTTGTTTTCTCTTTGTCGCTTATTGTAAACACAGGACGGATGGGATACAGGCCCTCTAGATAGCTTTTACAGTAAATGATAATATTTTTTTTTAGGTTAAATAGATAGGATTAGATGAATATTTGAAGATAGGATTTCTATTTTTTTTATGAACCTTGCACACTTTTTTTTTTATGTTAGAGTACTATTTTGGGTACCGAATGTCCAAATTGGTGGTAATTAGTACAAGTTTATTTTCTTTTGTGAGTTTATGGAGGTGGACCATAACTAGATTTTCTTTGGTATAGAGCACTTGTGCTTATCTCCCTGAATTTAGTTTTTGAATAGTTGTTTTGTTTGTTTAATGTTCAGGCAGTGCTTTTGATTTCAAGTTTAGTTTGAATGCACCCGCAAATGTTTTTATTTTATTTTTTGTATGAATGAAGGGTAGTGAATGAGATATCAAACTTCAAGCCAGCAGTATGTTAGACCTGGACAAATTAAAATATTGGTAGGATAGGATCTTGTAACTTTATATAAAATGTGTTAGGACCTTAATAGTTTGATCTACCATCAGGGATTTGTAAACTCACTGACAATCTGATATGTCTGCTTAGGCAGAGTTTCTTCACTTCATGTGGAGGTATAAATTTGATTTCAATTTTTTTTCTTTGTTTATATATGTTAGGTTTAAACTTATCTATTTTTTTTTAACTGGATTTTTTTACCCTGGATGAGATATAGGCTCTCCAGCTAAGTTTCTCTTTCTGTGAAGAAAGCACTCGTATGGTTGTGGGAAATGTCATTTGTCATGTGCTCTGGGAGCACACTGGATGTCAAGGGAGAGAGTCCCATGAATTTTTCTTCTGACTGCTCTGGGAGCAGCAGTTGTGTTGAGACCATGTGAAGGTCTTTGTCCTCCGCCTGAAAGCCCCGAAGGTGTGAGAAGCTCTAGCTTTGGGCAGCTAGAGGACAAATGGCATAATCCCATGTAAACTAACAAGTACCTGAGTGTCAGTTTGTGATTATAGATTTGGTCTTGAACCTTGAATACCGGTTCGAAAGAATTTTTTTTTTTTAAGGTTTATTATAAAAAAGTAGGGTAATTTTTGTGTGTGTTTTAAGGTCATTAAAAAAAAGGAGGTATATATACCTTAAGGTTAAGCTATAGGTTTGGTTTAATATTTTGTGAAGCAGGATTTTTTTTTTTTAACAAAGGATGTTTTCATTTATGTATGGCCATGCGAGGTCAATGTACCGAATAATTTAGGTAGACAACTAGTCTAACCATGTAAAAGGTTTCAGTTCAATTTTTAATCAAAGATTCAATTAGTTTTACCAGAATGAGTTGTGTGCGGGATAACAGTGTTTTAAATTACTGATTTGAATTACCCTATTAAATATTAGTAGAAAGAAGCGCATTAGATTTGAAATTTGTCTTTTACCCCCTGATACCTTTATGTATTTTAGGACTTTTTTTTTTTTTTGGCTGTTACATTATGAAAAATGCATATATTGGATAATTGTTATTATTTGAAAAGGAAAATGAATTGCATTTGCATACGTGTATACCATAATAGTGAAACGATGCAGCAGAGAAGTAGTAGGGAAGAAGTGGGAACGCCAAGAGAAGAAGGGCCCCTTCCAGGAAGTGTTGATTGACAGAATTCCAGAGGGGAGGGGGTGGCAGACAGTCGGGCAGTCCAGCTGGCGTCGCCGTGGGGAAGGGATCAGCCGAGCCCAGCTGGTGCCGCAGTGGAAGGAAGCTGGCCGGCCTGCCGAGGATTTGTGTGTGCCGAGAAGACATGGCAGTCTGGGGAGAGAAGTCTGTCTGAGAAGTGGGCTCCGAACGTGTGGCCGTATGGACTGACTGGGAAGACGGTAGCGGAGAAGGATCCCTCTAGTGGCGGACATTGAAGGCAAGTTAATCTTCTACTGTATAGTTACTTATCTACTCTTTTAAGCTCTTGTAATAAATATACCGCACTAAGCTGTATCCAAAACGAACCCACATTGTTCTCTTAGAAACCTTGAACGCAAACATCGACGGCTGAGAAGCGTCGTAACATTTGGTGTCAGAAGTGGGATACAGCTTAGTTAATTTTAATTGAATATTTTATTTTGCGCTAATTTAAAAAGGAAAATGGAAAAACTAACCGACCTCGAAATTGAAAAATTCACAAAATTGCTCAGACTAATAAGCCAGAAAGTAGATGAGCTCGGAGAAAACTTGGATACTCGATTGAGCCGACTCGAGCATATTCGGAATGTCAAACGTTCTGCCACACCCATGTCTTGCGAAGTTAAGTTCAATGTACTACCGCCAGAAAATCCTGATGGCTTTTCAAAACCAATCACAGCAACCAATAGCCCACGTATTCAATGTCTGAGGGGACAAAAGACGATCCCAGGTGATGAAGATCCCGACAAGACCATCACAACAAAGATCATTACGTCAGGAGACGTTGTAAGTGAACTGCCAGAATCTACGCTAGAAGATTCTCCCGTGATCCAGAAGTCCGAAGAGTGTCGACAGCAGGAAATGATCCAGACTGGTTGTGTAGCGGAGGAGGGTGAGCTGATCGCCTCCGACAACGGCTGTGGCACGAGTGTTGTGTATAAAATCAAGCGGACGGAAGGAGAATGCCCTCAAGGTGATATACAGAGCGAAAATTCAACCCCTGGGATTCTTTCTGAAATACTCCATGAGAACAGCAACGATCTTGGCGAGCTGCAGTGCGACAGCGTGGCTGACTTCAGCGACAGTGTCAGACTGTCAGGGACTACAGCGGCGATCCAACTGGACAGGACGGAGCTGGATGCTCCGTGGAAGTGCGACAAGGCTAGATGGTCGAAGCACCCTGAAGTTGGAGCCGGCGACCCGACTGAACGGGATAGAGCATTGGACGCTCTGTGGAAGTCCGACGACAATGTCTGTGACGCGGAAGTCGCGCGCAATGTGTCAGCGCCGTCGTCTGCAATGCAAGCTGAAGAGATGTGCCAAGAATGTGTACCTATCATCTTCGTTCCTTCGCCCGACAAGGTACAGATCAAGCAGCCACCGCCTAGGAAAAGTTCTCCCGATCTTGAGACTGCCACGGGATCCGACACCTCCAGAAGGTTTAAGAAATTCACAGCCCTGTGCGTGGTCGGCACTAAGAAGCCCAGGTTTGAAGGGTTAGGAAAAAGAGAGCCTCTAGAGCAAGAGAATGGAAAACCTAAAGAAGAAAAGGAAGACCACGATATGGACAGCGTGGATCGGGTGGACGAATCAACTGTAAAGATCGGCGATCTACAGCCTCGTCGTGGAAGGAAGCGGCGAAAGCGCAATACAAACGATCACAACCCTTTGTACATTGTGGCTACAGAGTGTTCTCAAGGAGAATTCAAAATATCAGATGGGAGCATCGTAGGCAGTGAAATATGGCCGCCATCTTGTGGAGAACCACCGCCCTGTGCTAGACAGCGAGACCAATCAATGGCGTTGGCACTGGTTGAGAGTGGAAAGAAAGCCCGAGTTGAGATGTGGTTCTGCAAACAAGGGTTGGTGGTAACCCAGCCGCTACGCTTCCGGGAGGCGGACGACCCTCATGTGGCCAGAGACGTCAGGGAGATCAAAGGGCCGCCGATCAGCGCCTCTGGTGAAATCAGCCTTTTCGGGACGAAAAGGATTGAGAAGGGGGCAGTGAAACGATGCAGCAGAGAAGTAGTAGGGAAGAAGTGGGAACGCCAAGAGAAGAAGGGCCCCTTCCAGGAAGTGTTGATTGACAGAATTCCAGAGGGGAGGGGGTGGCAGACAGTCGGGCAGTCCAGCTGGCGTCGCCGTGAGGAAGGGATCAGCCGAGCCCAGCTGGTGCCGCAGTGGAAGGAAGCTGGCCGGCCTGCCGAGGATTTGTGTGTGCCGAGAAGACATGGCAGTCTGGGGAGAGAAGTCTGTCTGAGAAGTGGGCTCCGAACGTGTGCCGTATGGACTGACTGGGAAGACGGTAGCGGAGAAGGATCCCTCTAGTGGCGGACATTGAAGGCAAGTTAATCTTCTACTGTATAGTTACTTATCTACTCTTTTAAGCTCTTGTAATAAATATACCGCACTAAGCTGTATCCAAAACGAACCCACATTGTTCTCTTAGAAACCTTGAACGCAAACATCGACGGCTGAGAAGCGTCGTAACAATATTTTTTAAATTTGTAGATTTATGATTTTAGAATTTTTGAGTTTTTTTTTTTTTAATGCACATTCATCACTTCACCTTAGCACCCAAGGTGGATTTGAGTGATTAATTAATATTTGAGTATAGATATACTATTTTTGTAGTAAATATTTTCTTTTATGTAATTTTTTTTATTTTATTAAGTTTCCTCACTCGGTGTTGGAAATTAATTTTCCTTTTTATTTTGTAAAATTAATTTTTTGGCAGGGAGGATTGTTGGGACACCTCGTGACCATAATATGCCAAAGTAACCCAGAACCCCACCTAACCTAACCATATCCCACCTTTGTCCATTTAAGTTACCAACCTCTGGTGATTGCGAGGTGTTGAGATGGAGCCTGAAGCCACCTTTAGCCCTGGCAGCACTGAGCCAGAGACCGAGATCCCCTTCCAGTAATCAAGTCACCTGACCTGTGGTGGATGACCTGGCCCCACCAACACCAGGATAGTCCAAGATGGACTCAGACACCCCTTCCTGGTGGTCAAGACACCTGACCTATGGTGGATGACCTGGCCCCACCAACACCAAGCTAGCCTGAGATGGACTCAGACACCCCTTCCTGTTAGTCGAGCCACATGTCCGATGGTGGCCGACTTGACCACAAACCAGTCCAAGATGGACCCAGACACCCCTTCCTGTAGTCAAGCCACCGACCTATGGTGCTTGACCTGGCTCCACCATCTTCATGCAGAGCACCAGCTCCACCACGAGCCCTGAACCTTTCCCAAGCTGACCCCAAGATGCCCAGATCCTACAATATTGTTTTTTTTTTAATTCAATATTTTCGTATTTTTATTTTATTTTTTGTGAATATTTCTTTAATAATTTTATATTTAATTTATTTTTATCATTTTTTTTTAAGATGCCTTTTTATTTTTTTTATTTTCATAGAGAGAAAGGTGATGATAGCTTGGGGGGGTGAGTTCAGCAACACTGGGAGAAGGAAGCGGGATATTTACATCCTTGAAGATGGACAATTTTGATATTGACATTCGGATTTTTACATTTCTTTTTATTAACAAGAACTAGATTTTTTTCCGAGAAGCAAAAAGATTTGGAGTTGCGGAGGGCGAAGGCCGCTGGCTGCGGCCTTGCCTGCCCCTTTTCGAATGGTGGACATGGGTGGCTGAAGGTAGGTGGGGATATTCTGGGGATAATGGCATAATAGGGGTTTTTTTGTGTGTGTTTACATTTATATGTATATTAAACTCCTCCCAATTTTAAACTTATATAGTTTTTTTTTATTATCCTTTTCCATGAAATCTTATATATATATCTGCTTGTGTAGTACATTGAAAATTTATTTTATTAGAATAAATAAAATATGTTTGGCCAAAATATTGATTGGTTAATTTCCCCTTTTAACATATAATTGCTAGCCGGCACAGCTTTAGGTCTCTACATGTGCCATAGATAAATAAATTTGTGGTCTGGTTTTCTGCAGCCACTGGCGCCCCAATATATGGACATGTAGAGATCTGGAAATAGTAAAAGTATAAAATCATCATTGTTTTTTTTTTAACAATTACTTTCTTCTTCCATTATACTAAAAATATATGAAATGCTCTCTAACTCATCACTTTTAATCTAAACCATCCTACAATCACCATGACCACAGTGTTCAATAAATTATATAGCATCAATATAAAAATAGAATTGGGAAAATTTATAATGAATTTTTATTTTATTCCAAGCCTCCATGTAGAATATTATTTAGTTTTATATTTCTTTTTTATTTCTTTTAGTTTTCATTAATTACTATAATATTTTATGAACGATGTAATAAAAGTAGATTCTCAATCTCTCTCTTTTTCTCTCTCTAGTGTTTCCCACCTTCCCCACCCAGAATATAATTAAATATCACCTAGTTTTTTTTTCAATCTTTCAGATTATGTGCATATTCTCTATAGTATTTTATTTGTAAAATACGCATCGAAATATTTATTTTAAAAATAAAATTTATTATGTAAAACCCAGCTGTGTAAATATATAAATTATTACCATTTCTTTGATGTATTGCACCCATAGAAGAGCGTCTGCTCAAAATCTTGTACAACAGTTTATAAATTGAAGAAACTCCTCCTCGCCTTGCGATTTTTTCAATTATTTAGAAACCCTAACTGAATGTCCAAAATTGCTACAATGTCATCAAATAAAAAATGCATCAACAGCATCAATGCATTTTCAGATCTGCTTTCATTAACAGAAAAGGTCCAATCTTTCTTCTCACATAATAAATTAAGAAATAATTCAATTTAAATATGTTGTCTATTTTTATCTTATAAAATATATTAATTTTTCCTGGGGCTCTCACAGTGAGTATACTGCATTGATTATGTAAGTTTCCAGGGCTGGTGATGTTTGAAGGTGAAACTTTCTTAGCTTGTGACCACCGATTCCTAGGTAGAGAGAGATAAGCAAAAGGGGAAGTATATAGAGTAGCAAGATATGAATATCAAAATTAATAATATGTTAATAAAATATGAATATTTCGCTAAAATATATCTTAATAGCCCTTTTGAATAGAATTTTATAAGATGTAAATTTAGGGATATTTTGTAGTAAAAAAATAAACAATATATTTACATTTAAATAAATATAATTATAAATACATATATTTTGTTTAATAATAATAAAAAGAATCCAGAGCTAAGCTCACCTCACATTTATGTTTATAATAAGAAATGCTAATATTTTTAATGACTTAAATATAAAATTCTTCGAAATGTGATTTGCTTAAAAATTAAACATAAAAGCCGAATCTCATAATCAAAAAAATATATATGTGAAAGCTTTTAGTTGCACGAGATCAGGAGATGCCTTTTTCCTAAATATATATATAATTTTTAAATTTTATTTTGCTTCAATGAATTTTCATGTTTAATCTGTTCAAAATTTAAACAGAGAAAGGATCTCTTTTTTGAGTCAGGCGAGCTCCTTTTAAAACTATCAACTAAGGTTGCGATACTACACGTGAATGTGTTTTGTTTTGAAATAATTTACTTGATATTTTTTCATCTGAAAATTTTTATTTATCAAAATGGACGGTCCAGACAATTTATCGAGAAGTAATTTGTCGGGCGCTCAGAAAGAAGAGCTAATGGAACAAGTTAAACAATCTATCGCAATAGCAAATATTCAAGATCTTCTACAGGTAAAGGTCACAAATAACCGGTGATTCAAAATAGCTGTTTATAGTAATGATGTTTTTATGTATTATTTTATTTTCAACACACATACATTTATAAAACTAATTTGGGTAGCAAAAGAGTGTAAAACCTACATTTATAGTGTTTGAACTTTCGTAGTTTGTGTATATACAAAATAATAGTTTCGGGTACAAATTTAGATAGGCGTTATAATTTAATTGTTTTTCTTTAGTCGAAAATTATTGTGTACTGTTTCAAATAGTTGAGAATCGCCCAAAAAGAAGATGCTCTTGAAAGATTTTACATAGTAAAATATTCCGATATATTTTAATATACAGATTTTCAAAATATTCTTATAATTTTTTTATTTGCATTTTTTTTTTTTCATTATTAGCCTATATGTATAATGTAAATGATGTTGATTTGTTTCATTTTTGGCTTTCTCAGATTTAATTTTCAACTACAAATTTATCCAATTGTAGAGAAAAGTTTTGGAGTTAAGTAGAACTACTCTCTAGCAGATGCCCCTTTGCATAGACTGTATTTTTAAAAGGTATCCTCATATTGCAGAGAAACTAATTTAGAAAAATTTTGACAATGAAAACTCCATAGTATAAAATCTGCTTACAGAAAGTTCTGCTGTATTTTTAAGCTTATGAGTATCATTTAGCTCTAATAAAGCTATATTGCATAAATATTTAAGAAGAAAAAGTTAGAAAGCTTAGGTTAAAAATATATTTGGTTCAGGTTGGTTTTTTCCATTCTCTTTTGTCAAGTTTATTCAGAATATATATTTTTACTTTAATTCCTGGCACCTTATATGTAATACTACTAAAATGAAACAATGGCAAAAAATGTTTGAACACTCTTTTTGCCTGGTTTTTACCAAGGAGAAAATTTATAAACACCAGGTAATAAGACCAAATCCAAATAAATAAATAAATAGTGTGTCACTGTTTCGGTAACAGTGTTGTTACCGAAACGTCACACTATTTATTTGGATTTGGTCTTATTACCTGGTGTTTATAATCTATAATCCAAATTGTACCTTACCAAGGAGAAAATTTGTTTTAGGAGAAAACAATGTTTTAACAATATATCAGTATTAGAAAAAAGCATTAATATTGTCACATAGAAAATCAGGAAAGACAAACTTCAGAATGACAAAGCAATTTATTTAAGGAAAAGGCAAAATCAACATTTATAAGATACTAGCGGATGTACCCGGCTTCGCCCGGGTTTTACCCGAGTAAAGGTTTGTCTAACGAACATTTATTTAAACAATTCTCCATAAACTTATATATAAAAAATATATATATTTTGATAATTTACAAAACTCGTAAATTTGAATTCGCTCGATAAAGTGAACATTTTTTCCAGGTCCCTGTGTGCCGTGTCATCCTGAATTTTGTCTTTCCTAATTTTATACATTACAAAATCATCGTTGTATCTAGTGAACATTTTCCCCCGGTCCCTTGAAAAATACTCGATGAGTTGAATAAAATCAATATTAATTGGTTCCCTCAGTAATTGGAAGTTAAAGGAATAGTATCTTTGCCTTGGAATTATATCATTATTCTTGTCTCAAATAAATTGCCGTGTCATCCTGAATTTTGTCTTTCCTAATTTTCTACATTACAAAATCATCGTTTTATCTAGTGAACATTTTTTCCCGGTCCCTCGAAAAACACTCGATAAGTTGAACGAACATTTGTTAAAACAATTCTCCATAAACTTATATATAAAAAAAAAGATATATTTTGATAATTTAAAACTCGTAAATTTGAATCGCTCGATAAAGTGAATTTTTTTTCCCGGTCCCTGTGTGCCGTGTCATCCTGAATTTTGTCTTTCCTAATTTTATACATTACAAAAGCATCGTTTTATCTAGTGAACATTTTCCCCCGGTTCCATGAAAAATACTCGATGAGTTGAATAAAATCAATATTAATTGGTTCCCTCGGTAATTGGAAGTTAAAGGAATAGTATCGTTGCCTTGGAATTGTATCATCATTCTTGTCTCAAATAAATTGCCGTGTCATCCTGAATTTTGTCTTTCCCAATTTTCTACATTACAAAATCATCGTTTTATCTAGTGAACGTTTTTTCCCGGTCCCTCGAAAAACACTCGATAAGTTGAACGAACATTTGTTAAAACAATTCTCCATAAACTTATATATATAAAAAAAGATATATTTTGATAATTTAAAACTCGAAAATTTGAATCGCTCGATAAAGTGAACATTTTTTCCCGGTCCTTGTGTGCCATGTCATCCTGAATTTTGTCTTTCCTAATTTTATACATTACAAAATCATCGTTTTATCTAGTGAACCTTTTCCCCCGGTCCCTTGAAAAATACTCTATGAGTTGAATAAAATCAATATTAATTGGTTCCCTCGGTAATTGGAAGTTAAAGGAATAGTATCTTAGCCTTGGAATTGTATCATTATTCTTGTCTCAAATAAATTGCCGTGTCGATAAATGATAAAACTAACTTTGACTTGTGCGCAAAATTCCCACACTCTACGGGCGGAGATCAGAGCTTGGTTAAGTGGATTCGTCAGTGTAGAGGACAAAACGTTCCGTCGGCGGTTTCATGAAGTCTTTCGCGCAGTCTCTTGGGATTAAAGGATTTGCTTCAAGCGAGGGGTGGTTCTCAAATCATAAAAAAAAAAAAAAACGACACGGGATATCATTTAATGTTGTCTAAAGGGGGTTAAGAGAGCAGTCTCTTTCAAATGAAAAATGCTTTAATTAAGCAGATGTTTAAAGTATAATATATGAGAGAGGCAATCTTACAGGTTGTTGACGCCGTAAAATCCCCAGAGAGAGTGTTTTTGTAGCATCATGCTGTGACTCACACGATGACCCGAGGTCATCAGGGGTGGAGCAGCAAACCTAAGCCTATCTCCGTCTCAATGGTTGCGCTGCTTGCGAGTTAAATATACAAATCTGCAAATAACTCTAAGGATATTCAAGATATTCAAGAAATTATTTTTCTAAAACCTTTCCGGGGATATACCTAATAATATCCCAAAATTTCACGGCGATTGTATGTATGGTTTTTGAATCTATAGAGTACACACACACAGGCGGACAGACAAACATTCATTTTTATATATATATATAGATAAGATAAGCAATGAGAAAAGTTTCCCGAGTAGCAAAATATGATTAATATATCAAAAAATTAATAATCTTTACATAAAATGTAATATATCTATATCATATTTTCCATCAGAATATATGTAAATAAATTATTTGCTTAATTTGAGAATAGGCTTTGAATAGCCTATATTCTAAACTGGTTCCTGGTTTCAAAATAACTTTACTAGGTACCTCTCAAAAAGAGCAACCTAGTTTGATATTTACAACAATGAATAGGGGGGTCAGTGGAAGGATGGTCTAAACCATTGGTTTTTGACCACTATGACTCGGGTCCGCCCTTGCCGGTCCCAAGCCCGGATGAAAAAGGAGGAGTGGGAGCAGTAACAAGCTCACTAAAAAACATGGGTTCAGCTGGCCCGGCTGATATAGTACCCTGTAAGGGCTCCTAATCCAGGGATACAGGATGAGCAGCGTTCTTACTCCATGTTAGGAGCGGCTGCACATGGCGTCTGTTCTTCATGTCATAAGCGGCCATTTATTTTGGAGCTAAGTCGGCCTGCCACTGAGTAGTGCTCCCAGTCTTAATGACAAAGGCAGACGAATTCTACTTCACCCAGTGTGGAGATAAGAAAGAAGAAGAAGAAAGATGACTCGGGTTCAATTCTGGCATTGGGCTCTTTTCTGATTTAAAAAAAAATGCTCCAATGGCCCCTGATTCTTGCAAAAATCCAACCCCACCATCAAGTGCAAGTAACCAAACGGGCCTCTGGCACATTTGTAAGTGCAAAGTTGAACTGCTTTTCACATATGTAGACATGTGGTGCACTTACAGTAAAAGCAGTCATCAACTTCTAATCACCATGATTATCATGGCCTGTACCACGTGTACTAGGGATAAGCAAAAAAAAAAAAAACAATGAATAATATATGTGAAGGTTATTCATATTTTAAAACAGTGTCCAATGCAGGATTGAATCCCAGTTCATGGCTGTCGGGAATTGAAGGTTTTAACCACTCGTCCACCGACTTTTTGTTTATATTTTAAACTGCATCTTCCATCTATAGCATTTTTTAAATTAGTAGTTTTAACTGGTTTAGACAGATTTTTTTCTGCCCATCAAACATGAATTAGCAATATTCTGTCTAATACAAGAAAATAAGACCTAATCCAAATAATTTATTAGTGTGTGACGTTTTGGCAACAACATTGTCACCATCATCAGACAAAAGAATGGTGACAATGTTGTTACCGAAACTTCACACACTAATAAATTATTTGGATTAGGTCTTATTTTCTTGTATTATAATCTATAATCCAAATTGTGCTTTCATATTTTCTATCAAAAAATAATATTTTAATTTATCTTTGTTGAAAGTGTGGAAAATACTCCTTTCAGATTTAATTATATTCTGTTGAAATTTTAATCAGAATGCTTCAATAATAAGGAAACATAAGAGGTACTTGATAAGGCACAATTTGGATTATAGATTATAAACACAAGGTAATAAAACCAAATCTAAATAAATCAATAGTGTGTAACGTTTCGGTAACAGCGTTATTTCCTTCTACAGACAATTTTGTCATGACATACAGTACTTTTATCTGAAGATGGTAACAACACTGTTACTGAAATATCACACAGTATTTATTTATTTGTATTTGGTCTTATTACCTTGTGTTTATAAAAGATACTTGCATATGTTGACTTATATGACTACAAGAAAATAAGACAATCCATATAATTTAATAGTGTGACGTTTCGGCAACAGCATTGTTACCATCCTCAGACTAAAGAATAAGTTTTAAGAATAAAATATTTTTTCTTTTGTCTGATGAGGATAATAATGCTGTTGCTGAAATGTCACATACTAATAAATTATTTGGATTAGGTCTTATTTTCTTGTATTATAATCTAGTATCCAAATTGTGCTTTATCAACCTTGTATTACATTTGTGCCCTTTAAATTCTTTGACTAATGGTGATGTGTGGCAGAGGATGTCAGAGAAGTGCTTCAAGAAGTGCATCACAAAACCCGGAGTCTCCCTAGACAACTCAGAACAGGTGAGTAACTTCAGAAGCCACAGTCCTCCTCCTCACTCTATGAATCCTATTTCAGAATTTGTTTGAAAGTTGGTATCTATATTACTTTACTAAAGGACACCTAATTGTAAAGTCAAAGTATTCTTTAAGAAGAAGTGTCCTCTTAATGGAGAGCTAAAGAGTAAAAAGGGTAAATTTGCAAATGAAAACTGTCCTTTGTAGAGAGGTGGTGTCCTCTAGCATAGTGTCCTCATAGAGGTTTCACTATATATATACAGTTAAACCTGTTTATAGCGCTCCCTCTTGGAACTCACCAAAATAGGGTACTATAGAGAGGGGGTGCTATAGACAGGTCACTTTTAATGTAAATTGCATCGTACTACGTATTTAAATTTGGGTGCTATAGAGAGGAAGGTACTATTTAGACAAGTTTAACTGTATATATATAAATATGTGTGTGATTTCTTTTTCTCCAATTTACCCAGACTAATATATATATTAGCTTGATTGTCTTAAAATTTCCTGTATATAAATTCCATATCACCATTAAATGTGATTAGCTTTCAAAATTATAATAACAATGTTTTTTTTACTGGTATTATTACTGTTTTTCCTACATGTACTCTACATTTCTACTCTGGAGAATCTGTATAAAACCAAAAAGTCTTAATAAAGCTTTTTGTTGTTGTTGTTGTATATATATATATATATATTTATATGTGGCATAAAATTTGTGCAATCGTGCAAAATCAGATACCTATTTCTTAATTTATTAACCTAATCTCAGTGCAATTTCAACAATTTTGTTCTATTTTTTAATTAAGTTTAAACTGAGCACTCCTCAGCTTTACCTATATCATTGTGCAAATATGTTCGTGCATACATTTAGATTCTAAAATAATTCAAAAAAAACCTTGAAAAGGTTTATTATATAAAAATGAAACCGGTGCTTATCTTATCTTCTTTCTTATCTCACTTATCAAGTTGAATAAATCCACCACTCTCTTCTGGTCTAGCAATATCAAGTTAATCCATAACAAGTTACTAAATACAAGAAAATAAGACCTAATCCAAATAAGTTATTATTGTGTGACATTTCTGTAACAGTGTTGTTACCATCATCAGACAAAAGAATAAATGAGAAAAAATATTACAGCATGTTCTTAAATAGTTAGTACTGTTATCAAGTGTGTAAACAAGATAGCAGATAAGAAAAAAAGTTTATTAAGTCAACCTAAAATATTAGAATTAGGTGTGGATTTTTTAAAAATATATTTTAAAAGCATATCTGTAAATATTATCTTTTTTTTAAATTTTGCTTACACACTTGATAACTATTTAAGAACATGCTGGGATATTTTTTTAAGAACATGCTGATGGTAACAACACTGTTACTGAAACCTCACACTATTAATTTATTTGGATTATGTTTCATTTTCTTGTAGCTATAATCCAAATTGTGCTTCATCAAGTTATTAAATGATCAAGAAAAACCTCAGATTTTGTACTTCAGTGCAGTCTAGGTAATACAATTTTTTAATGTGGACACTTTTTAATCAGTCCTTGCAAGTTATTGACTTCTTTTGTCTTTGAAATTCCTTATTTTGCTCTGTATAAGTACTATTTTTTGGCTTATTCACATTTTACATATGCTATGGTTGTTAACATGTTTTGTGTATAGTTTAGTTTGAGCAGTCTCAGTGTTTTAGTTTGTAACTCGCATTTACAGGCATGTGCTGTGGTTGTAAATTAACATTGTTTATAGTTTGTGCTGTCTCTCAGTGTTCCAGTTTGTAACTGGTGTGTTGTTGTTGTTACAGAAATGCCTAGCCAACTGCATGGACAGATACATGGATTCCTGGAACCTGGTGACGCGCACCTACAGTTTACGGTTGCAGAAGGAGCGTGGCCAAGGCGGCATGTAAATAATCTAGTTCCCCCCCCCCACCTAGTGATTTAATAAATAGTTGGTCCAAACTTTTCTAACTTGACCTCTCCTTGTTGTAAACCTTCCTTTACTACTAGACATACTTCTAAAGACTAACATCTTCAGAACAATTCATATATATATTGTCACAGTAATGAAGGTGACGTTTGGGTAGAATAAAATAATAATTTATTAGATGACTTTAAATAGTTAATTAGTTTGGGGGATAAAAAGAAATAGAGGTAAACTAAGTTAAATGGATAAAAATAAGGGTAAATTAAGGAAGTAATGTCAGAGACCCAAACAGCTGGCGATCGGCTACACCCCTCAAGATGGCTATTTGTTTACAAACTTCCCGCCAAGTGCGCCTGCCATCTATCGGAGCTTAGGTCCATAACACTTTCTGAGCTGACAGCGCGCGCCACCTATCGGGGGCTTAGGTACATAACATTCGCCAAGCTTCCGATGTATTATTTACAGTTACAAACTATGTAAATTTTTGGTTATGACAATATATATATATATATGTCGTATCCATCATAGTTAAATGGAAGGGCGCAACCGTTGTGCATGTAAGCTTCAAAAAGAATTTGTTCCACACTCTGAGCGCATGCACGTGGCGACGTGCCATAGCATTCGCCCGTACGCGCTCCCATGTTTATTTTGTACATTGTATTTATAGATGATGAATTTGTATTTACATTTTAACACAAGCTTATATTGGGGAAATAAATTATACCTCTTGGGCATTAGGCAAATATATATAACTAGACGAATGGCCCGGGCAACGCCCGGGTTTTACCCGAGTGCGTATATATTTTAAAAACTTTTAATTCAAATACTATTCGTTACAATTATAAATTGGCGCCATGGATGTCACTCTTGTGAAACGTCCCAATCCAAACTGTGTGTTTTTAAAATGTTTTAATTGAAATACTATTCGTTACAATTATAAATTGGCGCCGTAAATGTCTCTCTTGTGAAACGTCCCGCCCCAAACTGTGTGTGTCTTGAAAATATAAAAATAAAAATGTGAATTTTCATAAAGATTTCATCATGTCGATTTTTTTTTTTGCATTTATATATTAACTTTATGAACGGAAAAATATGTCCAGGGTAGCCTAGTGGTCATGGCATCTGCCCGGTAAGCGGAAGGTCGTGGGTTTGATTCTCATCCCTTGACACTTTTTTTATTTTATCCATTCTGACCAAAATCTATCCGTGAACTTCACACAGACAGAATAAGGCAATTATATAAGTAGATAAATAAATAATTATCATTAGATAATGATAATGATCATAATGATGATGCGTGCGTTGATGACCAAAATCTATCCGTGAACTTCACACAGACAGAATAAGGCAATTATATAAGTAGATAATAATAATAATTATTATTATCATTAGATAATGATAATGATCATAATGATGATGCGCGCGTTGATGACCAAAATCTATCCGTGAACTTCACACAGTGAACTTCACACAGACAGAATAAGGCAATTATATAAGTAGATATGACATTAATATATTGATAGATCTCATTTCCTTGATGATAAATACATTAAACCTTTCTTGCTTCTTACCTACTAGACAAACTTCTAAAGACTAACATCTTCACATTCAGAACAATTCATAGATCTCATTTCCTTGTTGATACTTGATCATCTCTCTCTCCTTGGTCTTTAACAGGTACTATAACAAACAGTTTTCATTTGCAAAATTACCATTTTTACTATTTAGCAACTCTCCTCTAAGAGGACACCTCTCTCTAAAGGACAGTTTAGCTCTGCAATTAGGTGTCCTTTACAGGAAGGTTTCTACTGTAATACTGATACAAGGTAATAAGACCAAATCTAAATAGTATATAATTTATATGGATTTGGTCTTGTGTTTATAATCCAAATATTGTGCCTTATCATTACTGATACAAGAGTTATCTAAAAGGAATGTGTTTCTACACACTAAGATGGTTGTCTTTATTGTTATTGTGGATGGAACTAAGACATTTAAATCTGAACAGTAAAATGCTGTTCTGTGGTTGTAAGGCCAATTGAGCATGAGCTAGCTTTGATTTCAAAATAAAGTCATGAAGTTGGCACATTTGAGTTATTGAGTTGCTATACACAAGCCTTCTAGTGCTAAAACCTATATATCTGAAGTTATGACCACATAGATGCTAGTTCATACTTTATGAAATTGTACCTTATAATGACAAGCCATTCTTTCCTTTCATTACTGAGAAAGGGGGGGGTGGTCGGTGGAAGGCTGGTTAAACTGTTTGGTTTTCAACCGCTACAACCCGGGTTCGATTCCCGCATTGGGCACTATTTTTCTGATTAAAAAAAAAATGCTCCAATGGCCCCCGATTCTTGAAAAAGTCCAACCCCACCAGCGAGTGCAAGTAACCAAACGGGTCTAGCACATTTGTAAGTGCAAAGTCGAACTGCTTTTCACATGTGTAGACATGTGGTGCACTTACATTAAAAGCAGTCGCATACTTCTACCCCCGATGATTATCATGGCCTGTACCACGTATACTAGGGATAAGAAAAAAAAAAGTACAAAGTCAAACTGCTTTTCACATGTGTAGACATGTGGTGCACCTACAGTAAAAGCAGTCAGCTTATTTAGAGCTCTAATACTGTATTGGGACAATTCTACTTATATATGCTACACTGAAGGGTGGAATCTTGTTGTTGTTGTTGTTTCTTATCCCCTTGTGTAAAGATTACACGAATTCCATGAGTTCATGCTCCTCGAGCTGTTTTATGATGAGCAGCGGCCTCTCCCAAAGGTCCTGTTTAGTGCATCTAATGCAAGCCAAAATGTGTTCTGGAGCTGCAGGTACCAAACTACATTTTGGGCAAGTGGGATAAATTTTGTTATTATTTTCTATCTTCAATGGCTTGAGATGGCCTGTTCTAAATCTTGTTAGTGTTGTTTGATGCTGTCTATTTCTGATCTTCAGAGCTTCTCCTGGGTTCACTGTACCAACTCCACTGTACCAACTGTGCTTAGGTGGGATCCTCCAGTTCTTGTTTATTTTTGTTTTGGCTATTGTTTCTATTTCTTTAAAAGTAAGTTTATTTTTCTGTGGCAAGGGTTCTTTTGTGCCTTTTTTCGCTAGCACATCAGCAGCTTCATTGCCTTCAATGCCAACGTGTGAGGGTATCCATTGAAGGTGAATATTTGAGGTTTTTGAGAGTTTTTGGAGATAACCAATTATGTTCCTGCTTACTTTGTCTCTGAGTTCCCCTGTGTGACTCAAGTGTTGTATGGCACTTCTACTATCAGTAAGAATCCAGATATTTTGATAATTAGTATTTCTGATGGATTTTAAGGCTTCATAGATGGCTATAAGTTCTGATCTGAAGACTGAGCAAAAATCTGGGTTTCTTCTGTTCATTTTCTCAATGCCATTTGTGGTTTTGATGAGACAGCCACTGCCAGTGTGTCCTAGCTCGTCTCTGCTACCATCGGTATAAATAGTTATTGCATTTTTAGGAATGTTATTAATTATTTCTAATGATAATTGTTTTAAGTATTCTGGATTTTGGTATTGTTTGTTGGTGGGTTCATTTAAAGTGGCATTAAAAATAACATTTTGTAGTGGTTTGCATGGAGAATTTTTTTCTGCTAAATAATTTTTTTCCACTTTATATTTTAAAAATTCATTTCTTTTGGCCAGGTGTAGAGGGCCTTCTTTTTTGAGTCTTAAATTGGATTCCCAATTAAGTATGTACTTGGAAGTTCTGTGTTTGTTTCCATAACTCTTGATTTTGTTTATATATTTTGGCAGATTGTAGCTTCTTCTATCCTTTAAGGGCATAATGTCTGCCTCGTAAAGTACAATATCATTAGGGCAGGTATTTCGAAGACCTGTAATAATTCTAGCTGCACTTAGTTGTATCCTTTCCAGTGATTTTAGATTTGTTTCAGATGCTGTACCATAGATTTGATATCCATATTCCAGGATAGGTCTAATTAGAGATGTGTAAGTTAATTTTAGTGTGGTTGCATCGGCTCCCCACTCTCTTCCTGAAATATATTTCAGGATTTTTAGTCGGTCTCTTCCTTTTCTAATAACTTCTTCAATATGTTTACTGGAGTTAATTTCTGGATCCAGGGTGTAGCCAAGATATTTAGGATGTTTATTATATTGCAATTGTTGTTCTTTCAGAATAATTTTTGGTCTTATTTTGTATAGTTTCTTATCGGTAGTAAAAAGACAGGTTTCAGATTTTTGAGGGTTAAATTCTAATTTATGTTTATTAGCAAATTTTTCTAGGTGGAAAAGAGTCTTGTTCAAATCTCTTTCAGCTTTTTTCCAGTTAGTATTGCTGCTCCATAGAATTATGTCATCAGCGAAAAGTCCAATATTGGTTTTATGTGAAATTTTTTCTTCTATGCCTGCAATAAATAGGGTGAAGAGAGTTGGGCTAAGGACTGATCCTTGTGGTAATCCTTGGTACAATTTGAAGGTTTTAGATAGAGTGCCATTATATTTGACCCTGATGTACGAGGGGCATCCAATAAATAAGTTTCCCTATTTTGTAACAAATAAACAACTTTATTTACAATTATCCAGTTATTTTATTTTCATTATACAGCTCATAGACTACTTTTCTACATAATCACCATTTCTGTCCAAACATTTTTGGTACCGTTGTAGCGATTTTTTTATACCACTGTTGTACCAAGCCGTGTCCTGTCTTCGTAGCCAGTGGTTCGCCTCCGCCTGTTTTCAATTCAAATTCAAAACATCTGACATGATTGTTCCAATCGAAGAGCATCCAATTTCGATTCCAGGAGGCAGTCGAATCATTATTTCGTCAATGGTGACGCGGCGATTTGCTTCCACCACATTCCGAACAGCAGCCACGGCTGCATTGTCCGTAGCAGTAACGGGCCTGTCGCTTCGCTCGTCATGATGCACGTTTTGCCGTCCTTCCAAGAACCATGAACGCCATCGGCGAACCATTTGGATGCTCATACATCCTTCACCATACACTGACACTAAATTGCGATGAATATTGACCGCAGTTTCATTTTTCGCTGTGAAAAAAACGAATTACAGAACGGAGTCCGCAAGTGGACACGTTCACCAGTGGTAGCTCCATGGAAACTGAAGCGCTACGGACTTGCGCGTACGAGTAGAGTGATTCTGAAAGGTCACCAGCTTCCAACGCATCCTAGTGACCATTTCTTACCTACTAACTAATTTTTACAACGTTTCGTTCGCCGAAAAAAAAATAGGGAAACTTATTTATTGGATGCCCCTCGTATCTATTTTTAAGGAAATCATTTATCCAAGTGATAGCTTTTCCATCAATTTTGAAATGTTTGTATAATTTTGTAATTAACTTGTTTTTCCATACCTTATCAAAAGCTTGTGTAAGGTCTAAAAAGCAGCTATTGTGTGGTTAGTTGGTTTTCTGTTTTGTGCATCTTTTACCTTTTGTGTGAAAAATAAGAGTTGGTCTATTGTCCCATGTCCTTTCCTAAATCCATATTGTTCTTTTGGTAAGAGATTTCTTGTGTCGAGGTGGTAGGTGAGTCGTCTGAGTATAATTTTTTCAATTAATTTGCAGCAAATACTTGTGAGGGAGATAGGTCGGTAGTTTTTTGGGTCATCAGCAGATTTGTCAAGTTTTTTAATAGGAATTATTGTTGCAGTTTTCCAGTCTTGAGGCAATTTTCCAGTTTTCCAGGAGTTATTGAAAATATCAAGAAGTTTTTCTTTGCCATTTTTGCCCAAGTTTAATATCATTTGGCCATGGATTCCATCTGGCCCAGGAGTCTTGTTCAGGTCAGTGTTTTCTAATGCATAATCTAGCTCTTTCATATTGATTTTTTCATGGAAAATATTATGAGTGCTAGTGACGTTTTTACAGTCATGGATAATCTTTCGGGCCTTTTTTTCAACTTTCTTATCTTTTATTTCAAATTTGATTTTACTACTTATTTGATATGAATTACCTAAAAGATTAGCAGCATTTTTGTCATTAGTTGCTGGGGTACCATCTGTATTCTTAATCATATTTGTGTTTTCAGTTTGTGGCTGGGCTCTGTCAATTTGTTTTGCCAAATGCCAAAGTTTTGTATTTGGGTTTCTAGGGTTCAGGTTTTCACAAGTTTGTTTCCATTTTTCCCTTTTCATATTTATGTATAATCTTTTTATTTTTGCATTCACAATGTTCAGTTCAGTTCTACAATTTGTTTGGTTTTGGGTGCACTTTTTTTGTAGTTCATTTCTTTTAGTTATAAGTGTTTGAATATCTTTTGCCTGGTGTGTATAATTTGGAATCCATTTCTTAATATTACCTCTTGGTATTGAAACTTTGGCTGCTTTAATAATGGTGTTTTTGAAAGATATCCAATTTTGTTCCAGATCTTTTATCCTAGTGGGTGCTTTTCTAAAGTCTTCATTGGTGTTTTGCTGGTAAAGAATCCAATTAGCCTTTTTGAAGTTCCAGAATTTTTCTTTAATTGAGCTGGTTTTGGTCTTGGTGCTAATTTCTATCAAAATAGGCAAATGATCACTTCCAATACTTTTTAATATTTGCCATTTGCATTTGTGGAAAATGTCAGGACTGGAAAAACTTATATCAAGGGCTTGTGCGGTATTATAACTGTAGGAATGGTGGGTAGGATTCCCATCATTTAAGCACATGAAGGCATTGTCGTCAAATAAGTTTGAAAGTATTTTGCCTCTTGGGTTTGGCGTGGAACATCCCCATAGTTGATGTTTGGCATTAAGGTCACCTACAATAATAGTGTTGTCTGTAAGAAATTGAGCCATTGTTCCATCGTCAATAAGTTTATTGTTTGGTGGGTGATACATATTGAATATGTTGATGGTTTTATTTTGATTGAGGTAGACTTTGATACCTTGGGCTTCGAGGTCTGATGTGTTTGGAATATTAATGGCTATGTCTTCATAGTACAAATTCTTGATTAAAAATGCAAGGCCACCCCCTTCTTTATTTCTGTCTTTTCTGAGGATATTGTAGTTTTTAAATTTGAGATTGTACTTTTCATTTAATTTGGTTTCCTGTAGGGCTATAATTTGTATCTTTTGTTTTTCAGCTATTTCCATTATTTCTTCTAATTTAATTTTTGTTGCTGTTGAGCACAATCCATTTATGTTGCACTGCAGAATGCTCAATTGCTTGGAAGTTGCAAAGTGTGAAGTTTGTGGAGACTGTATTATACTTATCGGACAGAACCCTCTACCTAAGTCCTGAACGCGCCCCTGTTTATTCTGCGCGACGGGCGATGCAGCATGCAAATCAACATCTGATCTCATGGAATGGGGTATAGGGGTGCAGCTTTCGTTGATCATTGCACCATGATCCAGGCACACTTTGGTGAAAGTCTGACTTTGCCTGTAGTTTGAGGCCGTTCCTAACATGGAAGCAGACGCCTTTGCTGCCGACTCTAACATGAGTACAGACACAGCTCCTCCGTATCCCTGGAGTGGGACCCTTGCTGAGGTCTATCAACCGGGTCAGTTGAACTCAGATTTTTAAAGAGGTCTACTCACAATGCTGCTGTTGGTCCGCGACTGCTTATTTGTCAGAGTTATTCTGCTTGTTTCGCAGCTGGCCTTCATATCTGAAGGTCGTTCCCCTATCCGCCACCTGGGGACGCGCCCTATAGCAGTCAGCTCTGCCAAGGGGGTGGAATCTTAGAAATGGTATTTAATAAAACTATGAACATAAGCTTTTAGGACAGTAGAATTACATATAAATATTTGTAAAGAGCAATGTTCTTCAGTAAACAATAAGGACAAGACCAGTTAGGCATAAATATATATATAGCAATAACGCGCCATGTGTATATAGAATTGCATAAACAGAACTGTTAAACTACAATATTAATACTGTTGTACAATAACAACAACAAAACCTTTATTAAGACACTATTGTCTTACAAGGGGATTCCCCTAAAAGGTTATATATGTGCATGAGTGAGGAGGAAAAGCAATTTAGAGGGGAGGGGGAGCAATCAGCCGTTGTCTTTGGAGTTGAGCTAATGCCGTTGTATTAAACTACTCAGTAAAAATAAGAATTTACAACAACAAAGACACTTTATTATTATACAAGATTTTTCCTCGAATACACACAATACTTCAAATTTGATTTCATTTAACTATATTTGTGCTTTAATTTCTTGTGTATAGATTATAGGAAATATTAACGAATGACTCGTTAAAGCAGAGTGCCAATTGATTTATTGGTTATACAAGTTTAGAGAAAATCAAAAGAGGGATAGAATGACAGTTGTAATCAGCCAGCAGCAGGCAGGAAGGGAGGAGGGGTAAGTAGTGACGTCACACATGGTATCAGGTGGCGCCGCCGCAGTGTACATGTGCCAAAGGTCGACTTGGGATGAAACAGCGACTCTATAAATTTCACATTTCTAACATAGATGTCACGTCATTGCCTTATAGTTAAACTTTTCATTTGATCAAAACTTTTATTAGATTTTAACATTTTATTTTTACTTATCATACTTCCCAGTTGGGGGGTCGGTGGAAGGCTGGTTAAACCGTTTGGTTTTCAACCATTACGACCTGGGTTCGATTCCCGCATTGGACACTTTTTTCTGTTTAAAAAAAAAAATGCTCTAATGGCCTCCCAATTCTTGCAAAAGTCCAACCCCACCAGCGAGTGCGAGTAACCAAACTGGGCTCTGGCACATTTGTAAGCGCAAAGTCTGATTTTCACATGTGTAGACATGTGGTGCGCTTACAGTAAAAGCAGTTGCTAACTACCCACCATGATTATCATGGCCTGTACCAAGTGTACTAGGAATAAGCAAAAAAAAAAACTTCTCAACCACGTAGAAGTTGGAAATTGAGTAAATCTGAGATAGAGAAAATGGGAGAAATTTCAGGCTTGTATGGTCTGCAAGTATGCTAAAGCTGATTACAAAATTTGTCGACAAACTGCTAAACAACTTTAAAACATCAATTTAGATTTCTCAGTGTTTTACCTAAAATAATGTCAAAATTTTTTTTACACTTCTGTAACTTATATTTTAGTTGTAATTACATTAGATTACAAACAAAAGGCAATACAGTAGAACCTCCCTGTAAAGGACACCTAATTGCAGAGCCAAACTGTTCTAGGTAAAAGTGTCCTCTTACCGGAGAGTTGTTAAATAGTAAAAGACTGTAATTTAAAGACTAATTAAAAGACTTTAATTTTAGACTGTATAATTAAAAAACAGCCATACACACAAGAAGAGGCTGCCTCTTAATAGTGGTCACTTTATTTTAATTCCCTTAATTGACTAATTTCCTTATATTAATACTGAATAATAATAGAAATCATTAGATAATAGGTTCTTCTTATGATTAATATACATGTACCTCTGTGTCTAAGTTAAAAATCAAGACAAATCCTAGGCAAAGTATTATTAAATATATATTCAAAGATATGAAATGATTTTAAAACATCATTATCACATTATATAATACAATTTTTACTTGAAAAAATGGCTCTAATACCTTGTTGTTTCAAAGCATTCTTCCAAGCATTGCACCATTCAAATAAAGTTAGTGTTTTTCTTCCATTTCATGTTTCCCCATATTCTTCTAGGTCTAGATTTCGTTTTTTTTTTTTTAACCTGCCATGCAAAACATTGCTGACTTTAAAATCACCATAGTTAATGGCATAAAAATAATTTTTGTTTCGTCACGGGACCGTTTATTTGGACTTTTTTTTTTTTAGCCCTAAAACGTACGATCGCGATCGCGGCAAAAGTTGAAGTTGATTCCTCTTTGTAACAATTTTTAATAACTTTATATTTTATCTTTTATAATAGAAAAGTTATATTCTCTTATTTTAATATGTTCTTAACATTTTGCCTATGTTGTTTCACTTTGAAAAGTTCTGAAAATGGCCTTTTTTTATTTTTATGAAATAATGCTTTTGTTTTTAAAATGCCTTTGTTTTCTTCGTTTTGGAAGCCATTTGCAATTTTTATATTTCAAATTTAATGGATGCAAAGATATTCTAATTAATAAAAAGTATAATGTGTAAAAATTTATACAACATACAGCAAAAATAAAGTGCAAAAATTAAACAAACAATGCCGCTAAATTTATTGTTTTGAAATCGCGATCCGCGAGCTTTAAACATGCTCAAAATTTTGTTTTTATTATTTTTTTTTAAATTACAATTCTAAGTTCGTTATAAGCATAGTATTTTTAATAGATTTTATCATTTTGGGACCCGAAATAGGTTCGTTATAGGGGTAGTTCGTTATTCTAAAAATCGCAAAGTTCGTTATAACGATGGTATTTTCAATGGAATGGAATTGGGAATCGGCGTGGGTTCGTTATAAGGGAAGGTTCGTTATATCCAGGGTTCGTTATAGCGGGGTTTTATGTGATGTTTTGCTAACAGCGTTGCTACCATCATCAGACAAAAGTATGATGGTAACAATGATGTTACTGAAACATCACACACTATTTATTTGGATTTGATCATATTACCTTTTGATTCTAATCTATAATCCAAATTGTACCTTATCATACATTAGATTAAGGGGGTCGGTGGAAGGCTGGTTAAACCGTTGGTTTTCGACCACTATGACCCGGGTTTGATTCCCCCATTGGACACTTTTTTCTGATTAAAAAAAAAAAAAATGCTCCAATGGCCCCCGATTCTTGCTAAAGTCCAACCCCACCAGTGAGTGTGTTAAGGTATGAGAGGTCAAATTAAAGAAACCTCCTTTAACAAGTAAAACTTTTACCCAAAGTCTTGATATTGTTTGGGCTGCCTCGGGGTGATCAAGCAAGAAAGAAAATAAGGAAGACAAAACCAGCGGCTACACCTGTAAAGCTCTTCTGCTCTACTAAAAAAAACTCTTTATTTAAACAACACGGCTAAGTTATATACATTCAAAAGGGAAATTTACATAATAATTTATACATTCAATAGAAATCTACATTCCTAGTCATACATTTAAAAAAGATATTTACATACTATATGTCATGACTTTTAACATACCCCCACCTTTCTTTTTTGTAAAACAAGAAAGAAAAAATCCGTTCCACCGTGATGGGGGGATCCCGGTAGGTGGGACACCGTTGCAGGGAGCCCAGGCTCTTATCCAGGAAAACCATCTTCTCCTCGGCACACTGCGGCACCCTCTCCATACACACCACCGGAGATTACCCCATAAGCGTCCATCTTCTTCTTCCAAAGGAATCGGAGGTAGTCCCAATCATTTTCCTTGATGGCCATCACCTGGAAATATCTCCTCATGTCGGCCAAAACTCCGAACTTATTTTCCCGAAGTTTTATCCCTATCTCAGGAATTCTCCTCAGTAGATTGGGTATCTTTTTTAAATATCGTCTCAAGGAGAGTCCGTTGTGTCTTCGACTGGAAGCGTCGTCAAATACCGGCCGTATAGGCGTCGTTTTGGACTCACTCTTAAACAAAAGGTGACGGGGCAAATAGTGTCCTTCCACCTCAGGTGGATTTTCATTGACTCCTTCAATGAACCCCTCACTCAACCAATCTTTTGGATCAATAATTTTTTCTCCCACCTTTGAATCAGTACCCTGTTCTGCATCTAGCTTTTCTTCCACCTTTAAATCAGTACCCTGTTCTACATCTAGCTTTTCTTCCACCTTTGAATCAGTACCCTGTTCTGCATCTAGCTTTTCTTCCACCTTTAAATCAGTACCCTGTTCTACATCTAGCTTTTCTTCTACCTTTAAATCAGTACCCTGTTCTACATCTAGCTTTTCTTCCACCTTTGAATCAGTACCCTGTTCTGCATCTAGCTTTTCTTCCACCTTTGAATCAGTACCCTGTTCTGCATCTAACTTTTCTTCCACCTTTAAATCAGTACCCTGAGCTACTGCTTTAGAATTGTTCACCGATTCATAACCTTTAATTGCTGTTCCAGAATCCTTTACTCCATTACCCTTGGTTTCAGCTTCCGAATCCCCTATTCTATCGCCTTTGGACTCAGCTTCAGAATCTTCCTTATTCTTTAAATTTGCATCTTCACATTTTTCATAAGCAGTTCCCTCCTTCGTAAGAGACCTTGCGCTTTCCTTTATCTTAAATTCCGTATCTCCAGTTAGTCTTGCTTTCACCAATTTCCTCGATGCTGGAACTTTGACAACTCTTTCCTCATTTTCCTCATTATCATCAATCGATTCAGTTTCATCATCTGAAATCTTCACTTGATCAACGCCTTCAGCTGCTGCTCTAGAATTGTTCACCGGTTCATAACCTTTAATTGCCGTTCCAGAATCCTTCACTCCATCGCCCTTAGGCTTCGCTTCAGAATCCTTTACGCCTTCTCCCTTAGGCTTCGCTTCAGAATCCTTTACACCTTCGCCCTCAGGCTCCGCTTCAGAATCATTTACTCCGTCGCCCTTAGGCTTCGCTTCAGAATCCTTTACACCTTCGCCCTCAGGCTCCGCTTCAGAATCATTTACTCCGTCGCCCTTAGGCTTCGCTTCAGAATCATTTACGCCTTCGCCCTTAGGCTTCGCTTCAGAATCCTTTACTCCTGCGCCCTTAGGCTTCGCTTCAGAATCCTTCATTCCTTCGCCCTTTGGCACCGCTTCAGAATCCTTTTTTCCGTCGCCTTCATCTCCTGCTTTTTGACCTTCAGATTCTTTTACTTCATCTCCCTTATCTCCGTCTTTAGAATTCACTTTATCGGGTTTTGCTTCCGCTTCCTTTGCTTTGTCTTTAGCCTCAGCTTCCTTCACACCTACAAAGCTATCAACTGCAGTTTCAGAATCCTTCACTTCATTGCATTTAACTGCCGCTTCTATTTCCTTCCCTTCACCGCCTTCAACTGCCACATTCAATTCCTTTTCTTTAATAGCACTCACAGCACCTTTTTTGCCCTCATATTGGATATCTATTATAGAGGGAGCAGAACAAGCTTCCTTTAGCATTCTAGCTTTAGCTAGAGCAGGCTTCACATCCGTAGCTCTAGCAGTTTTTACAGAATCCTCTTTTTCCACGCCTTCAATTTCATCTTTCATAGACTCTTCCGGGCTTTTCGATAGAGACGTAGAAGTAGTTTGAAGTTTGATAACTTTCTGATTATCGGTATCTGAATTCGGAGAGGCACTAGACGCCCCTGGTGGAATTTGAGAAGTCTTGGCCTGAGCATCCCTTTCCCGCTCACGCATAACGCAAATTCTAGCCTTTAAATAAAATCTTTCCATTATGTAAATTTCACACTCCTCAAATTCCCTATCGACCTCTTCGTCAGTAGCCTCATCTTTGGCTAATATGACTGACTGGCATAGCTCGTTTAGATTCGTAAGCTCTACATAGAGAACCTCTATCCTATCGAATTTTGCATCCACCCTTATACTATCAATTGAAGGCTCTTTCAGTTCGATATTTAAATCATTAATTAATTTTGTAAAGTTACCTCTCACCGCCCTACGACGTCTCTTGTTCACCTCCTCCATTCCACCTCGCTAGCTTTAGTCTTGTCTTCCTAGATTTATCTTGAGCTTCTTCAACTTCTTTTCCCTTGAGCTTCTTCAACTTCTTTGCCTTTGAGCTCCTTCAACTTCTTTGCCTTCGAGCTCCTTCAACTTCTTTATCCTTACTTGAGCCTCTTCAACTTCTTTATCCTTACTTGAGCTTCACTTTTCCCTTGAGCTCCCTTTAACCTTTAACAAAGGGCTTTTTGAGCTCCTTTAAACCTTGAGCTTCACTTTTCCTTTGAGCTCCTTTTAACCTTTAACAAAGGGCTTTTTGAGCTCCTTTAAACCTTGAGCTTCACTTTTCCCTTGAGCTCCGCAGATTCTCACTCTCCCTCTGCTACTCGGCAGGCTCTCCTACTTCCTCTGCTACTCGGCAGGCTCCAATACTTCCTCTGCTACTCGGCAGGCTCTAATACTTCCTCTACTACTCGGCAGGCTCCAATACTTCCTCTGCTACTCGGCAGGCTAATATTTCCTCTGCTACTCGGCAGGCTCCAATACTTCCTCTGCTACTCGGCAGGCTCCAATACTTCCTCTGCTACTCGGCAGGCTAATACTTCCTCTGCTACTCGGCAGGCTAATACTTCCTCTGCTACTCGGCAGGCCAATACTTCCTCTGCTACTCGGCAGGCTAATATTTCCTCTGCTACTCGGCAGGCTAATACTTCCTCTGCTACTCGGCAGGCTCCAATACTTCCTCTGCTACTCGGCAGGCTAATACTTCCTCTGCTACTCGGCAGGCTAATACTTCCTCTGCTTCTCGGCAGGCTCCAATACTTCCTCTGCTACTCGACAGGCTAATACTTCCTCTGCTACTCGGCAGGCTAATACTTCCTCTGCTTGACCAGCCCACGCAGCCCACCCGGGGACGCCACAAATGTTAAGGTATGAGAGGTCAAATTAAAGAAACCTCCTTTAACAAGTAAAACTTTTACCCAAAGTCTTGATATTGTTTGGGCTGTGCCTCGGGGTGATCAAGCAAGAAAGAAAATAAGGAAGACAAAACCAGCGGCTACACCTGTAAAGCTCTTCTGCTCTACTAAAAAAACTCTTTATTTAAACAACACGGCTAAGTTATATACATTCAAAAGGGAAATTTACATAATAATTTATACATTCAATAGAAATCTACATTCCTAGTCATACATTTAAAAAAGATATTTACATACTATATGTCATGACTTTTAACAGAGTGCAAGTAACCAAACGGGGCTCTGGCACATTTGTAAGTGCAAAGTCAAACTGCTTTTCACATGTGTAGGCATGTGGTGCGCTTACAGTAAAAGCAGTCGCTAACTACCCACCATGATTATCATGGCCTGTACCACATGTACTAGGGATAATTTTTAAAAAAATACATTAGATTACAAAAGTTATTTAAATCAATGCAGTTTAAATTAGAGTTGTAAGTGTGGTGTGTCGATTTACTGGTCCAGCGATGGCTCAGAAAGTTTCTCAAGTTAGTGTTTTATTGAAGTTTCTTGTTAACACTACATTCACATGGGAAGACAAAGAGGACAACACCCCGGAATGCACATCTGGTCCTCTCTCTGGATTCCTCCGCTGTGCCCTCCTGGCGCAGCGGTCGTCCTGGTGATTTATGGCGGTGGGGTGCGGCATCCCGGTAGGCTGGAATGAAATCTTTCAGCCCCCACAGTACTCCCCTTCCAGTGGCGAAGTCACGATTTGTGCACAAAGTGGTTAATTACAATATATATACATCATCATATAGGCAAGAAAATAAAATAAGGAGAAATATAGTCTATTGCTCCTTAAATCTCACGGGTTTCTTGATTATTCTCCCCGATCTTGTCCTAGGCAGGTCTGGTGCTGATCCTGTTCCTTGGAATTCTGTGTACTTCTCCACATCTGGTGGGTCAGTATTCTGTTGGGACGATGTAGAAGGCAGCGCTCCCGACACGATGGGTCTTGTTGCAGTAGGATGTTCTGCAGTTATATTGTCCGAATCTGCCAGTAAGTATGCAGGTCGCAATCGGTCAATCGATGTGGTAACATTTTTTCCTTTCACTTTGAGTGTGAAATACTTGTCTGTTCTTTCAAGGACTGGGAAGGGTCCCTCATATGGTGGTTCCAGAGGTTTCTTCACTCGATCTGTCCTGATAAATACATGTGAACATGTTTTCAGATCTTTATGAACAAATACTTTAGTCTTCGAATGATGTTTTTCATTTAAGGGTTTGAGCAATTCCATTTGCTTTTGAAGCTGTTGAACAAATTCTTCCGCATGCAGGTGATGTTTAGAATCATCAAAGAATTCGCCAGGCAGTCTGATGGTTTTGCCATATACCATCTGAGACAAAGAATGGTTGTTATCTTTGTTGATAGCAGCACGCAAGCCTAGGAGAACTGTCCACTTAATACTATTGTGGGCACGAATGGCAGTTTTAATGGTTCTATGAAGCCTTTCAATCTTCCCGTTACACTGAGGGTGGTACGCCGTGGAATGACGAAGTTTGATACCACACAGCGTTGTTAAATCTTTGAAAAGTTGAGAAGTAAACTGCTTTCCTTGGTCTGATATCACTGTATGCGGTGCTCCAAATCTAACAATCCAGTTTTCGTAGAACGCTCTCGCTACCGTTTCAGACTTCATATCTGGCAGCGGAACAACTTCCATCCAGCTGGTGTACCTATCGATACAGGTCAGACAGTAGATGTTACCATTCGATGGAGGTGAAGCACCAATTAGATCTATGTGGACAACACTAAATCTTTCATCCACTTCTTGATATTTGCCTATTTCTGATTTTGTGTGTATCGATACCTTGCACTTTTGGCAGTTGACACAAGCTTGAGCCCATTTTCTAATGTCTTTATTCATATTGGGCCATATAAATCGTGATGTTAATTGTTTAGTAGTGGCTTTGATGCCTGGGTGTGAGAGTTCGTGGAAGTTCCTAAAAACCATCATTCGGAATTTAATTGGAATGAATGGTCTAATATTATTGGTAGACACGTCACACCATAACAAATTGCCTGATTGTAGTGGGCATTGCTTAAATTTTAGAGAAGTATTCTTCGATATCAGGTTTTGTAGTTCTGAATCACCAGTTTGTTCTTTGGCGATCTCTTCGTAGTCGATAGTTGTGATAGCATCAACTCTGGAAAGAGCATCGGCGACTATGTTGTCAGTACCTTTTATGTACTTGATGTCAGTAGTGAATTGGGAGATGTATTGAAGATGTCTTAATTGTCTAGGAGAAGCTTTCTCATTTTTTTGTTTGAATGCGTAAATTAAAGGTTTGTGATCAGTCAAAATTGTAAATTCACGTGCCTCAAGCAGGTGCTTGAAGAATTTGATAGACAAATATATTGCGAGAAGCTCTCTATCATATGTACTATAATTACATTGAGCAGGATTTAATTTTTTAGAGAAAAATGCTATTGGTTTCCAATTATTATTGTCAAGCTGTTGGAGAACTGATCCAACTGCCCGATCTGAAGCATCTGTACAGAGTGAGATAGGCAGTTCAGTATCGGGGTAGGCTAACAGTGCTGTATTAGCTAGGGCTTGTTTGCATTTTTCAAACTGAACTTCAGCTTCTTTAGTCCATTTTATTTCGCTTCTATCCTTTTTCTTGGCTCCCCTCAAGTATTCATGAAGGATTGCCTGAGTCTCTGCGGCATTGTTCAAAAAGGTACGATAAAAGTTTAGCATTCCCAAAAATATGCGTAATTCATGAACTGTTTTTGGTTTCTTATATTCTAGAATAGCTTTAACCTTTGTTGGGAGTGGTTTCACACCGTGAGAGGTAATTAGGTATCCTAGAAAATCAATTTCCTGTACTAGGAATTTAGATTTAGAAAGATTGATTCTCAATCCATAGGAATTTAGTCTGCTGAATAAGGTTTCAAGGTGGCTATAATGCTCTTCTTCCGTTTTAGAGGCTACCAGAATATCATCTAAGTAGACAAATGCAAAGTCCAAGTTTCTTAAGACTTCATGCATGAATCTCTGAAAGGTAGCAGTAGCATTTCTAAGACCGAAACTCATAACATTAAATTCGAATAGCCCAAAAGGAGTAATGATGGCAGTCTTAGGTTTATCCTCTTCAGCAATTGGAATCTGATAGAATGCCTTGCATAGGTCTATTTTGAGTACACACGAGTACCTTTTAAGATGTGGTGGAAATCGTCCAGTCTAGGGATTGGATAACGATCTGGAAGTGTAACTGCATTGAGTCTTCTATAATCACCACAAGGTCTTAGTGACTCGTCCTTTTTTGAAACTAAATGTAGTGGACTCGCCCAAGGAGAATTTGAGGGTCTAATTATTCCATTATTCAACATATATTGAAATTCTGCCTTAGCAAGAGTTAATCTCTGTGAATCTAGACGACGGGCTTTTGAGTGAATTGGCTGACCTCTTGTAGGAATATAATGCTTAACGCTATGTTTTGCTTCTACAAAATCTGATGGTGGCCTACATAGGTTAGGATATTTGGTTAGGATAGCGCTGACCTTGGATGATGAATTTAGAGTGCTAATATTTCCCATGTCTGAGATTGACTGAATGACGCCTCTTATGGAAAGATTAGTTATTCCATCAATTAGGCGTTTATTTTTTATATCAATAATCAATCCAAAGTTGTTCAAAAAATCGGCTCCTATTATTGCTCTGTTAGTATTGGCGATTACAAAAGGCCATTGGAATTGACGTCGAAGTCCGATATCCAAATTTCTAACCTTTGTTCCATAGGTAACAATTTCTGTACCATTGGCTGCATATAATTTATAATCAGAGCTAGGCATCCTATTTTTATCCTTTGGAGGTATTATAGATATATCAGCACCACTGTCCACCAAAAAGCGCAATCCCGTGTTTTTGTCCGTCACAAATAATCGGAGATTGCGACAATCCTGAATGCCGGCAGAAGAGCTTGTCGCTACTCTGTCCGCCGGTTGGGGTTTTCCGACTCTTTCCAACTGCACGGAGATCTGCATTTATTTTGCAAGCAATTAGGACCAAATCTAAAATGGTAATAGCAGTATTTCCCTTTTGGATCGAAAGATCTTTGAGAATTACTTCTCGGTCTTGACTGAGTCCTATTTTTGGATCGAGATCTAGATCTATCCAGTCTCAATTCGGACACCTGCCGTTCAAGATCTTCCAATTTGGCGATCAAGCGATCTGTTGATGAAGAAGGCACTTCCGCATCATATATTTCTTTGGAAGAGTTTGTTTCATTTATTTTATCGGCCATTATGGCCAATTTGCTAATGTCCTCTTCGCTTACAATAAGTATATTCTTTATGGATGTGGGCAGTTTAGCGAGCCACAAAGTTTTTATTAAATTGTCAGAGATATCTGGGGTAGCGAGGGATCTGAGCTTTTGTAATAACTGGCTCGGCTTCATGTCTCCGAGCTCAATACCCGAAATTAACTTTTTAATTCTCAACCCTTCACTTTCTCTGAACAATTCAAGTAGTCGTGATTTACATTCAGAGTACTTGTTGTCGCTTTTGCTATTAATTATGTCCCAAATGTTTTCTATATATTTAGGTTCTAATTGGGAGATCAAATAATTAAATTAGTGTCTTCCTGAATAATTCCACCTATTTTGAACTGTGCTTCTACCTGGAAGAACCATATTTCAGGTTTTTCAACCCAGAAAGGCGGTATTTTAACACTAACTTTGCATATTTCTGAGGTATCGCTAGGCTTATTTCTGTTTCCATTTTACGTAAATTTAAATTCGACAAAACAGCTTTGAGATAAAGTTAAAAATAAAAATATTGAGATAAAATAATAAGGAAGATAATATAAAAACTTATCTTAGTCTTGAGTTGATATCAGATATCCTGGATGATGCTTCTTTTCAAACTTGAATCACTTTTTGCATTTCTTTATCTCTTGAGATCTTCGTATGCTTTTTCTTTTCAATCACGTCCGGCTCACCAATGTGGTGTGTCGATTTACTGGTCCAGCGATGGCTCAGAAAGTTTCTCAAATTAGTGTTTTATTGAAGTTTCTTTTTAACACTACATTCACATGGGAAGACAAAGAGGACAACACCCCGGAATGCACATCTGGTCCTCTCTCTGGATTCCTCCGCTGTGCCCTCCTGGCGCAGCGGTCGTCCTGGTGATTTATGGCGGTGGGGTGCGGCATCCCGGTAGGCTGGAATGAAATCTTTCAGCCCCCACATAAGTATTGCAAACAAACATATGGAAATGATTAGGTACAATTTGGATTATAGATTAGAAACACAAGGTAATAAGACCAAATATAAATAATGTGTGAAATTTTGGTAACAGCTTTGTTACCATCATAAAACAAAAGTACTGAATAAGCAAATGGAGAGAGAATATGGTTTTACAGGCTACTAACCAAAGTGTATGATTTTTGAGCCAGAAAATGAATGTAGCAAGCAGACAAGCCGCAATGCTCTATAGCAAAGTACCAAGGTGCTGCACGCCACCAAGGTTGTTCAAAAAAGGTTAGATTCCCCAGGCCATGGAAGATAAAAGACAGGTGTTGATTAGATAAGAAGATTAGATAAAGCAGGAATAATTCAACAAGTGCTGGGAAAAGATTATTTTTGTAAAAATAAAAACAGTTTTAGGTAAAAAAAAATGTGTTAATAAAAAAAATTACGATGCACTTGTGCGCCATCTGTTATCAAAATTCGAAACTATTTTAAACGCGTAAGATTCTTTTTAAAATTAAACAATTTCTACTGCCCTTACTGCAATGGAAAAATTAAAGGGAGGGCCTGGCTCATCAGTGGTGAACTCTCCCAGCAGTTTCGCCAGTTTAATCTACCATACCGCTGTTATATTGCATTTTTGGAACTTCCTTTTATAGTGATACCCATTCCAAGAGTCTAGCAACAGTATAATTTGATTTTCTCATTCAGTACTTTTGTCTGATGATGGCACCAATGTTCTGTTACTGAAACATCACACACTATGTCCTTTAGGTAGAAATGTCCTCTTACTGGAGAGTGTCAAAATAGTAAAAATGGTAATTTTGTAAATGAAAACTGCCCTTTGTAGAGAGGTGTTCTCTAGCGGGAGTGTGCTCTCGTGGAGGTTCTACTGTACATGCAATATATTTCCATAGATTGTTTTGGATTGTGATAATTATATAAATTTTTGTGTCTTTAATTTTAGGGTAGTAGATTGTTCGTTGGTACCAAAGAATAAATCTATTTCTACTTCTCTTTTCCACAAATATCTTTCTAACTCGACAGAAGTGGTGGAAAAGCTGGGTACCAATACCCTCATGGATACCTCGATAAACCGTTTCAAGGGAATGATATAAGTATTATATCTTATAGCTCACAGAAAATAAGACCGTATCCAAATAAATTAATAGTGTATGACGTTTCAGTAACAGCATTTTTACCATCATCAGACAAAAGAATAAATGACTGTCTGATGATTACACAATGCTGTTATCGAAACGTCACCCACTATTAATTTATTTGCATTAGGTCTTATTTTCTTGTAGCTATAGATTAGAAACATAAGATAATAAGACCAAATCCAAATAAATATTATATAACTTTTCGGTAAAATGTTGTTACCATCATCAGACAAAAGACATAGAAAAATATCACAGCATGTTGATACTAACTTGATAACAGTACTAACTATTTGAGAACATGCTATCATATTTTTTCTCATTCAAACTTTTGCATGATGATGATGATAACAACGCAGTTACTGAAACATCACACACTATTTATTTATTTGGATTTGTGGTCTTATTACCTTACTAGACGAATGGCCCGGGCAACGCCCGGGTTTTACCCGAGTGCGTATATATTTTAAAAACGTTTTAATTCAAATACTATTCGTTACAATTATAAATTGGCGCCATGGATGTCACTCTTGTGAAACGTCCCGTTCCAAACTGTGTGTTTTTAAAATGTTTTAATTAAAATACTATTCGTTACAATTATAAATTGGTGCCGTGGATGTCTCTCTTGTGAAACGTCCCGCCCCAAACTGTGTGTGTCTTGAAAATATAAAAATAAAAATGTGAATTTTCATAAAGATTTCATCATGTCGATTTTTTTTTTTTGCATTTCACCTACTAAATCGATAGAGATAATTACATTTGCAACATGAACTTAGGTATATTGACTAAATAGAAAACTGCATAGTAATAAAGATCATTTTTAAAGGCACCATATCGTTTTTTTTTTCAATAAAATCGAAACAAAAATTAACGATAAATAAGGATAATTGCCTTAAAAAGAAATTGCCTTAAAAAAAAAAGAAACATTCGCGGTGATTTTGTCTTGCATTCGTTTATACAATTATTATATACGAATGACCCGGGCAACGCCCGGGTTTTACCCGATTAAATGCTTTTATTCAAATACTATTCGTTACAATTAGGTTCTGTCACGGATGCGCGCGCATCATCATTATGATCATTATCATTATCTAATGATAATAATAATAATAATAATAATAATAATAATTATTATTATTATTATTATATTATTATTATCAACATATATAGTCACGACCGTCATGGGCCGGCCGGCCGGCCGGTTTATTATATTATTATTATTATCCATCCCTATATATAGTCATGACCGTCATGGGCCGGTTCTGTCACGGATGCGCGCATCACCATTATGATCATTAACATTATCTAATGATGATAATAATAATAATAATAATAATAATAATAATAATTATTATTATTATATTATTATTATTATCCATCATCCCTATATATAGTCACGACCGTCATGGGCCGGCCGGCCGGCCGGTTCTGTCACGGATGCGCGCGCATCATCATTATGATCATTATATCATTATCTAATGATAATAATAATAATAATTATTATTATTATTATATTATTATTTCCATCCATTCATCCCTATATATAGTCACGACCATCATGGGCCGGCCGGTTCTGTCACGGATGCGCGCGCATCATCATTATGATCATTATATCATTATCTAATGATAATAATAATAATTATTATTATTAATATTATTATTATATTATTATTATCAACATATATAGTCACGACCGTCATGGGTTCTGTCACAGATGCGCGCGCATCATCATTATGATCATTATCATTATCTAATGATAATAATAATAATAATAATTATTATTATTATTATATTATTATTATCCATCCATCAACATATATAGTCACGACCGTCATAGGCCGGCCGGCCGGTTCTGTCATGGATGCGTGCGCATCATCATTATGATCATTATCATTATCTAATGATAATAATAATAATAATAATAATTATTATTATTATTATTATTATATTATTATTATCAACATATATAGTCACGACCGTCATGGGCCGGCCGGCCGGTTCTGTCACGGATGCGCGCGCACAGGGAGGTCCCGTGCTCGCCGGCAGCCAACGGGCGCGCGCCGCCGGCATTACGTCATAGATTATAAACACAAGGTAATAAGGCCAAATAAAAAAATAGTGTGTTATAAGGCACAATTTGGATTATCTACTTATATAATTGCCTTATTCTCTCTGTGTGAAGTTCACCCTGTGAAGTTCACGGATAGATTTTGGTCAGAATGGATAAAATAAAAAAAGTGTCAAGGGATGGGAATCGAACCCACGACCTTCCGCTTACGGGGCAGATGCCTTGACCACTAGGCTACCCTGGACATATTTTTCCGTTCACATTTTTATTTTTATATTTTCAAGACACACACAGTTTGGGGCGGGACGTTTCACAAGAGAGACATCCACGGCGCCAATTTATAATTGTAACGAATAGTATTTTAATTAAAACATTTTTAAAATATATACGCACTCGGGTAAAACCCGGGCGTTGCCCGGGCCATTCGTCTAGTATAATATATAAATGAGTTTTAAAAATTGTAAAAAAAAATGCATCGGCCGGGAATCGAACGCGGGCCGCCCGCGTGGCAGGCGAGCATTCTACCACTGAACCACCGATGGTTATGAAAAATCCCATCCGTGAGCTTCAGACAGACAAACAAACAGACAGAATAAGGCAAATATATAAGTAGATGTTTCTAATCTAAAATTCAAATTGTGCCTTATCAATCCTTTTTTTTTTTTTTCAATTATCCTATTGTATATGATAAGGCACAATTTAGATTATAGATTAGAAATACAAGGTAATAGGACCAAAGTACACTATTTATTTATAGTGGGCACGGGCACGACCCACCAGCGACAGGCCGCGGGTGAAGGGTGACCACTTCGTGATGGCTCGCCCCAGAAGTTCATAAGGTAGGAGACCTGAGAGGCGA
>CP092879.1:46529691-46542734 GCA_030710605.1 Cordylochernes scorpioides | reverse complement strand
ACGTAAAATATTCTTAGAATTAGGTGTGGATTTTTTAAAAAATATATTTTAAAAGCATATCTGTAAATATATCTTTTTTTTTTATCTTGCTTACACACTTGATAACTACTATTTAAGAACATGCTGTGATATTTTTTTAAGAACATGCTGATGGTAACAACACTGTTACTGAAACCTCACACTATTAATTTATTTGGATTATGTTTCATTTTCTTGTAGCTATAATCCAAATTGTGCTTCATCAAGTTATTAAATGATCAATAAAAACCTCAGATTTTGTACTTCAGTGCAGTCTAGGTAATACAATTTTTTAATGTGGACACTTTTTAATCAGTCCTTGCAAGTTATTGACTTCTTTTGTCTTTGAAATTCTTTATTTTGCTCTGTATAAGTACTATTTTTTGGCTTATTCACATTTTACATATGCTATGGTTGTTAACATTGTTTTGTGTATAGTTTAGTTTGAGCAGTCTCAGTGTTTTAGTTTGTAACTCGCATTTACAGGCATGTGCTGTGGTTGTAAATTAACATTGTTTATAGTTTGTGCTGTCTCTCAGTGTTCCAGTTTGTAACTGGTGTGTTGTTACAGAAATGCCTAGCCAACTGCATGGACAGATACATGGATTCCTGGAACCTGGTGACGCGCACCTACAGTTTACGGTTGCAGAAGGAGCGCGGCCAAGGCGGCATGTAAATAATCTAGTTCCCCCCCCACCTAGTGATTTAATAAATAGTTGGTCCAAACTTTTCTAACCTGATATCTCCTTGTTGTAAATACATTACTTTACTACTAGACATACTTCAAAAGACTAACATCTTCAGAACAATTCATATATACAGTGCGGCAAATAATTTTTAAGACTCGCGCTAGATAAAGGCCAATAGCAGAGCCAGTTATGAAATTGCGCATGCGTATATATATTCGAAGCCTTATCTAGCGCGTGGCTTTGTTTCAGCCATTTTGGTTAACTCTTTAAAAACATACAGGCGATTTGTGAAAAGTAAAATTTTTTGTTCGTCGGAATTCTGAGATGGAACAGAGAGCGGTCATTAAATTTAATGCAAAACTTGGTAGAAGTGCATCGGAAACATATATTTTGATGAAGCAAGTTTATGGTACGTTATGTTTGAGTAAATCAAATGTTTTCATTTGGCACAAACGTTTTTCGGATGGAAGAAATACGCTAGAAGATGATAAGCATACTGGACGACCAAGTTCTTCAAAGACACCAGAAAGTATAGAAAAAGTGCGAGAATTTGTTGAAAACAATGATGGCAGAGGTTTTACACATCAACAAAGAAACGATTCGAACCATTCTGCATGAAGATTTAGGTAAAACTAAAGTCTGTACTAAATTTGTTCCACACACTTTAACGGGCGAGCAGAAATCAGTGTGAATTGCACATTGCAGGGACATCATTTCTGCCTATGAAAATAATTCAAACTTCCTGAAATCAATTGTTACGGGTGATGAAACATGGTGTTTTCAGTATGACCCAAAGACAAAGCGCCAAAGTGCCGAATAGAAGTCAAAAAACTCTCCACAAGCTAAAAAAACGCGAAAAGTGCCATCAAAAATCAAAACAATGCTGATTACCTTTTTCGATAGTAGAGGTATTATCCACAAAGAATTTGTTCCCGCTGGACAAACCATTACTGGAGAGTATTATTTAAACGTTTTGAAACGTTTGATTGCTAGAAATCGTCGCATTCGTGCAGAATATCGCGATGAAGACAGTTGGTGTTTGCTGCATGATAATGCACCGAGTCACTCATCACTCACTGTTCGTCGCTTTTTGGCCAAAAATAACGTCTGTGTGTTGAATTATCCTCCGTACTCGCCTGATTTAGCACAATGTGACTTTTATTTATTCCCAAAAATAAAATTGAAGTTAAAAGGTTGCTTTTTTTATGATATCCCGACCATCCAGACAGCTGCGACGAGCACTTTGGAGGCAATTCCTCAAAGTGGCCTGCAAGAGGCATTTAATTCCTTATTAAATCGTTGTAACATATGTATTGAATCCGGAGGGGATTATTTTGAATAAAAAAATAGTAGAAATTGAATTAGCTTGTTTCTGTTTTATTTTACAAACCCATTCTTAAAAATTATTTGCCACACTGTATATATATTGTCACAGTAATGAAGGTGACGTTTGGGTAGAATAAAATAATAATTTATTAGATGACTTTAAATAGTTAATTAGTTTGGGGGATAAAAAGAAATAGAGATAAACTAAGTTAAATGGATAAAAATAATGATAAATTAAGGAAGTAATGTCAGAGACCCAAACGGCTGGCGATCGGCTACACCCCTCAAGATGGCTATTTGTTTACAAACTTCCCACCAAGCGCACCTGCCATCTATCGGAGCTTAGGTACATAACACTTGCCGAGCTGACAGCGCGCGCCACCTATCGGGGCTTAGGTACATAACATTCGCCAAGCTTCAGATGTATTATTTACAGTTACAAGCTATGTACATTTTTGGTTATGACAATATATATATGTCTTATCCATCATAGTTAAATGGAAGGGCGCAACCGTTGTGCATGTAAGCTTCGAAAAAGAATTTGTTCCACACTCTGAGCGCATGCACGTGGCAACGTGCTATAGCATTCGCCCGTACGTGCTGGCTCCGAGGTTTATTTTGTACATTGTATTTATAGATGATGAATTTGTATTTACATTTTAACACAAGCTTATTTTGGGGAAAAGAAATTATACCTCTTGGGCATTAGGCAAATATATATAATATGACATTAATATATTGATAGATCTCATTTCCTTCTTGATAAATACATTAAAACTTTCTTGCTTCTTACCTACTAGACATCTTCACATTCAGAACAATTCATAGATAGATCTCATTTCCTTCTTGATAAATACATTAAACCCCTTTCTTACTTCTTACCTACTAGACAAACTTCTAAAGACTGTAACATCTTCACAGTCAGAACAATTCATAGATAGACCTCATTTCCTTGTTGATACTTGATCATCTCTCTCTCCTTGGTCTTTAACAGGTACTATAACAAACAGTTTTCATTTGCAAAATTACCATCTTTACTATTTAACAACTCTCCTCTAAGAGGACACCTCTCTCTAAAGGACAGTTTAGCTCTGCAATTAGGTGTCCTTTACAGGAAGGTTTCTACTGTAATACTGATACAAGGTAATAAGACCAAATCTAAATAGTATATAATTTATATGGATTTGGTCTTATTACCTTGTGTTTATAATCCAAATATTGTGCCTTATCATTACTGATACAAGAGTTATCTAAAAGGAATGTGTTTATACATACTAAGATGGTTGTCTTTATTGTTATTGTGGATGGAACTAAGACATTTAAATCTGAACAGTAAAATGCTGTTCTGTAGTTGTAAGGCCAATTGAGCATGAGCTAGCTTTGATTTCAAAATAAAGTCTTGAAGTTGGCACATTTGAGTTATTGAGTTGCTATACACAAGCCTTCTAGTGCTAAAACCTATATATCTGAAGTTAGTTATGACCACATAGATGCTAGTTCATACTTTATGAAATGGTACCTTATAATGACAAGCCATTCTTTCATTACTGAGAAAGGGGGGGGGGTGGTCGGTGGAAGGCTGGTTAAACTGTTTGGTTTTCAACCGCTACAACCCGGGTTCGATTCCCGCATTGGGCACTTTTTTTCTGATTAAAAATAAAAAAAAAAAGCTCCAATGGCCCCCCGATTCTTGAAAAAGTCCAACCCCACCAGTGAGTGCAAGTAACCAAACGGGTCTAGCACATTTGTAAGTGCAAAGTCAAACTGCTTTTCACATGTTTAGACATGTGGTGCACTTACATTAAAAGCAGTCGCATACTTCTACCCCCGATGATTATCATGGCCTGTAGCACATGTACTAGGGATAAGAAAAAAAAAGTACAAAGTCAAACTGCTTTTCACATGTGTAGACATGTGGTGCACCTACAGTAAAAGCAGTCACAGCTTATTTAGAGCTCTAATACTGTATTGGGACAATTCTACTTATATATGTTACACTGAAGGGTGGAATCTTAGAAATGGTATTTAATAAAACTATGAACATAAGCTTATAGGACAGTAGAATTACATATAAATATTTGCAAAGAGCAATGCTCTTCAGTAAACAATAAGGACAAGGCCAGTTAGGCATAAATATTGCCACGTGGCGTGAAGTGCGGCTTTGTCGTCGTATCGTCTATAGGGACATCGTCATCTTCAAGGGAAGTCTTGGCTTTAGCACGGCGGTGGAATCCTGGAGTCAGTCTCGAAAATGTAGATCACAGCACCCATCGCTTCAAGGTCTTCTCGGCGGTCTTCAATTTGTCTTCCCTAACTTACCCAGCATTTCCACCAAAATGCCACGTGGAAAATTAGGGAAGACAAAAACTTCAGGAGGAAACAAAATTTATTTCAGGGAAGGACAAACTATCAAAGGTAAACAAAAGATAAGCCACGAGGGAAATTTACAGAGTCGCAAGATATAAAACAAAAATGACCACTCTGTTAAATAAAAAATAATAAAATTAAGAAATACTATGTTACATAAATAAAATTAATAAATACTATGGTACAATATATATATATATATAGCAATAACGCACCATGTATATAGAATTGCATAAACAGAACCATTAAACTACAACATTAATACCGTTGTACAACAACAACAAAACCTTTATTAAGACACTATTGTCTTACAAGGGGATTCCCCTAAAAGGTTATATATGTATATGAGTGAGGAGGAAAAGCAATTTAGAGGGGAGGGGGAGCAATCAGCCGTTGTCTGTGGAGTTGAGCTAATGCCACTGTATTAAACTACTCAGTAAAAATAAGAAATTACAATAACAAAGACACTTTATTATTATACAAGATGCATTGTTTCCTCGAATACACACAATACTTCAAATTTGATTTCTATTAACTATATTCATGCTTACATTTCTTGTGTGCAGATGTCACATCATTGCCTTATAGTTAAACTTTTCATTTGATCAAAACTTTTCTTTTATTAGATTTTAATATTTTATTTTTACTTATCATACTTCCCAGTTGGGGGGGTCGGTGGAAGGCTGGTTAAACCGTTTGGTTTTCGACCATTACGACCTGGGTTTGATTCCCGCATTGGACACTTTTTTCTGTTTAAAAAAAAAAAAGCTCTAATGGCCCCCCAATTCTTGCAAAAGTCCAACCCAACCAGCGAGTGCAAGTAACCAAACGGGGTTCTGGCACATTTGTAAGCGCAAAGTCGAACTGATTTTCACATGTGTAGACATGTGGTGCGCTTACAGTAAAAGCAGTTGCTAACTACCAACCATGATTATCATGGCCTGTACCAAGTGTACTAGGGATAAGCAAAAAAAAAATACTTCCCAACCACATAGAAGCTGGAAATTGAGTAAATATGAGATAGAGAAAATGGGAGAAATTCAGGCTTGTATGGTCTGCAAGTATGCTAAAGCTGATTACAAAATTTGTCGACAAACTGCTAAAATGTTTAAACTTAAAAACATCAATTTATATTTCTCAATGTTTTACCTAAAATAATGTCAAAAAATTTTTTACACTTCTGTAACTTATATTTTAGTTGTAATTACATTAGATTACAAACAAAAGGCAATACAGTAGAACCTCCCTGTAAAGGACACCTAATTACAGAGCCAAACTGTTCTAGGTAGAAGTGTCCTCTTACAGGAGAGTTGTTAAATAGTAAAAATGGTAATTTTGCAAATGAGAATTGTCTTTTATAGAGAGGTGTCCGCTAAAGGGAGGTTCTACTGTAAGACCAAAAATAAATAAATAGTATGTGATGTTTTGCTAACAGCGTTGCTACCATCATCAGACAAAAGTATGATGATAACAATGATGTTACTGAAACATCACACACTATTTATTTGGATTTGATCTTATTACCTTTTGATTCTAATCTATAATCCAAATTGTACCTTATCATACATTAGATTAAAGGGGTCGGTGGAAGGCTGGTTAAACTGTTGGTTTTCGACCACTACGACCCGGGTTCGATTCCCCCATTGGACACTTTTTTTTCTGATTTAAAAAAAAAATGCTCCAATGGCCCCCGATTCTTGCAAAAGTCCAACCCCACCAGTGAGTGCAAGTAACCAAACAGGGCTCTGGCACATTTGTAAGTGCAAAGTCGAACTGCTTTTCACATGTGTAGACATGTGGTGCGCTTACAGTAAAAGCAGTCGCTAACTACCGACCATGATTATCATGGCCTGTACCACATGTACTAGGGATAATTTTTAAAAAAATACATTAGATTAAAAAAGTTATTTAAATCAATGCAGTTTAAATTAGAGTTGTAAGTATTTCAAACAAACATATAAAAATGATTAGGTACAATTTGGATTATAGATTAGAAACACAAGGTAATAAGACCAAATATAAATAATGTGTGAAATTTTGGTAACAGCTTTGTTACCATCATAAAACAAAAGTACTGAATGAGTAAATAGAGAGAGAATATGGTATTACGGCTACTGACCAAAGTGTATGATTTTTGAGCCCAAAAATGAATGTAGCAAGCAGACAAGCCGCAATGCACTATAGCAAAGTACCAAGGTGCTGCACGCCACCAAGGTTGTTCAAAAAGGTTAGATTCCCCAGGCCAAGGAAGATAAAAGAAAGACAGGTGTTAATTAGATAAGAAGATTAGATAAAGCAGGAATAATTCAACAAGTGCTGGGAAAAGATTTTTTTTGTAAAAATAAAAACAGTTTTAGGTAAAAAAAAATGTGTTAATAAAAAAAATTATGATGCACTTGCGCGCCATCTGTTATCAAAATTTGAAACTATTTTAAACGCGTATGATTCTTTTAAAATTAAACAATTTCTACTGCCCTTACTGCAATGGAAAAATTAAAGGGAGGGCCTGGCTCATCAGTGGTGAACTCTCCCAGCGGTTTCGCCAGTTTAATATACCATACCGCTGTTATATTGCATTTTTGGAACTTCCTTTTATAGTGATACCCATTCCAAGAGTCTAGCAACAGTATCATTTGATTTTCTCATTCAGTACTTTTGTCTGATGATGGCACCAATGTTCTGTTACTGAAACATCACACACTATGTCCTTTAGGTAGAGGTGTCCTCTTACTGGAGAGTGTCAAAATAGTAAAAATGGTAATTTTGTAAATGAAAACTGTCCTTTGTAGAGAGGTGTTCTCTAGCAGGAGTGTGCTCTCGTGGAGGTTCTACTGTACATGCAATATATTTCCATAGATTGTTTTGGATTGTGACAATTATATAAATATTTTTGTGTCTTTAATTTTAGGGTAGTAGATTGTTCGTTGGTACCAAAGAATAAATCTCTATTTCTACTTCTCTTTTCCACAAATATCTTTCTAACTCAACAGAAGTGGTGGAAAAGCTGGGTACCAATACCCTCATGGATACCTCGATAAATCGTTGTTTACAAGGGAATGATATAAGTATTATCTCTTATAGCTCACAGAAAATAAGACCGTATCCAAATAAATTAATAGTGTATGACGTTTCGGTAACAGCATTTTTACCATCATCAGACAAAAGAATAAATGACTTTGTCTGATGATTACACAATGCTGTTATCGAAACGTCACACACTATTAATTTATTTGCATTAGGTCTTATTTTCTTGTAGCTATAGATTAGAAACATAAGATAAAAGACCAAATCCAAATAAATAATATATGACTTTTCGGTAAAATGTTGTTACCATCATCAGACAAAAGACATAGAAAAATATCACAGCATGTTGATACTAACTTGATAACAGTACTAACTATTTGAGAACATGCTATCATATTTTTTCTCATTAAAGCTTTTGCATGATGATGATAACAACGCAGTTACTGAAACATCACACACTATTTATTTATCTGGATTTGTGGTCTTATTACCTTATGTTTCTAATCTAAAATTCAAATTGTGCCTTATCAATCCTTTTTTTTTTCAATTATCCTATTGTATATGATAAGTAACAATTTATATTATAGATTAGAAATACAAGGTAATAGGACCAAAACACACTATTTATTTATAGTGGACACGAGCACGACCCACCAGCGACAGGCCGCGGGTGACCACTTCGCGATAGTTGGCTCCAGAAGTTCATAAGGTGGGAGACCTGAGAGGCGACAGTGTTCCGGGCAAAGATTGTTCAGCCCAGGACGGTCAGCGACTCGGACGTCTAGGAGATTCCCAGAGGAGAATCCGTCCAGTGTTTCCAGGAACCACACCAGAGCCCGCAGCTCTTGCTGAAGTGACAAAGTTACTAGTACGGGTTAGCACACAAAGGCACAATAAACTAGGTCCTACTGTAAGAGTAACTAACACACAGAAAAGCGTACAACACGTACAACAACAATAAAAAGGAGCAAAAATAAAAAAACCTTGCTATATAAAAACAAAACCGTACTTATCCTTTATTGTAGCGTTGGTAGGGATCGGACCGGGGTCACACAGGTATGCGAGGAGATCACCAGACACGGATAAAGCACGCAGAGAACACTTTAAGCGTCTCCACACAAATATCCCCCACACTCCTACTCGCAATCTTCTTCTTTACTTCCGGGCTAATTGGCCTAATGTGTAAGGTCTTCTAGCCCCCAACATGGCTGCAGAACGCGAACTGGTGGCAAGGGATCCTAGGATCTGGCAGAGGAGAAGTCTTCGCAGAGGAGGAGGAAGCTTGGAGATGGCAGGGAAACAGCGCCTTGATGCAGTGAGATCCAGGATTCTTGGCAGGGGGCGGAGTCCAGTAGGGAAGGCAGGAGAAGGTGGAGGCAGGAGGTCCTGGAAGCCTAGAACTTGAGGGCCCTAGACTTCAGGATGGGGCAGCTTGAGGCTCTCGCCTCATGCTTGTCAGGCAGGCCCTTGGCGCAGCAGTTGGCACACTTGGAGGTGCGCTGGTTGGCAAGGGATGGACAGGCACAGCCTTCATGGCCGTCTTCACCGCAGCGGAAGTACTTTGGGGCCCTGGAGCATTGTGCGGAGTTGTGGCCGAAGCCACAGCAGCGGAAACAGACGCGGGCGCGGATGGATTCCTCAAAGTTGAGGATGACCCTATCCACAACGATCCTCCCGCGCACGCCCAGGGCTCTGAAGGTCTTGAAGTCCACCTCGATGAAGGCGGTGCAGGTCCCGTTTCTGGGTGCAGAACGGTGCGCCATGCGCATCACCTTGTCCACAGGGAGTTGGCTGACAGCAGGGGTTTCCAGGAATGTCTCCTCAATGGTGAAGTTGGTTGTCTCCTCGTCTACTTTGAAGAGGCAGATGCTAGGCAGGATCTCCTTCTGCTGGCGGACCTTCATTCCATCCAGCTTGTTGGTCAGGGAGGTTGTCACTGCGGGGATAGTGTCTGGGTTGCTGGAATGCAAGACCAGCTTCCCCTTGGTGCGCAGGGATGCCCAGACGCCTTGGGGGAGAATGGGCGGCGCGGACTGCTTTCAGCATCTCTCTTGGGTCAGCCTGCGGGTCATCTGAGATGACCACTGTGTGGGCCGCCGATTTTTTTCCATGAAGGGTCACTCGGGCGGCCGCAGGCTTGGAGACGCGGGAAGGCGCAGGCTTGGAAGGACCTTGAAAATTGGTCCTCTTTGCAGGCGGGTTGGGAGCCTCAGGCTGCTTCCTATTTGTTGGAGCAGGAGCAGGGGTGGCGGGCTTGACTGGGTCAGTCTGGGAGCAGGTGTTCTTGCAGGAAGGACCTGGGCAGGTTTGGGTAGAGGTAGAGATAACCAGAGGGCGGGCGGAGGAGGCTTCGAGGGCAGTGAGTTTCTCCAGGAGTTGGTCGCGGTCGGCAGTCATGGCCTTCAGATTTTCTGAAAGCCCAAGGATTCAGGCGCGGCGATTCTTGAGAAGCCTATCAATGGTGGAGTGCAGGTCAGGATGGGAGAAGCTGTTGTATTGGGACCCGGTGATCCTGTCAGTTTCTTCAACAGTTTCAGGGGTAATTTGGAGGCCTTCAGATTTTTGGTAGAGGGCGGTATTGTAGTTGGCGGAGGAGCCATAGTAGTTTGGTGATGGAAAGGGGGGGGGGGGGAGATGTACACAGGTGCATCGACGGGATAGCCCATGCCCGTTACGTCAAAGGCCGGCTTGCCATTCCACATAGATACTGCATGTTCACTTTCTTCGGCGGGCGTAACTTCAGAATCAGCAGTGTTATTCTTTTTCTCTTTTCCTCTTCCCATTTTGATGGAGGAGGGTGCAGGCGGCCGCTCTGGGGGCCAGTTATTTGATAAAAGTGGGCTAAATGCTGGCGATATCGGCCGTTCGGGAGAGCCACGTTTTCAGTATTTTTTCAGGAGTTCATGAAGGCCAGGGAATGGGAATGAACGAAAACCAATGCAAAACTAAGTGAAACCAAAATGAAAACTCGCAATACCATATACCCCTTATATATACAAACATGGCCACATTCGTCCAATTAGAAGGCGGGAGAGATTGGTTCACTAACAAATGAAAACAACATTCTTCCCACTAAAACCTGAGATAAGATAAAAGTGCAAATGTTTGTCAATATAATTTGGAGGCCATGCGGAACTCCTCGAAGATCAGGGGAATGAGCTCAAACTGAGCGCCGTCCCTGATTATGAGTACGCTATCATCCGCATAGGCAACCACGCAATCGCGGCCCAAGATCCTCTCGAGGCGGCATAGCAGAAGCTCCACTCCGATGCTGAAGAGAGCGGCGTTTAAACGGCAGCCCTGCCTCACCCCGTTAAGAAGCGGAAAAGCCCTGGTGTGGACATCTCCGATCCTGATGGCGGTGTCTTTCCCAGTAGAGACAGAAATCCACCCGAGAATGGTAGATTGTAAGCCCAGCTTCTACAACAGGAGAAAACAGGCAGCTCCTGCTGAGACTGTCGAACGCCGACTTCAGGTCCAGAGAGATGACAGTCAGCGGCGTGTCATGCCTGGCTGCTCCGGCGGCTTCGTCAGACACTCGCGCAATGTTCCAGGAGGATGACCGTCCTGGAACGGCGTAGGTCTGACAGTCGGGTACCAGGTCTGGCAGATGACGTCGCAGACGGGCCATGAGCACGCCGCTGAGGACCCTGTAGTCGGTCGTTGGTAGGCTGATATGGCGAAATGCCTTGAAACTACATAGAAGAGGAAGGTTGGGCTTCATAGCTAAGATTGAATGGCAGCTTTTGGATAACTTTTCTCTGAGATCGGTTAGTGAATTTTATAAATTTGTATTTAGAACAAATACTATATATTATTTGCTAAATTTGATTTTTAAAAATCTATTGAGTCTTTTGCAATAACCTCATACATTTGAATATCCTGAAAGTGTATTTTACATTTCTGCGCTATATAAATAAAATTTTACTAAATTTAATATTTTTAAAACTCCTTTACCTTTTTGCGATAACCTCTTAAAAGTCAGTGGACGAGTAGTTAAAACCCTCGATTCCTGACAGCCATGAACCGGGATCGAATCCCGCATTGTACACTTTTTCTGTGAAGAAACTTTTCATATTTATCATGTAAATAACATAAGCTAGATTGTCCTTTTTTGAGCGGTACCTAATAAAGTTATTTTTGAACAGGCATAACCTTTTGTATTTGAATTCCTACATTTATTTGTTTGTAGAACGAAGTTTGAAAACTATATCGCAAATGTTTCTTTTGAACGAAAAATCGATATTTATTTTAAGGAGAAATAACGATTATTTCTAACCTTAGGAATGAAGTATGAAAGGATGAATTGTGAAGGGTAATGATAAACGGAAAAATAAAAGTGTCCAGGGATGGGAATTATCATTACTCTTCACAATTCATCCTTTCAATACTTCATCCTTAAGGTTAGAAATAATCGTTATTTCTCCTTAAAATAAATTTCGATTTTTCGTTCAAAAGAAACATTTGCGGCATAGTTTTCGAACTTTGTTCTACAATTATAAGCCACATTATATTGTAAATTTGTTTTTATTTAACATTATATTGTATTATTTATTTGTTTCTTCATCCAGCAAAGGTTGGGACAGTTCACTCCATCGAATGAGGAGGCCTGGTAACCATTCATCTCAATCAAACGATATCTCCTTTCCAAAAACTAAATTACAATCTACCAACTCAGTAATATGGCGCATTGATCCTGGGTCTACCTTGATGGAATACTTCAAGAACGCCCAAGTAAGACAACTCTGACAGTTTCAAGATGGCAACGATAGAATCCCACCGAGTCTATTACATCAATCTTTGTTTCAAACTCTTGATATTGGTAATCATGCTCACTTTAACGCTAATCTTATAAGTCTCAAACTTTTTCCCCTCATTTTTCAACGGGGTAATGAGATCTTTTATTATCGTAGACAACTCTGGCACTTTCAAGATGGCAATGATAGAATCCTACTAACTCTATTACATCAATCTTTGTTTCAAACTCATGATCTTGATTATCCAACTCACTTTAACGCTAATCTTATTATTATCAACCTTTTTTTCCTCATTTTTCAACGGTGTAATGAGATCTTTGGCTATCGTAGACAACTCTCGCAGCTTCAAGATGACAACGATAGAATCCCACTCGGTCTAATACATCAATCTTTGTTTCAAACTCATGATCTTGATAATCACGCTCACTTTAACGCTAATCTTATAATTCTCAACCTTTTTTTCCCCTCATTTTTCAATGGGGTAATGAGATATTTGATTATCGTAGATAACTCTGGCAGTTTCAAGATGACAACGATAGAATCCCACTGAGTCTAATACATCAATCTTTGTTTCAAACTCATAATCTTGATAATCATGCTCACTTTAACGCTAATCTTATAATTCTTAAACTTTTCCCCTCATTTTTCAACGGGGTAATGAGATATTTGATTATCGTAGACAACTCTGGAAGTTTCAAGATGACAACGATAGAATCCCACTGAGTCTATTACATCAATCTTTGTTTCAAACTCATAATCTTGATTATCATGCTCACTTTAACGCTTATCTTATAATTCTCAACCTTTTCCCCTCATTTTTCAACGGGGTAATGAGATTGTTGACTTTGCTTAGAATTTTTAA
>CP092879.1:46453041-46529591 GCA_030710605.1 Cordylochernes scorpioides | reverse complement strand
CGGTGTTCCGGGCAAAGATTGTTCAGCCCAGGACGGTTATTTATTTATTTATTTATGCTTATGAGGTGATACAGCAACGTCTTTACAATAAGAGAGGAGACAAAATGAATCAAATCTAGAAAAAAGAAGTGAGGACTTCTCGGTCATTAAAGTCTGAGAGGCAAGGCCTTCAGCCAGTTCAGGGCTTCCGGGGTGACAGAGTGGAGATTGGAGATTCCTCCATTGAATTTGTACAGCGGGCAGTCATCTAGTATATGGGACATTGATTGTGGAACGTTGCAGGCACAATTTGGATCTTTGGTGTAGCCCCATAACTTCATCAGCTCTGCACACCTTCCCTGTCCTGTCCTAAAGCGGTTTAGAAGCACCCATTCTCGTCGAGCGACTCGGACGTCTAGGAGATTCCCAGAGGAGAATCCGTCCAGTGTTTCCAGGAACCGCACCAGAGCCCGCAGCTCTTTCTGAAGTGACAAAAGTTACTATTACGGGTTAACACACAAAGTTGCAATAAACTAGGGCCTACCGTAAGAGTAACTAACACAGAGAAAAGCGTACAACGCGTACAACAACAACAATAAAAGGGAGCAAAAAAAAATTGCTATAAAAATTTGTTATATAAAAACAAAACAGTACTTATCCTTTATTGTAGCGTTGGTAGGGATCGGACTGGGGTCACACAGGTATGCGAGGAGATCACCAGACACGGATAAAGCACGCAGAGAACACTTTTAGCGTCTCGACACCACTCTCCTCGCAATATCATAGCTCCCTTATATATACAAACATGGCCACATTCATCCAAGAGAAGGCGGGAGAGATTGGTTCACTAACAAATGAAAACAACATTCTTTCCACTAAAAACTGAGATAAGATAAAAGTGCAAATGTTTGTCAATATAATTTGACAGAAGTTGACAGCCACCCCGGAGGCCATGCGGAACTCCTCGAAGATCAGGGGAACGAGCTCAAACTGAGCGCCGTCCCTGATTATGAGTACGCTGTCATCCGCATAGGCGACCACGCAATCGCGGTCCAAGATCCTCTCGAGGCGGCGTAGCAGAGGCCCAACTCCGATGCTGAAGAGAGCGGCGTTTAAACGGCAGCCCTGCCTCACCCCGTTAAGAAGCGGAAAAGCCCTGGTGTGGACATCTCCGATCCTGATGGCGGTGTCTGTTTCCCCGTAGAGACAGAAATCCATCAGAGAATGGTAGATGGTAAGCCCAGCTTCTCCAACAGGAGAAAACAGGCAGCTCCTGCTGAGACTGTCGAACGCCGACTTCAGGTCCAGAGAGATGACAGCCAACGGCGTGTCATGTCTGGCTGCCCCGGCGGCTTCGTCGGACACTCGCGCAATGTTCCAGGAGGATGACCGTCCTGGAACGGCGTAGGTCTGACAGTCGGGTACCAGGTCTGGCAGATGACGTCGCAGACGGGCCATGAGCACGCCGTTGAGGACCCTGTAGTCGGTCGTTGGTAAGCTGATAGGGCGAAATGCCTTGAAACTACATAGAAGAAGGTTGGGCTTCATAGCTAAGATTGAATGGCAGCTTTTGGATAACTTTTCTCTGAGATAGGTTAGTGATTTGAATATCCTGAAAGTGTATTTTACATTTCTGCGCTATATAAATAAAATTTTACTAAATTTAATATTTTTAAAACTCCTTTACCTTTTTGCGATAACCTCTTAAAAGCCAGTGGACGAGTGGTTAAAACCCTCGATTCCCGACAGCCATGAACCGGGATCGAATCCCGCATTGGACACATTTTTCTGTGAAGAAACTGTTCATATTTATCATGTAAATAACATAAGCTAGATTGTTCTTTTTTGAGCGGTACCTAATAAAGTTATTTTTGAACAGGCATAACCTTTTGTATTTGAATTCCTACATTTATTTGTTTGTAGAACGAAGTTTGAAAACTATATCGCAAATGTTTCTTTTTAAACGGAAAATCGAAATTTATTTTAAGGAGAAATAACGATTATTTCTAAACTTAAGGATGAAGTATGAAAGGATGAGTTGTGAAGAGTAATGATAAACGGAAAAATAAAGTGTCCAGGGATGGGAATTATCATTACTCTTCACAATTCATCATTTCGATACTTCATCCCTAAGGTTAGAAATAATCGTTATTTCTCCTTAAAATAAATTTCGATTTTTCGTTCAAAAAAAAAAAACATTTGCGGTATAGTTTTCAAATTTTGTTCTACAATTATAAGCCGCATTATATTGTATTATTTATTTGTTTCTTCATCCAGCAAAGGTTGGGACAGTTCTCTTCACCGAATGAGGAGGCCTGGTAACCATTCATCTCAATCACATGATATCTCCTTTCCAAATACTAAATTACAATCTACCAACTCAGTAGAATGGCGCATTGATCCTGGGTCTACCTTGATGGAATACTTCAAGAACGCCCAAGTAAGACAACTCTGGAATGGCAGGTTCAAGATAACAACGATCGAATCCTACTAACTCTATTACATCAATCTTTGTTTCAAACTCATAATCTTGATAATCATGCTCACTTTAACGCTTATCTTATAATTCTCAAACTTTTTTCCTCATTTTTTAACGGGGTAATGAGATAATTTATTATCGTAGACAACTCTGGCACTTTCAAGATGGCAACGATAGAATCTCACTGAGTTTATTACATCAATCTTTGTTTCAAACTCATGATCTTGATTATCATGCTCATTTTAAAGCTATTCTTATAATTCTCAAACTTTTCCCCTCATTTTTCAACGGAGTAATGAGATCTTTGATCATCGTAGACAACTCTAGCAGCTTCAAGATGACAACGATAGAATCTCGCTGAGTTTATTACATCAATCTTTGTTTCAAACTCATGATCTTGATTATCATGCTCACTTTAACGCTATTCTTATAATTCTCAACCTTTTTTCCTCATTTTTTCAACGGGGTAATTAGATCTTTGATTATCGTAGATAACTCTGGAATTTTCAAGATGGCAACGATAGAATCTCACTGAGTTTATTGCATCAATCTTTGTTTCAAACTCATGATCTTGATTATCATGCTCACTTTAACGCTATTCTTATAATTCTCAACCTTTTCCCCTCATTTTTCAACGGGGTAATAAGATTGTTGACTTTGCTTAGAATTTTTAATGAAACTGATTCAATGAATATTGATTAAACATTATATTTATTGATTTACAAGAGAGAGAACAAAATATAAAAGGGAAACCAATATTAACCCTTAACTGGACGGGTGGATTTTTCTTACGTAACTGGACGGGTTGGGTAGATTCAACCCACTTATGCAAATTTATGAAATAAGCGCTAAATAATGATTGAAATCAATATTTAAAAAAATATTTAATGAATACAAAAATTCCGAATATAATTTATTTACAGTTTTAACAAATTATTAAACAAAGGAACTTTTTTTTTTCGGTCAGCGTCTATTTACCTGTGAGCTTACACACACTCTGTGTAACACATTTAATTAATATATGTACAACAGAGATCTTTGAATATCGTTAAGATAGAGGCTGCCTGGCCGGCATTCATAGTTCTTCAAATTAAAGACATTTCGGCCAGTAAATATTTTTTATTGTTTCGACGTTTTGACAAAAATCTTTTGTCCTCGTCAGGAGCGAACAAATGTCGCTTCTGACGAGGACGAAAGATTTTTGTCGAAATGTTGAGATAATAAAAAGATTTACTGGCCGAAGTATCTTTGAAGAATCTTTGATTATGTTCTGACGACTTATCATCGTTAAAGCAACAATTTGATACCTCTCTGTGGATTATAGATCTATGAGAAGACAACGAAAACGTAAATCCTTCCTGAGTAATACTATAATACGTTGTACAGTAGAACCTCCCTGTAAAGGACACCTAATTGCAGAGCCAAAGTGTCCTTTAGAGAGAGGTGTCCTCTTACCGGAGAGTTGGTATAGAATAAAAATGGTAATTTTCTAAATGAAAACTGTCCTTTATAGAGAGGTGTCCTCTAGCGCGAGTGTCCTCTCATGGAGGTTCTACTGTACTGGTTAATTTTGCCGTATCCATGTAAATTACACTTTTTTTTTTTATGGATCATCTTGAGCCTTGTCCTTATTGTTTGTGGAAGAGCATTGCTCGATGCAAATACTATATGTAATTCTGTTGTCCTAAAAGCTTATGTCCATAGTTTTCTTAAATACCATTTCTGAGATTCCACTCTTCAGTGTAGCATATATAAGTAGAATGATCCAATACACTATTCGAGCTCTAAAGAAGCTGTCTGGTAGATTAAATTGGCGAAACCTCTGGGAGGGTTCACCACTAATGAGCCAAGCCCTCCCAATATTTTTTCATCGCAGTAAGGACAGTATAAATTTGATTTATGTATAAAAGAAACATTCACGTTTTAATGTTTTCATTTGCTATGTATATATGGCACGTTATTTCTTTATATTATGTACCCTATAATTCAATATAATACAAATACACACATAGCACAAAATATAATATTGTCGCAATTAAATGAATAGAGGTACACAGAGCTATTTCAGCAGGTTTTATTATTAAATTAAGACTCGAAAATTGAGTGATATCTTTCTCACCTTTTATCTAAAGAAAAAGAAAGAAATATCTAGTTACAAAATTTACATAACACCGAACTATTAAAATATTTACATATTTAATAATATATTAAACAATTACTTTGATTTCACTCTAAACAAATTTCGCGACAATATTTTATTTTAAAACATAACACATATACGAGTATGCATGTGCAAAATAATAAGCCAACAAAATATTAATAGTATGAGAATTGTTTGTTTGTTTGTTTTTTTCTTTTAAAACTTTATAAAATTAAAATAATAATAATAATAATTCACATTCTGAAAAAAAATCGGGGATTTACTTTTTTTTTTTATTATTATTATTTATTTATTTTTTGTCTCCATAAATTCGACGTTGAACCTGAATTTCTATAAATAGTTAAATATTTTGTCGGAAGATGGCGTTACTTACCAGCTTGGTCTATTTAATCGTCAGATACGATACAATGCTGTGTGGAGGCTTTTTTTTTTTCTAAATTTTTATTTTCAACTTTTAAAACAAAGGCTTTTTTTTAAACGAAGTACAGTTAAACCTGTCTATAGTGCCCCCACTTGGGACTCACCAAAATAGGGTGCTATAGAGAGGGGTTGCTATAAACAGGTCACTTTTAATGTAAATTGCATCGTACTACGTATTTAAAATCGGGCGTTATAGAGAGGGAGGAGCTATTTAGAGGGGTCGCTATAGACAGGTTTAACTATATTTTGAATTTAACATATTATATAATGGTTTTAAAATTTCTCTTATACACACACACAAACCTTTATTAAGACATACCGGTCTTATAGAAGATTTTCCTTGGAGATTACAAGATGGAGAAATTGTGTGGAGAACAGGAAATATATATGGAACAAGAAAAAGGAGACGTTGGTATCAAAATCAAAAACGACATATCCTGACCACGAGCACATGAACTTTTTTAGAAGGCAGAGCGCCATCTAGTGTAATAGAAAAAAATTAAACGTTGATTTAGTCTGTTCCCTGATATTATGTTGTATGCATTATGTATATGGGTTGGCCAAATAACAGGGAACAGACTAAATCAACGTTTATTTCATTTCTGTTCTACTAGATGGCGCTCTGCTATCTAAAAAAGTTCATGTGCTCGTGGTCAGGAAATGCCTTTTTTGATTTTAATACCAACGTCTCCTTTTTTCTTGTTCCATATATATTTCCTGTTCTCCCTAATTTCTCTATCTTATAATCTTTAAGAAAAATCTTCTATAAGGCCGGTATGTCTTAATAAAGGTTTGTGTATAAGAGAGAAATTTTAAAATCATCATATAATATGTTAAATTCAACGTTTAGTTGATTTCTGTTCCACTAGATGGCGCTCTGCTATCTAAAAAAAGCTCATGTGCTCGTGGTCAGGATATGCATTTTTTAAAATCTATATACAGAATTGTTATTTATTCAGATGATAAATTATAGGCAGTAGAAGCCTCTTGATTCTTTTCTTCTCCAACTTGCAAATCTCTTTCGCTCTCTTTCACTAGTCCTTTTTTGAAAAAATCTCTATTAAAGATAATACATTGCCTTTTAAAAAGTTTGTGTAATAAATTCGATAAGGCTTAATCCAATTCTCATTCCGCATATACAGGGTAATCCAAAAGTCCCGCACTATTTTAAAAATTAATAACTCCGCGAATATTTGCGCTAGAGCAATACGGTAAACACCATTGTGTTCAGGATGCAATGGGATTTTTTATGGCAAATAATGAAAAATTCGAAATTGATTTTAGTTACAATTTTATTCGCCAGATGGCGCACTACCAGAATCAGAGATTCAGCGGCCAAATTGTTTGATAAATTGAAAAATATAACTGATCGACACGTATTTTTCCTTTTTGAATACCAGGAAAGAACCCTAATAACATCAAATAACAAATTAATAAAACACCACTTCGCCAAAAGTATGAAGAATTGGTTAACAATTTTTAAATACAATCAGAGATATGTAAAATAGGTAAATGCAAATTAAAACATGTACCAAAAATAAATGATATTTTAGATACGGTTTGTGTTTCCGAAGATAATAAATTCCTAATATTTTTAATTCAACTCTCTCTCAGTATCGATTATATTTATTTTAATTCATTTGAAAAATATGTATCTATCTCTGATAATTTATTTTACTCTGGAATGCCGTTGTTGTTGTCGTGTCCAATAAAGAGCCTCAGATGTATCCATGCATCTCCATCACAGCAGCAGCAATGTCCACCATCTTGGGTGTGTAAAGCTGCTGCTCTGGGTCTATGTCAAAATTCTGCAAGGCTGCGGCCATTGCTGGCTATGAGAATATGTGGGTAGGTGTAAGTTCCAAACCAGGACAATTGTTGCATGCCCTATAGGTTATTGTGCCATCTGGATGTATTGTCATTCCTTTATAGTGTTTTGTTCTAAGTCTTGTTATGGCTTTTGTCATTTTTCTCTCAGAGTTTATTTCGCATTTTGATCTTTTCTTATTTATTCTTTAATTATCTTGTATTTTGACAAAGAATCAGCGTCAAATAATGACATTTGTTCTTTCCTTTGGCTCAACTTTCTGTCTTCCTTTGCCAATTCAAATGCCATTTCATTACCCCCGATCCCAGCATGGGCAGGGATCCATTGTAGAATGCAGTTATTCTCCAATGGTTCCAGTTGGGTAAGTAACGAGTGTATTTTCTGTGTGATTTTAGTATTGCCCTTCTGAATTGCTTCTAGAGCGGATATGGAGTCGCTGTATATTAAATTTCCTTCTGCTTGATGCAGGGATGGTTGGTTAAGGCAATAAATCAAGGACTTTCCAGATAGCTGTCAGTTCACAAGTGACGTTTGACGAAATCTGTCCTGCTCCTTCTTTGATTTTGATCTGTGTTCTATCTTGCAGTATTATGTTAATTCCGGCCCCTCCATAACTCAGGGTAAGGTCTGAAGATCCATCTGTATATGCTGTTAAAGGGGGTGGCCTAGCATTTTTAATCAATAATTTGTACTATGAGGACATAGCCGTTAATATTTCAAACACATTAGACCTCGAAGCCCAAGATATCAAAGTCTTCCTCAATCAAAACAAAGCCATCAACATATACAATATGTATCACCCTCCAAACAATACACTTATTGACGATGGGACAATGGCTCAATTTCTTACAGACAGCACTATTATTGTAGGTGACCTTAATGCCAAACATCAACTATGGGGATGTTCCACGCCAAACCCAAGAGGCAAAATACTTTCAAACATATTTGACGACAATGCCATCATGTGCTTAAATGATGGGAATCCTACTCATCATTCATACAGCTATAATACTGCACAAGCCCTTGATATAAGTTTTTACTATCCTGACATTTTCCACAAATGCAAATAGCAAATACTATAAAGTATTGGAAGTGATCATTTGCCTAACTTGATAGAAATTAGCACCAAGACCAAAACTAGCTCAATTAAGAAAAATTCTGGAACTTCAAAAAGGCTAATTGGATATCTTTCAAAAACACCATTATTAAAGCAGCCACAGTTTCAATACCAAGAGGTAATATTAAGAAATGGATTCCAAATTATACACACCAGGCAAAAAATATTCAAACACTTATAACTAAAAGAAATGAACTACAAAAAAGAGCACCCAAAACAAAACAAATTGTAGAACTGAACTGAACATTGTGAATGCAAAAATAAAAATATTATACGTAAATGTGAAAAGGGAAAAATGGAAACAAACTTGTGAAAACCTGAACCCAAGAAACCCAAATACAAAATTCTGGCATTTGGCAAAACAAATTGACAGAGTCCAGCCACAAACTGAAAACACAAATATGATTAAGAATACAGATGGTACACCAGCACCTAATGACAAAATTGCTGCCAATCTTTTAGGTAATTCATATCAAATAAGTAGTAAAATCAAGGTTGAAAAAAGGCCCGAAAGATTATTCATGACTGTAAAAATGACACCAGCACTCATAATATTTTCCATGAAAAAAATCAATATGAAAGAGCTAGCTTATGCATTAGAAAACACTGACCTAAACAAGACTTCTGGGCCAGATGGAATCCATGGCCGAATGATATCAAACTTGGGCAAAATTGGCAAAGAAAGACTTCTTAATATTTTCAATAACTCCTGGAAAACTGGAAAATTGCCTCAAGACTGTAAAAATGCAACAATAATTCCCATTAAAAAACGACAAATCTGCTGATGACCCAAAAAAATACCGACCTATCTCCCTAACAAATATTTGCTGCAAATTAATGGAAAAAATTATACTCAGACGACTTACCTACCACCCCGACACAAGAAATCTCCTACCAGAAGAACAATATGGATTTAGGAAAGGACATGGGACAATAGACCAACTCTTATTTTTCACACAAAAGGTAAAAGATGCACAAAACAAAAAACCTACTAACCACACCATAGCTGCTTTTTAGACCTTACACAAGATTTTGATAAGGTATGGAAAAACAAGTTAATTACAAAATTATACAAACATTTCAAAATTAATGGAAATGCTATCACTTGGATAAATGATTTCCTTAAAAATAGATACATCAGGGTCAAATATAATAGAACTCTATTTAAAACCTTCAAATTGTACCAAGGATTACCACAAGGATCAATCCTTAGCCCAACTCTCTTCACCCTATTTATTGCAGGCATAGAAGAAAATTTTTCAGATAAAACCAATATTGGACTTTTCGCTGATGACATTATTCTATGAAGCAGCAACACTAACTGGAAAAAAGCTGAAAGAGATTTGAACAAGACTCTTCTCCACCTATAAATATTTGCTAATAAACATAAATTAGAATTTAACCCCCAAAAATCTGAAATATGTCTTTTTACTACCGATAAGAAACTATACAAAATAAGACCAAATATTATTCTGAAAGAACAACAATTGCAATATAATAAACATCCTAAATATCTGGGCTACACCCTGGATCCAGAAATTAACTCCAGTAAGCATATTGAAGGAGTTGTTAGAAAAGGAAGAGACCGACTAAAAATCTTGAAATATATTTCAGGAAGAGTGGGGAGCTGAAGCAACAATACTAAAATTAAATTGCACATCTCTAATGAGACCTATCTTGGAATATGGATATCAAATCTATGGTACAGCATCTGAAACAATTCTAAAAACACTGGAAAGAATACAACTAAATGCAGCTAGAATTATTGCAGGTCTTCGAAAAACCTGCCCTAATAATATTGTACTTTACGAAGCAGACATTATGCCCTTAAAGGATAGAATAAGCTACAATCTGCCAAAATATATAAACAAAATCAAGAGTTATGAAAACAAACACAGAACTTTCAATTACATACTTAATTGGCAACCCAATATAAGACTCAAAAAAGAAGGCCCTCTCCACCTGGCCAAAAGAAATGGATTTTCAAAATATAAAGTGGAAAAATATTATTTAGCTGAAAAAATATCTCCATGCGAACCACTAACAAAATGTTATTTTTAATGCCACTTTAAATGAACCCACCAACAGACAATACCAAAATCCAGAATACTTAAAACAATTATCATTAGAAATAATTAATAAAATTCCTAAAAATGCAATAACTATCTATACCGATGGTAGCAGAGACGAGTTGGGACACACTAGCAGTGGCTCTCTCATTAAAACCACAAATGGCAATGAGAAAATAAACAGAAGAAACCCAGAATTTTGCTCAGTCTTCAGATCAGAACTTATAGCCATCTATGAAGTCTTAAAATCCATCAGAAACATTAAACATCACGATATATGGATTCATACTGATAGTAGAAGTGCCATACAACACTTGAGTCACACAGGGGAACTTAGAGACAAAGTAAGCAGGAACATAATTGGTTATCTCCAAAAACTCTCAATACCTCAAAAATTCACCTTCAATGGATACCCTTACATGTTAGCATTGAAGGCAATGAAGCTGCTGATGCGCTAGCGAAAAAAGGCACAAAAGAACCCTTGCTACAGAAAAATAAACTTACTTTTAAAGAAATAGAAACAGTAGCCAAAATAAACAAGAACTGGAGGATCCCACCTAAGCACAGTTGGTGTACCCTAGAAGCAGATGGCCACCCAGACCTTTCGGTCCACAAGCCGGCATGCGAAGCATGCCCTTCGCTGCTATTCTGTTCAACTCATAAGCCAAGTAACGGTATCCAAGCTAGTGCTTGGACATTGTACCTGGAAACACCACCTCCCAGACAACGTGTCTGGAAGGATTTCTATACCGGTGGCCTTTAATCATAGCAAAATAGGAAACAATCTACTGTGTACAGCATGGACCGCGGGGAGGCGGCCACCGGTGGACTCTGTTCACTCACAGCTGAGGAAAAGCTCAGCCTCCACGTCGTGGGCTTTCTCAAGAAGTTTGCTGTGATTTCTCAGCAGCTTACCCTCGATCACGCCCCTCGCTCTCCTTCTCTCTTCCTGCACACCCACTACCCTTGGACAATCCAAGACGTAGTGGCGTGCATTCACATCCCTTTCTCCATAGACGCAATCAGGGTTTCTCTTAATTTCAAATCTGTGGAGACTTGGGGAAGAGCCCATGTCTCGAACTACGCTAATGAGTTTGTGTGACATTACCTTACAGAGGTACTTGGGTGTTGTTACCCCATTGAATACCTCTCTCCCCTTCACTGTCTGTCCAACCATAAGTCCTGGACGTGCCCCCTGATCCTCCTATAAACTTCTTTCTTGGTCACTGGGGTCCTCAGTGATCTACCTCTAAAGCATCCTGCCTTAGCGATCCTGTCTGCGAACTCATTACCTTCGATGAGGCTGTGTCTCCTAAACCAAGGGATCTCCGGAGCCCGCGTCATCATCTCCAGCTCCTGGATTATTTGATGCGCGAGTTGCCCTTTCTCCAGATTGATGGCGACGAGGGCCGACATACAATCTGAATAGAGGCGGTCCGGGCTGAAGTTCTTCTCGGCACACACTCTGAGGGCTACCCTGATCGCAACCAGCTCGGCTGAAAAGACCAATTCGTCCACTCTGAGTGTTAAACTTTCTTGGAAGATCAGCTCTCCATTAGTGAATATCACTACCCCAGCTCCAGTATTGGTTCCAGACTTACTACAATCAGTGAAAACCTCCGTGCCAATCCCTGTCGGCCCTCCAGGACTCTAATTCCACTTTGGCAACCACTGCGGAGGCTTCCTTGGATCCCTCTTCGATTCCAGGGCCCCCGCTTCAAGTCCCAGGGCATATTCCCTGTTTTTCCAGATCTTCTGTCTGATGGTCTCCTCCTCTAGTTTCAATCCCAGGGGAATAAGCCCAGCGAGGACCAAAAAGGCCTCACTGCTGGTAGTGCGATATCCCCCTGTGATTCTGAGTGCCGCTGTCCTCTGCACTCTCTCTAGAGTTGTTGCCACCTTCTGATCCCTGTTTCGGCGCCACCAAACCCCGGAAGCATATAGCAAGATTGGCTCGACACAGGAGAGGCAGAGGTTCCTAAAAATAGTACCCTCCTTCTCCTCCCCCCCTGTTGAGAGCCAACCAGGACAGGCCTGCACAACGCCTCCCTGCCTCTCGCCACCATCTCCTCCGCCTAGTATTGCCAACCCATCTTGTCATCAATGACCACCCCCAGGATGGTCATCCTATTGACCAACGCTACCCTCCGTCCTTCCATCCGGATAGCCGGCTTGTGTTCCCATTTGATCCCTTTCCTTTTAGGTCTTATGTCCCTAGGCTTAAAGCTGAGGGCTTTAGTTTTGGAGACATTGAACTTAAGGCCAGAGTCATGGGCCCAGATCGAGAGAATTTGGAGAGAAGTTTCAACACACTTTTCAGCCTTCGCTCTCGAAGCAGCCTCAATGATGAGGAACTGGTCGTCAGTATAGAGAACCAGCCTGGCTCCCTCAGGGAGCTCCTCCTGGAAAACGGTGTTTACCAGGATATTCCACAGAATAGGTCCGCAGCAAGAGCCCTGGGGGCAACCCCTAGCACAGTTTCATTCCAACTTCCGCCCACCAAAACTGAGGCTAATCCGTCTATCCCTCAGGAAGTCACGAACCAAGCTCTGCACAAATTATCAGGACAACCCATGTCCATCAAATTTCTCATCAGCTTGTTCCAGTTCAAGGAGTTGAACGCGCCATCAATGTCCAGGGCCACGAAAAGAACCCAAGCACCCTTATTTAAGCCCATCTCAACCCCCTCTAACACCTCGTTCAGAGCTGTGGTTGTGGACTTCCCTTCCCTAAAACCATGTTGGAAAGAGGAAAGGAGCTCATTACTCTCTAGCCAATGCTTCAGTCGCTGAGCTAGTAGGCTATCCAGGACCATACCTAGACACACTAGTAAAGAAAGCGGACGATAATCATTAGGAGAATTACCCTTTCTACCAGACCTTTCGAGAAGCACTACTCGGGCAACCTTCCATGCCTCAGGAAATGTACCAGTGTCCAGGCACCTATTGAATAACCTGGAAAGAAGCGATGGATGCATCCTTACCAGGGCTTTCACGACCGTGTTATCGATCCCTTCGGGACCAGGAGATTTCCTTTTCCCGAACTTGAAAGCCGTCAGTTTCACCTCATTCTCAGAAAAGGGCGGATCAACCAAACCACAAGTGGTCAGAGAGATCTCGTCCTCTGGTTCCTCGTTTCCGAAGTGCCGATCCAAGTTGTTTTTATTTTGTCTTGCGCTTTCGAGCGAGTAGGTCTAGAACACATTCTCTCTGAATTTTCTCATTGTTGGTGGATGAAACAGCACCAGTGATTATTTTGGCCGCTTTTGCTTGAACACTGTCTAGTCTTACTTTTAGTGATGAGCTTGAGGGAGCCCAGACCGGTGTTGCATATTCCATTATCGGCCTTATTAAGGTGGTATATGTTGTTCTGAGAATTCTGGGTTTTGCTCCCCAATTTGTTCCACATAGCCTTCTCAGAATGTTTAGTTTTCTGATATCTCTATTTGAGATGCTAATTATGTGTTCTGAAAATTCCAATTCCTCATCAATAATAATTAAAATAATTTTGTTGACATCTTGTCAATACATGCACAGTCTGCGCTATTGAAAAAAAGATAATATGCATTATATACACTATGTACAATGAATATGGCGCCTCTGCCAGCGCTGAAGAATTTGGTGGAGAATCGCCAGTGTGTCTCCAGCGTCACCACGCATTTTGCGATCTACGATGAATACGGAGATAGCGTACTTCGCCGCTTAGGAGATGGTGATGTCGTGGTCCTCGAGACCAACTTGAAAGATCCAGGACTGCAGTATCACACCTAGGTATTATGGATTTATAATTTTATCAATTATTTGTTTGTTTATGCTTATTTTGTGGTTATATTTATGCCTTTTTCCCTGTGAGTGGAGAAGACGCATTGGTTTGGTTTTATTGGGTTTATGGTCATTTGGAGTTCCATTGCCCACTTCTCCAGTCCTCTCATTGATGTGTTCAGTATTTTTTACGATTTTTCTATGCTGCTACTTGTGTGCCATATGGCTATATCATCTGCAAAACAGGCAACCTTTGTGTCTTCAGTGAGGTAAGGATGGATGTCGTTAATATATAGCAGATAGAGTAGAGGACTGAGCACAGATCCCTGAGTTACACCAGTCCATGTTCTTCCTTCCTTGGGAAATTCTCAATTGACCCGAACCTTTAACCTTCTTTACCCTCAAGAAGTCTGCAATCCAGATTAAGGTTTTTCCTCTTACTCCGATGTTGTGCAGCTTTTCCCGTAATTTCTCCCTCCACACTCGATCAAAAGCTGAGGTCATATCTAGGAATATAGCCGTGGTCTTCTTTGGCGGTTTTTCCTGGAAAGAATCTATTATTGATTGACAGAAGTAGAACAGTTGATCAGTCGTACAGTGCTGGGATCTATAGGCCGTTTGGTAGAGGTTTATTTTATTATTGTTAGTGAGCCAGACTATGAGCCTAGAGTGGATAATTCGTTCTGGTGTTTTACAAAGTATGCTGGTGAGAGCAATTGGCCGATAGTTCTTGTATTCCTTGGCATCTTTGTTTGGCTTCAGTATTAGCACTATAATTGATATCTTCCAATTCTTTGGTAGTTTACCAGTTTGCAATGGAATGTTCAGTATTCGTAGGAGTTGGTTATTAGCTTTGTCTTCAAAGTGTTTAATCATTTGACCAAAGATTAGATTATCTCTTGGTGACCTCTTGAATATTTTTATTGAAAAGTTTAGCTCATTCAGTGTGAAGTCTCTCGAGAATATATCTTGTTGATGGAAGTTTCTTGCTTGTTTAACTAACTGGTTTATATTATTTTTAGAGTCCTGTCTTCATTCGTATAGTTGAGTATGGAAGTGCTTGAAATATATTCAGCAATTATGTCAGCCATCTGTTTGTTCTCGTTCTCGCTGTTCTATTCATATCGGTTAGAGTATTGGAGGATTGGTGTTGGTTTTGATTGTTCTCTAACACTCTAATCATATTCCAGTGTTGGCTGTCCTTTCTTGGATCCATCTTTTCGCAGAATTCTGCCATTTTTCTTGTTTGCATATCCAAATTTCTTGTTCTATTTTGCGACTAATTTCAATGAGTTCCTTTCTGTTTTCTTCTGTTTTATTTTTTAAGAGGTTCATTGATATTGTCTCTCTCTCTGAAATCATTGCCTCGATGTTGTGGTCCTTCCAGTAAGGTATCCACAGGTCTTTACGTCTACCTCTAGGTATCGATGCTTTTGCAGCTTTTGAAATGTTCGAAGAGAAATTTTCCAAGTTTTTGTCAAGCGTTCTGTAATTCAATTTTTCGTTGCACAGTTCTTCAAGCGTTTCTGTGAATTTTTTTCAAGTCGGCTTTCCTAAAGTTCCATGTTCATTTATTCTAATGGACATTCTCAATTTCTGTGGTCACTGATTGCACCTCTCAGGATTTTCCATTGTGTTGTGGGTGCGATGTTGTAATTTATCGCTGTGATGTCTATTGCGGATTCTGTGCCTGTGGACTTAGATAGGTAGGTGTTCTCTCCGTTATTTAACGGTGTAAGGTCGGTTAGCATGTCCTCAACCTGCTGACTTTTGTTATCCTGGACAGTTGATTCCAAATTGAACTTTTGGCGTTAAATTCGCCGAGTATGATTGTGATATCCGAAGACGCTTCACTTAATGTCTCTATTGTGTGTACCCATACAAAATTCAAAGATTTCACGAGCTGAAAGTTGGCGATTTTGAGATGCGTCAAGAATTCCCTGCATGGGTTTTCCGGCAAATTGATATTGATGAAAACTGGCTGTCGAATGTTCTGTGGACAGATGATGCTCACTTTTCTCTAAACGGAGAATTTAACATTCAAAACAGCCGCATTTGGGCAACAGAAAACCCTAGGGTTTATACAGAAATGCCACTTTACCAGCCTAGAGTTACAGTTTTGTGTGGGTTCATTCTTTTATTATTGGGCCATTTTTCTTTGAAAAATCAATGGAAGAACTTTTAAAACCGTTTTTGTAACTGGTGAACGTTATGTTCAACTTTTGAGAGAAAAGGTATTTCCCATATTGCAGGGCAAAAGCACTGAGCGAAATAACATTCATGAAAGATGGAGGACCTCCTCATATCTCCCGAGGTGCCAAACAATTGCTGAAGGATACGTTCGGTGAAAATCGTGTGATAAGTCGCCACTTTATATACCAGTGGCCTCCAAGATCACCAGACTTGACGCCTTGCGATTTTTGTCTATGGGGGTACATTAAATCGTGTGTTTATCGATGCTGGCCTACCACATTGGCCATGTTGAAGGCTTCTATCAGATGGCACGTTTTATCAATTTCAACAGATATGTTATTTAATGCTGTCCATTCTGTCATTTATCGTCTGCAGGCGGTGATTGAGAATGAAGGGTGCCACATTGAGCAAGAATTGTGACCTAATACAAGAGAGAAGGCAGTTACCTCATGTGTTATATAAGCCGCCATGTATTATATTATCTACCAATATTTTGCAGCTCTTTGTGTTGGGATATGGGGATAATAAATGCTGCCCTCACATCTTGACTCTTTTTTTTTTTTGTGAACAGTAATATTTTGTTTGTCATTTGCTCACATATTATGTCGTGCAAACCAGAGTGTTATAACTTCTCGAATAACACTGGTACACACAATTTTTCCCCTTATGTTTAGTTTTCGCTTTTCGCTCATTAGAAGAAATAGCATAAGGAATATTTTCTTTACACCAATAACTTTAGAAATTTTGTGGAAAAAAAAATACAAAATGATTTTACTACCACGTTTTTCAACGCAAAAGGTCGATTTAAAAATTATTTTTATATGAGGGGACACATTTTTAAAAATTGTGTACAGTATAATAAACAATGATAACATTTGACAAGCCCATAGGATATTTGGAATAAAGTACGACAAATATATTTTGTCACTCCCCTCTATATTTCATTTGTTGGATCATGACAAATATCCAATTAAATAGTCAAGTGTCGCCAATCAGTCAAGAAACTACACATTTCTTATAGCAAGAAATCCTATTAATAGTGCCATCATAATTTTTGGTACTATATTAACATTTCAAAAATTCGTGTATTGATATCAGCAGTGTTTTTCAAACATTCAATCTATTTCACAAAACTCCATATAAAATATAAATATTTTTGCTACATGTTTTAATTTGCATTTACCTATTTTACATATCTCTGATTGTATTTGAAAATCGTTAACCAATTCTTCATACTTTTGGCGAAGTGGTGTTTTATTAATTTGCTATTTGATATTATTAGGGTTCTTTCCTGGTATTCAAAAAGTAAAAATACGTGTCGATCAGTTATATTTTTCAATTTATCAAACAATTTGGCCGCTGAATCTCTGATTCTGGTAGAGCGCCATCTGGCGAATAAAATTGTAACTAAAATCAATTTCGAAATTTTCATTATTTGCCATAAAAAATCCCATTGCATCCTGAATACAATGGTGTTTACCGCATTGCTCTAGCGCAAATATTCGCGGAGTTATTAATTTTTAAAATAGTGCGGGACTTTTGGATCACCCTGTATATTGTCGCGTATATGTGCCTGAAAAACACCTAAAACCTCCGTCAATAGATGGCGCTTTCGTCTATTTCCCGTCTGGAACTAGTGTGGGAATCGCCGACTGCTGTGGTCCTGTTTCCTGGGGCAAATGATTGTAAATATCCGTTGATATTGGCCCTGGGATGTAAAATAGTGTAAATACCTGTTGATTGTTGTTCGAGTTATATTTAATGTGTGTGTGTGTGTGGTTTAAAGTTGACAATAAAAAGAGGAGTGTTAGAAGTCTCGGTGCCGGTTGCTGTTGTTACTCTTTCTCCAACATCACAGTCGCTGCTCTTCTGGTAAGTCTCGTGTCCCCCCACCAGTGGTAAGGCCGAGAGATATTGACAGAGGAAAGGAGATCCACTTGAGTGGTGGTTCTCAGAAGGTCTTTGGGTGGTCTGCAGGGTAGAGCTGCAGAGGAGAGCAACGGGAGCCTGGGTTAGGTGATCCAGGAAGGAAGAAGCGGCGTCGTCGCGAAGAACCGGAGAGGTCAAGCGCGACAATATAACACAATAATTAAAACTGTGTCGGTATGATAAAACCGCTCTATACTTCCACCGCTGATATTTCCCATTACAGAATTAGGATCAGTAATTATAGATCAGAAGATTAGAGGTTCCAATTGAGACAAGATCATCTTTCTTTAAATAATAATTGTAGGGGGCAATGCCCCAGGATGTATTTTGATGACACAATTTCGCGACATATTTTCCTGACAAAATAACAGCGTTTTTGCCAGTAAATTAACATGAGAGCATGACCTAAGCTGAAAAATCTAAAGAACTTTAAAATAAAATTAAAATTTAGTTATAAAGTAGTTAGAAATGCATCTTTTTACAGTATATTTAATACTGGAAATTTAAAATCATGCACTAAATTTTTGAAAGTGAAGAAAATATAGTTAAATTTCAATATCAGTTAAACCTGTCTATAGCGACCCCTCTTGGGACTCACCAAAATAGGGTGCTATAGAGAGGGGGTGCTATAGACAGGTCACTTTTAATGTACAATGTTTACATTTTAATGTTTAAAATCGGGCGCTATAGAGAGGAAGGCGCTATTTAGAGGGGGCGCTATAGACAGGTTTAACTGTATATATTTATTTTACGATTCTTACTTAAACGTGACGTTTGAAATCTGGTTTAAGCATTTTTTTTTATAAAATAGATAAACTTATTTTTTGCAACAATTAAATTTACAGGCAATGTGTTTCTTTTAATAATAGCATCAAATATTATCTCTATATACAGACCTTACTGCAATGATGTAAGTTATTGAATGAGAGGGCTTGGTTAATCAGTGGTGAACCCTCTCAGCGGTTTCGCCAAATTAATCTCCAGACCGCTTTACTATTGTATTGGTTTGGTTTTCTTATATAGCCTGTATTTTCTAAGGAAGGCAGATTAGGGGTGTTTAGGGAACCTATGGACATTATATATTTGATATATTAGATAATATTTTTGAAGATATATTATTAAAAGAAACACATTTCCAGTAAATTTATTTGTTACACATTTTTTCGATAGATGGCAATTGAATTTATAAGGTTGTCCAAAAAGTTCGTGTTTTTCTTAAACGTGGTTTTTCTTATTACTTGGTGAATAATATTATTACGGCGAATACATAATAATTCAATTACTTTATACATAATACAAATACATTATACATAACGGCGAATAATATGGAGTCCATTCCATGAGAGGACACTCACACTAGAGGACACATCTCTACAAAGTACAGTTTTCATTTGCAAAATGACCATTTTTACTATTTAGTAATTCTTCGGTAAGAGGACAGCTCTCCCTAAAGGACACTTTGGCTCTGCAATCAGCTGTCTTTACTGGGAGGTTCTACTGAAATTCAATTTTTCGAAAGTGTTTACGAACGTTTGGGACAACCTTGTATAAATATAAACTTAATACAACCCACTTTTATCAATTGTTTCATGTTCATTATTCAATCTCTTTCAATTTATCTTCAATCTGTTGGTTGGTATCTGGCAATATTATTATCCTTCTAGTATTTCTATCCATGGCCAATCTTTTGAAGACATTATGTCTTCTCCCGAAATTGTCCATGGATTCCATTATCGGCCTTTCTTTTCCCTGTCTTCTCTTCATACTTCTTTCTAATATATTGACATCAGAACTTTTACTGCCTCAACTTCCCTCGATTCTTTCATAAATCCAAATCCACCCGTCGAGCTGCAAGGTTTTAAATTGAGCTCTAACACCTGTTGTTGTTGTTTCTTATCCCCTTATGTAAAAATTACACGAATTCAATGAGTTCATGTTCCTCGAGCTGATCTCATGGATTCGTTGATCATGGCACCATAATTCAGGAACACTTTGGTGAAAGTCTGACTTTGCCTGTAATTTGAGGCTGTTCCTAACATGGAAGTCTTTGCTGCCGACTCTAACATGAGTACAGACTCAGTTCCTCTGTATCCCTGGAGAGTGAACCCTTGCTGAGGTCTATCAACCGGATCAGTTAAACTCAGGATTTTTAAAGAGGTCTTTCTCCTCTTTCTAACAATTCTTCTGTTGTTTGTGGTCTGCGACTGCTTATTTGTCAGAGTTATTCTGCTTGTTTCGCAGCTGACCTTCATATCTGAAGATCCCTCCGTTTATATATCTCTCTTTATACTTTTATCAATTAAAATTTAAATGTATATTATCTAATATATATACAGTAGAACTACCACGAGAGGACACTCGCACTAGAGGACACTTCTCTATAAAGGACAGTTTTCATTTGTAAAATGGTAAACTGGTAAAGTTTTACTATTTAGCAACTCTCCAGTAAGAGGACACCTCTCCCTAAAGGAGACTTTGGTTCTGCAATTAAATATCCTTTACAGATACTTTACTGTATATTAAATGTATTTAATAAATAATATTCAAATATACGTATATATATATTGGCATTTGCGTACTTTGTTTATATTTATCTTAATAACTGACAATAATAAAAAAAACCAACACACAAACAACAGCAGCCAATGTATGGGAAATATTAAAAACTAACCAAGTTTGAATACAATTCCGTTATAGTGAGTGAATGTTTATCCTGCTCCATCCTGTATGTAGATGTACCTCTGGCCACGGGAAAGCCGACGTGACCTAAATTGCAGAGTTTCCCCTAAAATATCGAAACAAAACATTGTCCTTAATAAATTCTTTTCCAATTGTTCCTAATGTGTTAACGACCTCTACTTGGTCAAAAGAGTCTTCCATCCAAAAAGAAAACAAATTGAATGAATACTTCTGAAAAAGAAGTGATTTTTTTTTTACCGTTTGAAGGTTGGAAGATAGTCTTTGGTCTTTTATGAATGTATCATATATAAATTGCAGCGTTTTTTATTCTTTTATTTATTTTCTATTTTTTTCCTCTCTGATTTTTTACAGATACACCATAGGAAGGAAGCATAAATGGAGCTCCTATATTCCATGCAGCGCAGAACCCAAAAGCCTCCAAGTCTTACGCATGAAAAATGAATATATACAAAAATAAATATATATACACAGAAAAGAAATATATACAAACATTTATAGAATATATTAAGATCTTGTTTGGTGTCGAAATTGAAGGCATTGATGAAGTATACCTAATTTTGATTTTTATCGAAGATAAAGAAAAATCGGTCTAGGAATCTTTTATTTATGGACATACCAATAAATTTATACAATGGTGGGTGGTCGCGCATCATTTCTTAAATCATCTACAATCGATGAATGTCCTATTGAAATTGAGAATTAAAATACAGAGCAGTCGAAAACTTAATTCAATATTTGGAAAAAAGGATATGTGGTGTGTAAATTTATTAAGTCCAGCGATGGCCCAGAAAAGTATTTCAAAGTTAGTGTTTATTAGTTTTACACATTAGCTACATTTTTATGAGAAGTCCATCAAGGAAGACAAAAGGATAACACCCTAGAATGTCTATTGGGTTCTGATTGACTTCCGCCGATCTGCCGCGCCACGCAGCGGTGGCCATCCGTACTATTTCCAGGCCCCGCTTGTATGTTTGCCGTGGTCTGTTATCCCAGCAGGCTGGAAAGAAGTCTCTCGGCCCCTACAGATACAAGAAAAAAGAATGCGAACCAATTTGTTTAAGAACTGGAATAGATTGAGTTATATGCTGATAAAGAGAAAGGTTCAGAATAGAGGAGGATGAAAAACTAAGTTAATCATAAAGTTGGATATCACACGAAGATAGAAGTTGCCTGACCGGCATTCAAAGTTTTAGAATTAAGAGATACTTCGGGAAGTGAATCTTTTTTATTCTCTCGACGTTTCGACAAAAAAAAATTGTCAAATATGTTTGGGCAGCTGCATAAATTCGTAGGTGATAAAAGAACATATATTTTTAATCAATTTTGTAGATATATATACAACTATCTTTTGAACTGGGAAAGAGAGGGAAGGAAATTTTGAGAGAATTGCTTTTGTATGTTTGTCTTTTTTCTCCTTGACCTTTCTCCTTGTATATAGCAAATTTTTATGATGTTAGAAATGTATTGACGCAAATATTCCTGAGTTTGGGATATCGCGTTATAGAATGTTAATAAAGATAAATATTCGAAACTATTATAGATGCGTATGATTCTTTTGAAAATAAACAATTTCTACTGTCCTTACTTCAATGGAAAAATTAATGGGAGAGCCTGGCTCATCAGTGGTGAACCCTCCCAGCGGTTTCGCCAGTTTAATCTACCATACCGCTGTTATATAGCATTTTTCGATAAAATGGTTTATTTTCAAAAAGAATCATACGCGTCTATAATAGTTTCGAATTTTGATAACAGATGGCGCCCTAATGCAATAATAAAGATAAATATGTTTGTCGAGATAATAAAATGATTTACTGTGGCCGAAATGTCTTTTAATTCTAAAACTATGAAGTTGGATGTATATTGAAAATATTATATATGTAAATAGGTGGTATGTAAAACATGTCATTTGGATGTTACATCAGACGATGTCCAAGAAGCTGCTATCTCTGTCGGTATCTGCGGCCAAGAGATTGATGGCGGCTCGCTCTATCTTGACCTAGAATCAGACGAGGAAAGTTATCTGATCCAGTTGTCTGACATCTAAATTACATTCCACGCTGTTATGATGGTCATTGAATGTTCACATATTCCCTCGTCAATTTATCAAAATTAGAAGTTTAAATACAATATAATGCGGTTAATGATTGTAGAAACGACATTTCAAAATTATCCCGCATGTGTTTATTTTGAACGAAAAATCGAAATTTATTTTAAGGAGAAATAAAGATTATTTCTAACCTTAGGGATGAATTGTGAAGAGTAATGATAAACGGAAAAATAAAGTGTCCAGTTTTTCCGTTTATCATTACTCTTCACAATTCATCCTTTCATACTTCATCTCTAAGGTTATAAATAATTGTTATTTCTCCCCTTAAATTGAGATTTTTCGTTCAAAATAAACACATTTGCGGAATAATTTTCAAATGTCGTTTCTACAAAATTAGAAGTATCGTTCTGTTTTTATATCTAAATACAGTTAAACCTCCTCAATGTGATCCCCCTAAAAGAGATTTCTTCTTTATAACTTCTTATCTAAAAACATAACTGGTGTTCTTTTTAAAATGATCTCCCGAAATCTGCTCTATTGAATTAATCTCCTGAAAGCGACTTTTTAAATTATTTTATGACTGTTTTACTATTATGATTACCTTTTCTTTGACTTTTCTGATTTTCTGAAATACTGGATGCAGACGTTCTTACTGCTTGAACTGTCCCACCTCATTCCTATATTTATGGACAGTCTCATAAACTCGACCGCAACAGGAAACTTTCTGGTCAACTAGTTTTGCTTGACAAACCGCACTAGATGAGATTAGAACAGCTAGTAACTCCGCCTTTGCAGGTCCCAAGCCCAGATGAAAAAGGAGGAGGGGGAGCAGTAAAAAGCTCGCTAAAAAACCTGGGTTCATAGTACCCTGTAAGGGCTCCTGATAGGCAGCGTTTATACTTCATGTTAGGAGCAGCTGCACATGGTGTCTGTTCCTCGTGTCAGAGGCGGCCATTTCTTTGGAGCTAAGTCGGCCTGCCACTGAGTAGTGCTGCTATTCTTAATGACAAAGGTAGACGCATTCTACTTCACCCAGTCATGATGGTTGTCAAGCAGACACCATCAAGGGTCACAACTTGATATCCTAATATGATTGAGAGGAGATAAGAAAGAAGAAAGAAGAGAACAGTTAATATGTACTATAGTACTAGTATGTGCTAGTTAGCTGGACAGCCCGAGTAGCTGGTTGTACTCAAGTAAGCCGGGTTAGGTCTATATCGCCCTCCTCATATCTCGTTTTTCAGCTTAAACCGTATAGTAGATGATTATCAACAACATTGGTTCACAGGGTTTGTCATTCCCACCGTCTAGACCAAGGGTAGACAAACTTTTGAGTCGGAAGAGTCAAAATTTACAAAATTTCAAAGTTTTTAAAGAGCCACACATTTTTTCTTGCTAATAATAAATAGTACTCACATAAATAATATTTTCATATGGAACTATATACACACAACCCTTTATTAAGACATTCCGTTATACAGACGATTCTCCTGTTAGAAATGAATCTAAAAAGAAATGAGAAGCAGGGGAAGAAACTGAATCCTCGCTCAGAAAAGAGAAAAAGGATAAAGGGAAAGACTATCTATGTATAAAAGACTATATACATCGTTTTTGTGCATAGAACACAGTGAAGAAGTAGATTATTGAATAAATGGTTGCATCTTGTGAATAAAAAATATTTCCACACAGTTCAGTTACTTTGTTAGGTCTTTTTTCCTCCTTGAAGTCTTGAAAAAATTAAAGAACTTTAAAATAGCTGACCCATTATCCATTAAGTCATATGGAACTATATAAAGAGCCACAGCTTCACATCCAAAGAGCCGCATGTGGCTCGTGAGCCGCAGTTTGTCAACTCCTGGTCTAAACCACTCTATCTCTTTGGAATAAGTCCAGCTTGACCCACACCAATCTTCTCTAGGAAACCTTCCTCCTGATGACTCACCAATGTTATCGAACTTCTTCCCAAGATAGATTTCCAGTGTGTCAGAGATAACTGTGACAACCGGACAGGCCTACATACCATGGTGATGTCACACCGCCAGTCATATCGCTGTTGTCTCATCCGGGAGGTCTTCGTCCGCCCGACCTGGAGAGCTGGTAACTCGCTCAACGGATGACGATGCTCTCTCAATTCTCAATTATTTATATTTTTACATTTATTTATTCGTATATTTATAATACAATATAATGTGGCCTATGATTGTTGAACGACATTTGAAAATTATCCCGCATGTGTTTCTTTTGAACGAAAAATCGAAATTTATTTTAAGGAGAAATAACGATTATTTCTAACCTTAGGGATGAAGTGTGAAAGGATGAATTGTGAAGAGTAATGATAAACGTAAAAATAAAAGTGTTCAGGGATGGGAATCGAACCCACAGTGTTCCGCTTACCGGGCAGATGCCATGTCCACTTGTGGTCGTTGAAGTACAGCTTGCACCACGCTGACGAGGGCCAACAGCCCTAAACACGAACGTGGCTAGCTTTTCTTGATTAATCAAGAAACGGTATTTGGCCAATTCTGGAATAATTGAAAATCAACGATTAGTTGATATTTATTCCGATAGATGGCGCAAGTTATCAGCAACTTTTAGTTGCAGGATCAGGAAATGCCCCTTTTCTCAATTTATCTCTATATAATCATGTTAATTCATTTTTGTATTTAAGGAAAAATACGTACGTTTTAATAAAGAAGTTTCAATCTCTCAATTCTCGCGTTAACCAAGAGTGAGATATCCATTTACAATTTTTTACCTAAACTTAAGGTGAGAGGAGTTTACAAAGACCGCTGATGGTCTGAAAAAGGATTCTTCGTCATTGGGTTAGCTTCATAGACTATCCATAATTGTACAAAGTCTCTTTTTTTCCCCCTTTCCTGTCTTTAGATGAGAGCTTTAGATCTCGAAATACGTGGTGTTGTTGAAGACCCGCTGGCGATTCTCCACCAAACTCTGCAGCGCTGGCAGAGGCGCCATATTCATTGTACATAGTATCATGCATATATATATGTTATATTTTTTAAATAGTGCAGACTGTGCATTTTTGTATGTATTGACAAGAGGTAAATAAAATTATTTTAATTGTCAATTGTCTGTAGCTGAGAGTATGTAATTGTGTGATCCCCACGTGTCAGGAGTGCGCCCCCCGCCACGCCCGCACCGTGAGTCTCACCCCCCCGCCCCTCGACCCCCCTCCCGTCACCTTCACCCGCCTGCTGCAGCCGGGGACCTCGGAACTGGAACTCCCCTCCTTCGTCAGTACTGTAACACCACTGTGGTGCCCCCCGGTGACCTGGTGTGGTGGGTGCAGAGCTCGGAGGACGGGGAACTGCAATACGACGATCTCAGACACGCTGCCGAGGCCACAGCAAGGCTGGCCAAGAAGGTGCGTCTCGTTTAGACCATGTCTAGGTGGATCAATGTATAAGAGAGCGTGGTATAGTCCACGTTTGGTAGGCCATTGTCCAAGAGAGCATAGTGAAGACAGCCTATAGACAGAGCTGTATAATTGCAAAGACATGCAATGGACTAATCACCCACTCTATGCATACCTCTGGTGAATCCTGTATAGGGTCAGTGACCCTAAATAAAGGCTTTTTGTTGTTGTTGTTGACTAATCACCCACAAAGCCTTAATTAAGATGCATTGTCCTACACCTCGAAGTTCAATAAATCAACGAAAGGAGAGAAAAGTTTTTAAAATCTTTACATATAATAATACAAAGCAATATATAACGCGCTTTGTATTAATTTATGCCTAACTTGCAATTATTGTTTCCGAAAGAGCATTGCTCGATGCAAATATTTAAATGTAATTCTACTGTCCTTAAAGCTTATGTCCATAGTTTGCTTAAATATAATTTCTAAGAGAACCACTCTTCAGTGTAGCATATAAAAGCAGAATGATCAGTATTAGAGCTCTAAAGAAGCCTTCTGGTAGATTAAATTGGCGAAACTGCTGGGAGGGTTCGCCACTGATGAGCCAAGCCCTCTCAATATTTTTCCATCGCAATAAGGACAGTAGAAGTTTGATATACGTGTGAAAGAAACATTCGCGTCTTAATTTCTTACATATAATAATATAGATATTATATAATATGGGCACTAAAAAAATGTATTTCACAATATCTTCATTCACATTCCCAATCTTTATTTTTACAGCGTTCTCATAAAAATTTATAATATTTCGAAACAAATATTTTATTTAAGATGAAAGGCAATCTATCAATTATTCAATTATACGTAAATATAGTACAGTAGTTAAATATAAGAAAAAACTAAAAACCTCTCGACAATAAAAAAAAAATGCTCTAGATGAAAAATATCGGGAGAGCCACCAGTGGTTACCTCCCATTGTTTCCCCAATGTTCAGCTGACTTAATCTACCATACCGCTGCTACAATTGTGTGCTATTCATCTCTTATATGGATTTACATGATAAGATTAAATTATAGAAGAGAGATGTGTTGGATGGGAATTTTCTCTATTACCATTTGTTCACACTTTGTTATTTCGCGTGTTTTCAATAAAGGTCACTGTGTATCAAATATCTTTCAGAGTTATTGTCTGAATCCTGATATACATGCTAGAAGGTACAACTTCCTTAAGTTTTGTCCATGAGTGTATCTTTCAGAGTTATTGTCTGAATCCCGATATACATGCTAAAAGGTACAACTTCCTTAAGTTTTGTTCATGAGTCTAGCTTTCACATTTATTGTCTGAATCCCGACATACATGCTAAAAGGTACAACTTCCTTAAGTTTTGTCCATAAGTGTATCTTTCAGAGTTATTGTCTGAATCCAGATATACATGCTAAAAGGTACAACTTCCTTAAGTTTTGTCCACGAGTCTATCTTTCAGAGTTATTGTCTGAATCCAGATATACATACTAAAAGGTACAACTTCCTTAAGTTTTGTCCATGAGTCTATCTTTCAGAGTTATTGTCTGAATCCAGATATACATGCTAAAAGGTACAACTTCCTTAAGTTTTGTCCATGAGTCTAGCTTTCAGAGTTATTGCCTGAATCCAGATATACATGCTAAAAGGTACAACTTCCTTAAGTTTTGTCCATGAGTCTATCTTTCAGAGTTATTGTCTGAATCCAGATATACATGCTAAAAGGTACAACTTCCTTAAGTTTTGTCCATGAGTCTAGCTTTCAGAGTTATTGCCTGAATCCAGATATACATGCTAAAAGGTACAAATTCCTTATGTTTTGTTCATGAGTGTATTTCGTTATAAAATTGTTAGATTATATATAAATGCTCTCTCTGTCTATTGAAGGATCCATGACTTAGTTTCGCTATATTCAGTTTTTCTCTATAACGAGTTTGTTTATATATATATTCCATTGAAGGCTCCATGACTTAGTTTCGTTATTGTAAGAGTTTCGTTCAAGAGAGTTTAAACCGTATATCAACTTCCTGTCAGAAGCCAAAGTCCATTCTGTCAGACGTCGTGGTACAGTTAGAAGAGTTCGCGATAATACGAAATCCTCAGCTAAGCTCCGAGTTAGATAAGAAACTTATCAGAAAAACCTTTATCCCGTAGACATGTAGGCTCAGACATCTGTATATTTTAGCATGAAGAAAGGGCAATCCCTATATATATAAAAGTCAGTGTACGAGGTGTGTTCAAAAAGTATCGCGAATTTTGAATTTTCGCGGGTTACGTATATTCGAATTTCGATCTTTTTGTGGCCTTATGTTGGTACTCATGTCTCTCACTTATTCCAACAAGCTCGACCATTTTGAATGTTCACTTAATTGTTGACAGCTGCTTTGCTTGCAGGTGTTTTGGATCGTCTTCGATTTTTACCTATTAAAAAAATGGATCAAAGAACCTGTATCAAATTTTGTGTGAAAAACGAAATTAAGTGCGCGGATGCATTCCGAATGTTGACTGTGGCATACGGAGAAGCTACCTTGGACCGAAGCAACGTTTATCGGTGGTACAAAATGTTCTCAGAAGGCCGAGAAGATGTGAACGACGAAGAGCGTGACGGACGCCCGAGCACTTCAACAACAGACGAAAAAATTAATGAAGTGGAGAAAATGATATTGGACAATCGTCGAATCACCGTTAGGGAAGTTGCTGAGGACCTAAACATATCGATTGGCTCGTGCCATTCGATTTTTATCAATGATTTGGGCATGAGACGGGTCGCCACGAAATTCATACCAAAATTGCTCAATTGCGACCAAAAACAGCATCGCATGAACATTGCTAATGAGATGTTGGACTCTGTCCGCGACGACCCAAATTTGCTCCAGAGGGTCATAACTGGTGACGAAGCGTGGGTTTATGGTTATGACGTGGAAACCAAAGCTCAATTATCTCAATGGAAGCTGCCGCACGAACCAAGACCGAAATAAGCGCGCCAAGTTCGGTCGAATGTGAAAGTTTTGCTGACAGTTTTCTTCGATTGCAGGGGGGTGGTGCATCATGAGTTTTTGCCACAGGGTAGAACGGTCAATAAGGAATATTACCTGCAAGTTATGCGCAATTTGCGCGAAGCAATCCGCCAGAAACGCCCGGATTTGTGGAAGAACAAAAATTGGCTTTTGCACCACGATAACGCCCCTGCTCACACATCGTTGCTTGTGCGCGACTTTTTGGCCATAAACAACACACTAATGATGTCGCAGCCACCGTATTCCCCAGATCTGGCCCCCTGTGATTTTTCTTGTTCCCTAAACTGAAGAGGCCCATGAAAGGACGACGTTACGCTACGCTTGACGAGATAAAGACGGCATCGAAGGAGGAGCTGAAAAGATTTTTAAAAAATTATTTTTTGAAGTGCTTCGAAGATTGGAAAAACCGTTGGCACAAGTGTATAATATCTCATGGGGATTACTTTGAAGGGGACAAAATAGGTATTCATGAATAAATAAATAATTTTTGAAAAAACACAAAAGTCGCGATACTTTTTGAACACACCTCGTATGTATGTATGTGTGTTTGTTCCTATGTCGGCTATACACGTCCACAATACGTAAATAATCTGCCTGAAATTTTAGCAGTATATAGAGTAGAATCTGGAAAAACATATAGTGAAATTTTCAGGTCTCTATCCCGAATATTCTTCGAGTTATTTGCAAATTGCGTTGCGAATTTGCCCTTTCGCTCACAAACAGCGCCTCTAGCGGTGAAGATGGGAGGTAATATCAGCTGACCTAATGTACATGTAAAGCGTGTTTTAACAGAACATAGAGAAAAATCTGGAAGATATATTTATCGGATTTTTAGCCAAGAAAATTTTAAATTGACAGGTTCTGGGCAAAAATAGTTGTTTTATAGTCAGAAAATGATGATGACAATATTTCTGTATCATGTTTGATTATCAGATACAAAATTATAACGGGAAAAATTCCAAAAAGCAGAGACAACGGGTGAAGCCAGTTCATTTTTAGTATGCAGGAACAAAATTCTAACAGAAAAACATTCATTCGAGCAGAAGACACAAAGCCAGATCATCTCTCTATAAAAATATCGCTTCTCAGACACAAAGTTTGGAGCGGGACGTTTCACAAGAGTGACATCCACGGCGCCAATTTATAATTGTAACGAATAGTATTTGAATAAAAACATTTAATTGGGTAAAACCCGGGCGTTGCCCGGGTCATTCGGCTAGTAGGTATATATAAAGCAATAACGCGCCATCTATAAATAACAAATGAAGACATTAAGACGTGAGTGTTTCTTTTCACAAATAAAACAAACTTCTACTGTCCTTCCTGCGATGAAAAAATATATTGGGAGGTCTTAGCTCATCAGTGGTGAACCCTCCAAGCGGTTTCGCCAATTTAATCCACCAGACCGCTTCTTTAGAGCTCTAATACCCTATTGGATCATTCTGCCTTTATATGCTACACTGAAGGGTGGTATATATATCTAAAAAAAAAAAAGGTCGCCTCTCCCGTCAAAATAGATGTCAAAACTAGACGCCATCTATTGACCGTCGCCCCACACTAGCGTCCTCGGGTCGGTGACAAAGCCACAACACCAGCTTTGGCAAACTGAGAAGCGTCCATCTATAGACCATGGTTTCGGGCTAATGTCTCTCTTAAGTCTAGGACGGACTTTATTCCAAGAGATCCTAAAGGGATCTAATGGAACCGTGACAATCTGCCAAAGAGGTGTTTAGCTGGCTAAGTGGTTGGGTCAAAAATTTCCATCTATAGGTATATAAATCTAAATATGTCACCTCCACTGAGCGACCCCTCCGATGAGTGACCATCTACTTTAGAAGCCAATTTTATAATCAAAACTTCAACCTGAACTAACTCAACCTCCAAAAAGAGACCATTTACAGGAGAGACCAGAAGTATCTATTTAATAATATTGTAGCAAAGTATTCATTATGTTTTCTATATACAGATTAATTATGAGAAGACGATGTCCGTATTGACGATACGACGCCGAGAAGTCGCTCTTAACGCCGCAAGAGAAAAGATGCAAAGCTATTAAAGACAAAGTTTCAATACTAAGGGAATCCTTGGCAGAAGCACGTCAGATCCATGTCAGTAACTACAATATTTGCAAGCTGTGGGTCACAGCTCCCATAGGGAAGGAGCTATGCGGCAAAATATTCATTAGATTTTATGTACAGATACTTTTTTTATATTTATAATATTTATATTTTGCTACTCTGGAAACTTCCCTCATTGCTTATCTTGTATCTTATAAATGTTGATTTTATTCTTGCCTTAAATAAATTGCCGTGTCATTCTGAAGTTTGTCTTTCTTAATTTTCTATGTTACAATATTATAAATTATAAGTCAGGGGATGAACCTTTATATAAGTATCTACGGTTTTTGGGGTAATTTCGCATGGAAGGTCTTTTTTTTCCATTGTTCCTCGAATTGTTTCTTGTATACCATTAGATAGCAGAGAATATACCTTTAGATACATATTCAGTGGATGCTTTTGTCATTATTTTAATATCCTGATATCTTTTTTGATTTCCCATCTTATTTGCATATACAGTAAAACCTCCCTTTAATGGACACCGCTCCACAAAGGACAGTTTTCATTTGCAAAATTACTATTTTTACAATTTAGCAATTCTCTGGTAAGAGGACACCTCTCCCTAAAGGATACTTTGGCTCTGCAATTAGGTGTTGTCATTTACAGGGAGGTTCTACTGTATATGCCCTATATTAATTCCTATTTTAACCACTAGGTGGGGTTGCAGGTCGGAGTGAACCTGGTCTCCATGGCCACATCGCTTGGTCGGTTTCTGTGGCGATACGCGCAGGCGCCCATAAGTTCTCACTGACAGCCCCAGTGTGGCCGCCATCTTATAATAAAACATTTAGAATCTGAAATTATTTTTAGTAAGAAAACACAACACTACATCACTATGCCATAACTCTGATGCAATTAGAGTCTTGTAGCGTATTATGGATCTTATAAACTAGACGAATTACTCATCTTCACCCGGGTTCTGACCGAGTGAATGAATATTTTATTTTATTACCAGTTACAAATAAGACACGCTATATCCGATCTGGATAATTGCGCATGAAACTATTTACAATAATTCATATTGTAGTAGAGTAGGTAACAGAATTATCAAAAAGAAAATAAACAATTAAGAAAAAAAGCATTAAATAAACATATACATCAAACAAATAAGCATCAACATAAGCAGATATAAAATGAAAGGATTTAAAAGCACGAATGTAATAAAAATTTCTACTGCCCTTACTGTGACGAAAAAATATGTTGGCCAAACCCTCCCAATATATTTTTGCGTCACAGTAAGGACAGTAGAAGTTTGTATTACATTCGTGCTTTTAAATCCTTTCATTTTATATGTATAGATGGCGCGTTATTGCTTTGTGTTAATAAGCAGATATGTTTTAACACACAAATTAGTAATAGTAATTAGATATGGAATTGGTCGTCGAGGCGTTGCTCTCTTTAAGACATAATAGTATTAATAGACACATAGACATCCCTGATATATACAAAGCAATATTGCCATAGTGTACCTTAGGTGACCATTGCCAGTACGTTTTATTGACGTGACAACGTCTTAAATTAGGTTGCGGCTGGGAGTCACTTATGAAAAAGTGTAACGCCCGGTAACGTTACGATGAGTCACCGAACGAGAGTGCTGCGCGCGCAGCGCTAGAGAATTAGGCGCATTGAATCGGCGCATGCTTGTCTCTGTCTTTGTCTTTCTCGAACGTTCTTGGCGTTGGAAAAACAAGAAAGCGTCATAATACAAGTTCACACGTGTGGTTAAAGTATCGTCAGCTGTGTCTGTAGTGAAAATGTGGAGTGCTTAGATTCGTCATTTACAACAACTACAACAATAAAGGTAAATAATTGTACACTGATATTTCATTATCGTAAACTATGATTGATTGATTAATTGTTAGATTGACACAAAAGTTGAGAAACTGAGTTTATACGTTATGTCATACTATTGATAAATGTTGATAGTGTTAAGTAAATTATTAGTTTAAAATTAATTAATTAATTAATTATTATTTTACAAATTTTAAATAGTTTCAAATTTATATTTAGCAAAAATTTGAACCTTCGATCTGAATAAATGTTTTGATTTTCGAATTGATTATTTAAAATTACAAATATTAAGAAAAAGTGGCAGATATAAGAAAACTTTATTTAAACTGTGTTGAGCAAGAATTTTAACATCTAATATAAGTAAATGTTTTAATTTTCAACTTCATCATTTACAATTACAAACACCTTATCCGTCGATTGGGTGCCAGTGCACAAGAAAGTGGTAAACATTTCGTTGACAAAAACAGTGAAGTGCAAGCGAAAACAATTTCCTTGCGTGCCTGCTTGTGCAATTACGATCCACAAGGCCCAGGGTGGGACGTTTACTACAATTGTTTACAAGTACTCCTCAAAACAACCACAGCAATTGGTATATGTAGCCATGAGCCGCGTCACAAGTATCGACGGATTGTACATCATAACAGAAAAGGACTCTCCATTGGTTTTCAAACATGGCCGAGATGGAAACGACTCACAGACTACTCGAGATATTCGCAATGAATACTTACGACTTCGTGGACACACTCTAGACACAATTACCAAACAAGCCGTAAAATTCTGTGACGACGCAACCGACGCTGGACAACTTATTGTAACGAACATCAACTGTCAAAGTTTAAGTGCCCATGCCGCGGACATTGAAACAGATACAGTGATACCACGATCAGACTATTTAGTATTGACTGAAACGTGGATGCGCGACACTTGTGAACCAACTCCAATCAAGGGTTATGAGTGCGTTTCCAGGGAAAATAATCGACCTAACTCAGATACCAACGCGGCTGGTGGAGTGGCGATCTATCGTAAATTATCATCGACATCTACGGCGGAAGTGTTCCAAGTTGCGATTACAGACGTAACTCGTGTCATTAAAACCAAGGGTGACATGTGCATGACTGAAGTTACTTGCTTCGCCGCTAATACTAGCTTCAAGTTTATACTCGGTGCTGTATATATTCATCCAGGAGCTAGTATGCAGGATATTGGAATGTTACTATGGCAAGGACTCGGTCCGTACATTCACAACAGCCAGTACGTGCCACCGTTTGTGCAAATTGATTCTAGTATACCGATTCTTCTGTGTGGTGATTTTAACAAAAACGTAAAACCTGACAACTCGTTTCTTAAATTCATGAAAAATACGTATAATCTTGATTGCGTATCAAACGTTTCTAAGTCAACTACGTTAAAAGGAACAACTATCGACTTGACTTTCGCAAGACACATTACAGCAGAAACACTTCCTTTCATTTCATATTTCTCCTATCATCGTCCTATCCTCAACAAAATCACTCAAATAGGAATTAGTTAAGTTTAAGTTTACATGTACAATGTTTTAGTACAACAACAACAACAAAAAGCCTTTATTTAGGGTCACTGACCCTATACAGGATTCACCAGAGGTATGCATAAGAACAAAGCAGTGAGACAACGGAAATAGCGATATATAGAGAGTAAAAAGAGAAAGAAAAAAAAAAAAAAAAAAAAAACAAGAAAAGGAAAAAAATAATAATAATAAGAAAGAGGGAAGCAAGAAATCAACACAAAAAGAGTAGCAGTAAGAAAGTGAGGAGTGAGTATCACTTGGCCTTCTTCTGAGATATGGACTTGTGGAAACCATAAAACGCCGTAGCAATATACTTATTCTGGGTCATATTGTCAATTATTGATGGAAGTGAAGCACAGAGTTGCCCAGTTTTGAGCATAAGGGTTCTTCTTTCTTCTTTCAGAGCAGAGCAATCAAAAATATAGTGAGTGATTTCATTTTGTAGTTTTGAATTACAGAAGGTACAAGTCGGGTCCTCACCGCAGAGCATCTTGGTGTGGTTTTCTCTAAAAAAACTTGAAAGTATTCTAACTTGTGCGAGTAGTCTTACAACCGGGAAAGGAAAATCCCCTAAAAGGTATCCCTCCGTCATGAAAGATATGTGAATGTCTTTGTAGTGAGAGTATAGCTTAGATTTATCCATTCTTGTAAGGTCGTTTTGTATAGATTGGTCTGCCGCTGTTTTTAAGAGCCCTGTAATCGCGCTCCTCAGCGTTTCAGGGTCATCACAGGAAACAAGTGCAGGGGATCCATTATCGTTAAGCAGATTAGTGAGCTTTTTAATGAAACCGATGGGTGTGCCCGAAGCATTAGAGAGTTCCCGTGTTCTATTAAAACATATACGTGGCAATCTGTCACTGCTCATATTCAACACCCGCAGCCAATACTTCAGGGTTAATTTTAAGGCTGTTACACTCAATAAGATACGACCGGTTTCTAATCTGATTAGGTAACCTGGAGTGTATCTGGGCAGATTCAGGAACCTACGGATAAATATGTCTTGTATATTGTCCAGTAAGTCTTTATGCTCTGTTGCCCATAATGGAGCGGCATACATCAGGACAGCTCTCACTATTGTATCAAAGAGTTTGATTGATAAATTTATTGACTTTGCTTTTGATTTTATTAATATTGGGTGTGTGGCGTTAATTGCTGTAAGTGCTTTTCCTTTAAAGTAATTTGCCGGGTGAGTAGTTGTTATTGTTGGTGTCAGAGGGAATCCCAAGTATGTATATCTTGAAGTTATTGCTATGGGTTTATCATTCCAGAACCATCTATCCTTATTTGAGGGTTTACCTCCATTACGGAACACCATAATCTTTGACTTGGACTCATTTAGTGTCATTAAGTTCTCATCGAGATATTCTTTCAGTATTTTGATCTTCTTTTGGAGGTTTATCCTGGACTCACCTATAATTGCTATGTCGTCGGCGTACAGCAATAAATGGATATCTCCAAATTCTGGCAAATTTACACTCGGCAGGTCTGAGTTATTATAAATTTCGATTAAGTCCGTGATAAATAATATAAATAGCAGTGGGGAAAGTGGTTCTCCCTGGAGGACTCCCGAGTTTATCTTAATACTTTCCGTAAATGATCCCTTCCATCTGATAGCTATAGTTGCTTGTTCGTAGTAACTTTTGATCGTACTTATGAATTGGTAACTTATGCCTAGGTTGTAAAGTTTTTTCCAAAGTAGTGAGTGGGGTACAGTATCAAATGCCTTCCTTAGATCGACAAAAAAGACATATAGTTTTCCCCTCTTTTTTCTTAATGATAGTTGGATTAAAGTAGTTAGTGTAAATATGTGGTCAATACATGATCTTTCTTTTCTAAATCCCGCTTGGTTTTCGGGTATAACCCTTCTTCCTTCGACCCATTCCTCCAGTCGTGATCTTAGGATTGATGTGAAAAGCTTTGATACATTGCTAATCAGTGCAATACCTCGGTAGTTGGAGGGGCTGTTCTTATAACCATTTTTAAAGATTGGGTGTATAGTGGAATTAGTCCAAATTGCTGGGTATTTTCCAGTCGTCATAACACTATTGTAGAGTTGTTTCAACAGCAGTATGTACGAATCAGGGAGTGTTTTTAATACTTCATTACAATGTTTTAGTAAACAAAATATATTTCTATAGTTAAAATTTGTGCAATTCTTATTTTCATTCAATTCCTTGTTCCTATTGTGCAATTTAATTATATTCATATCAATAAATATTCTACCGTTGTCACGTAAAATCTTCGCCCGTAAAACCGACTTTACAGGCAACCATTGTTTTTTTTTTCTAATTAAAAAAATTCTTCAATGGCTCCCGATTCTTGCAAAATTTCAACCCCACCAGTGAATACAAGTATCTAAACAGATCTCTAACACACTTGAAAGTACAAAATTCGAAATGATTTCCACCTGTATCATGTGTATAAGGAATAATAAAAATATATACTTTATTATTATCGTGATACTCCTGTTGAAGGACTGAAAGCTTGAAAATAAAAAGTTGAACAAGAAACTTAGCCCTGGAAGCTTTATTTATTTAATAAAATATATACTGTATATTATTTTGATCTTGTTTTTGTTTTTCTTCTGCCATTGACTTTCGTGGTCAATAACATGTCTTATACATTTAAGACGAGTAATCCTTTCAATATATTATAACACGAATAAAATTATAAAGGATAAGTTTCTTTATTGGTAATAACCGTTTCGAGCTTTCGGGCGCAAGCAGCCCTTCTACAGGAATAAAAGGAAAGAAGTTAATCAGACATGTATATATACATATATATAGGCTAACTTTTTTTGCATACCTAGGATTATTTATAAAATTTTAAATAAAAAAATTATAAATAATCCTAGGTATGCAAAAAATTTAGCCTATATATATGTATATATACATGTCTGATTAACTTCTTTCCTTTTATTCCTGTAGAAGGACTGCTTGCGCCCGAAAGCTCGAAACGGTTATTACCAATAAAGAAGCTTATCCTTTATAATTTTATTCGTGTTATAAATGTCTTATACATGTCTATACATGTCAATAACATGATGAACATGTCTTCAAAAAATCTCTCAAGATAATCTTGATTCAAGATAACCTTATTACCATTGATGTATTATATATATGGGGATTGCTCTACACTTTGGTAAGTAGTTCGTAAAACCATATGAAATAATAGAGGTTGTTCTTTCCTTTGTAACATACATCCTTTATCAAAATTCGAAACTATTTTAAAGGCGTAAAATTTTTTTTGAAATTAAACAATTTCTACTTACGCCTTTAAAATAGTTTCGAATTTTGATAACAGATGGCGCGCTAGTGCATCATACATCCTTTATATTTAAAATGACTTTTCTAGCATTCATACGGACAAAACTGTACTAGGCATTTTGCTGATAGGCGTTTATTCGGATTTGAAACTACTTTTTTATTTAAAATATACATTTGTAAAAAATACCAAAAGCCTAAAATTAATTAAAATTAACATTCCTTCGAATTTTATTATTTTCTTTTGTAATAAAAAAGGAACATATATAAAACAGGTTTGTTTGTATTGGAAAAGTTAGTCCTTTCAACACGATAAATATGTAATTTTCTTTATGATAAGGTATGTATTTTAGAAAATTTTCTCGGCACTAACATGTTTCTAACAGTATTATTTGTCGTAAAGATAGAGGCTGCCTGGCCGAAGTGTCTATTTTTTTTATATATTATTTATTTAAGTAACCCAGGTTCCTGGAGCGTACTTATATAAAAAGTATTATTTGTATTCAAAAAATGAGAGGCAAGCTTTCACGCGGTCGCGCTTCATCAGTCCATTGGCTTCGCAAAGGGGCGTGCAACACACATACAATAGAGAGATTCACAGAAATAAATTTAAAACTAAATCAAATATAAATACAAATAGTGTTTAACTGTAGAGGGTTGGGAGGACAGTTTCTATGGGGGTAGGATTATCTGCGTTGAATATGCTGGAACTGCTGAGGTAGATCAATTCTTCTTTTTATGCTGTTATTGGAGATTGAAGATTCTAGAATGAGTCTATTGTATTTGGAGAATATGCTATGTGACATCTTGTCGGTTGAATTGATGACCTGTGGAATTTTCGTACTGGAATATTAAGTATTTGTTATCTTGGTTTCTGATATTACGGTTATGTTCTTTATAAATTATTGTGTCTATTGATCTGCTGGTATATTGTATTGTATGTGTGTTGCACGCCTTTGCAGAGCCAGTGGCCTGATGAACATGTTGAAAGTGACAATTCCAGATATTTATACGATAGAATACTCTTGTTATTTGCATAGCACTTTAGTATTGTCTATGTTAATTGACATATCTGCTATATAGCGCGGCCTTGTTGGATTTTTTAGGAGGCTAGTGGTTATTGAATAGGACAGGCCGGCGTGAGCTGCTGATGTACATATAATTTGATCTCTTTGTCCTTCTTTTATAGTTTTATACATTTAGGTGTAATAAGGATCTTTCTCTTCTACAAATATATAATTTTTTCCCAACAAAACGAGACCAGGTGAAAGCTTGTCTCCCATTTTTTGAATAAAAGAAACGCTTCAAATATATGTTTATCTTTATTTATATTTAATTATAATTATTTGAAGCTATATTTAACGTATGAATTAATATTTCTTGCGTTTATGGTTCGCTGATTACGGCTTGGGTGGGCTGGACTTAATTTTCGAGTGTAGTCACGCCTGACTGCAGTATGAGATGACAGACGCTGTTATTATATTATTCTGTAGCGGATTCCATGGCATTTCTTATCCTCTTACACAAATCCAACATTGTGTACAATCACCTGTTTGAATATAACAACAACAACAACAACAACAACAACAAAAAGCTTTATTAAAACCTTTCAGTCTTATACAGATTCTCCGAGTAGAAATGTAGGTTACATGCAGGAATAACATTAAAAATACCAGTATATAATAAGCAATTTTTTTTTTTTTGATAATCACATAAAGGTAATATGAAATTCATATACAAGAAAACTCTTAATTAAGACAATTAAGCTAATATATTAATCTGGGTAAATCCAAGGAAATGGGAAATATATATATATATTTTTTAAAAGATGCATATATTGGATTTCTAATTATTTTATTGTTCCAATATTTCGAGGGGCAACTCGCCTCTCTTTATCGAGGATGTTTGTGTTTTTCACTAGAACATGCGCGCACGCGTACACCACTCTCGTTCTACAAGGCCAATGAAAGAATTGTATCTTTGATTTAACTATTGTATTCAGTTTATATACAGCAAATAATTATATTTAATATTATATATTATTATTTTATCTATGAAAGATATAGAGATTTATATACAACAGTGTAATTGTAAAAAATTGTGTCTTTACATGTTAATTCTAAATTTAAAAATTTTTGAAAGCAAAATAAATGAGTAAATTAAAAGTATATACATAGTTATTTATAAATAATTATGAATTCTTTATAAATTTCTGGAAAATCAAATTTTCTGTTTATACTCTGTTTATCTTCGGCAGAAGCCCAACTTTCTAAAAACAGTCTACTATGCTTTTCTGTTATATTTTTGTATATAATTGTGGTCTGTTTGAAATCTGGTATATGGCTATTGTTTAGGGAGTGGTCTACTAGTAGGGATAATGGCTTGTAGTTTTTTAAAGCTGCTTTATGTTGATTGATACGATCTTTAAATGATTTTCCTGTTTCTCCAATGTATGTAGCTTGACATGTCTGGCAGGGAATTTTGTAAATTACATTGGTTGTATTTTCTTGGTTTGAAATATTTTTTTTGTATCTGAGTGGCGTAAGATTTGTCGTAGATTTTGTGCAGATTGATATGTTGTAATTATATTATATCTCTTTAAAATTCGGACAATTCTCTCCGAACCGTAGCTATATGGAATAGAGCAATATCTTTTTTGAGACTGATCACGACTATTATTTGAAGGTATATCTCTCTGTTTATAAAAATGTTTTTCAATATTTTTTTTTGGATAATTATTATTTATTAATTCTTTGAAAATTCTATTTCTTTCTTCTGTTGCATTATTTCTATTTGAGTGGTGTGTTTCTATTCTTTTAGAAAAAGATTTCACTACGGCTATTTTGTTATGTATGGGACCAAAGGAACTGAAATTTAAATAGTTTCCGGTGTGAGTGGGTTTCCTGTAAATGCATGTTTCGATGTTATATTGATTCCTTTTAAGCTGGATGTCCAAAAAGGCTAGGGAATTATTGCTTTCTTTTTCATATGTGAACTTTAAAAAAGGTTTGAGACTATTGAGAAAGCGTATGAAGCTGTCAATGTCTATTTCTGTTAGACAAAAAATGTCATCAATATATCGTAGCCATAATATTATTTTAAATTGGTTTGAATTAATTATTTGTTCATCTATTTCGTTCATAAATATGTTGGCTAATGCAGATGAAATCGGGTTGCCCATTGGTAGGCCTTTAATTTGCCGGAAGAATCTGTCTTTGAAACTGAAATAACTATTGTCTAAACAAAGTTTGATTAAATCTATTAATGCTTCTTTAGAGAGGGGCAGAACTATTTCTGGGTGGATTTCAAGAAATGATTGGAGGGCCAGGAGTGCTTCATCGTGCGGGATTGAGGTGTAGAGAGATTCTATATATACAAACTCTTTAAATATACGATGTCTATGTGCAGGATTTCACATCTCGTAAACTGTTGAGAATGGAGACTTTAATGGATTGTTTAAGATCTCAAAGAAAGAAGAGAAATTCAAATAACCAGATTCTTATCTCAAATATCCTTAGGATTACAAGCAAAAATAAAACGGTCAAAATTCAAAATAAATAGTAATTTATATATTATACTTCAATATTCTGTTTCAAATACCTTCAGGCAGATATAGATTTGTATTTATATTCTTTATATCTATGTGTATGTGAAAATTTTAAGAAACAAATATAAAAAGGTCATGTGGTGATATTAAAAATAAAATTGGCATATCTGACAGCTCATATGAGCATTTTAGATTTATTATTGGATTTGGTTATGGATTTTTTTATATAATTCACACACAGATCATCATAAATCCCAAATCCAATAATACAGAGTCGATAAACAAGCAGAACGTCATATACTCCATCTCCTGCCGACAATGTCTTGTGGGGGGCCGAGAGACTTCCTTCCAGCCTGGAGATGACCACCGCTGCGTGGCGCGGCAGATCGGCGGAAGTCAATGAGAACCTAATAGACATTCTAGGGTGTTGTCTTCTTGTCTTCCTCTAAAAATGTGGCTATTAAGTAATACCAATAAACACTAACTTCGAAATACTTTCTGGGCCATCGCTGGACTAATAAAGCGACACACCACCGTCTCTTACATAGGAGAGACCAGCAGATCAATAGACATAAGAATTAAAGAACATAGCCGTAATATCAGAAACCAAGATAACAAATCCTTAATATTCCAGCACGAAAATTCTACAGATCAATTCAACCTACAAGATGTCATTTCCATAACATATTCTCCATATACAATAGACTCATTCTACAATCTTTAATCTCCAAAGAGAATAACAGCATAAACAGAAGAATTGATCTACCCCAACAGTTCCAGCATATTCAATGCAGATAATTCATTTAAATTGTCTCCTAACCTTCTACAGTTGAAATTTGTATTCATTTTTTTATTTTGTTTTAAATTTATTCATGTGAATCTACATTGTATGTTACACCTCTTTGCGGAGCTAGTGGACTGATGAAACGCGACCGCGTTAAAGCATGCTTTCCTTTTTTGAATGAAATAAACTATTTACAGATATATTTATGAAAATTAGAAACTATTTTAGACGCGTAAGATTCTTTTGAAATTAAAAAATTTCTACTGCCCTTACTGCAATGGAAAAATTAATGGGAGGGCCTGGCTCATCAGTGGTGAACCCTCCCAGCGGTTTCGCCAGTTTAATCATCTTGGACCATATCAGGGGGATGAACTGGGGCAGGGAACCTCCGCCCCTCCCCCTTTCCCCTAACTCAGTGTTGAAGCAGACAAGTTTTCTTGCCGCCTTTGGGAATCTGCACACAAGGCCACACACTCGTGTCCTATGTCCTTGATCCTTAATCAGACGGTAGAATCTTACGCGTCTAAAATAGTTTCTAATTTTCATAACAGATGGCGCGCTATATATATTTATCTTTATGGTATGTTGGTATGAACAAAATGTTTTATTACTTAGTTGATCCTTCTGTCCTTCTTCTCGCGCGTATTGAGGTTTCTTTGAGGTCAAGTGTCCCATCTGTCAAATGCCATATTTTTCCTGTTGACTCAACATGGCCGCCTCGTATTTAGAAGCCGCCCTTGATGATTTCTACATTTCTCCTTATCAAGGTATTGACGCCTTTCTTTTATATTTCGAAATATAAAGGCTTTTGAGGAATTATTTTTCTTTTAGAGAAAAGCACAGCTACATCAACCAAATAATTTCTTTCCTAGTGAATTCCTGTCATTCTCTTCAAAGTCAGGAGTTTAAATAAACTATTGGTTTACAATTTGACAATTTAAACAATTTTATTGATTCTAAACTAGTTTAAAAACTGGTTAAACTGGTTTGATGTGACTATGTTTTTCTCTGAATCAACTTCCAATCTTCAGATTTTTTTATTTTTTTTCAGCCAAAACAAATTTCTACTTTTTTTACTGCAATGTTTAAAAATATTGATATCCAGGCTAATAAACTATGGACCCTACCAGCGGTTTAATCTACCATACAGATATAAATATTGATTTGGGTTATTTTGCTTTTAAATATCCAGTACTTTGTAGGAATCCTTGGTAAAAGTGTTTAAGAGAGAGATAGAACTATGGATATAAGCTTCTGACGATAGTAGAAACACATATAAATATATTTATAAATATTAATAAAAGACAATTCGCTGAGGGAAAAGTTTATTTATATATAACGGCAATACAAGTTTTCGGACTCAACAGCCCTTCGACAGGTATACCTACACTACTGAAGTTTTCCCGAAGCAGGAAATATAAGACAGATATGCAAAAACTGATTTACATAGTACAGTTTTAAAAAATGAATTATTGGTTAATGCTAATTCTCTATTGAGGCTATGTGATTACAGTAAATAACAAACTGGGAATATTTATAAATATACATGCTTCGAGCTTTTCTGCACAAATATTAGTCTTCCTTTTTATGATAAATTTATCTTTATGATATTGTAGAAAAGTATTTATTATTTTATTAACAGAGTATCAGGGTATGTAAACTTCCCTTATTGTTTATTTTTTTTTATCATTCATAGTTTGTTCTTGCCTTGAATAAATTGCTGTGTCATCATCACTCCAGGAATTCGGGTTACCTTAAAAGAGAGAAGAGTGTCATCCCGAAGTTTGTCTTTCCTAATTTTCCACGTGGCATTATTATGGTTCCCTGTGGCTAATAAAAAAAATCTTAAGATCGATTGATCATCCAGACCTAGAAGGTCTATAAGTTGGTAGCCTTATTTCGAGCTTAGCTAGAGGAGTGTTCATTGAGGAACACTGAGGAGTGTTCAAGAAGACCTTGTCTGGAGGAGGACTCTCTCAAGGTGGGGAAACCTTCCTTGCTGAAGAAATGTGTACACATACACAACTATATATATTACCTTACATTTTATCTACCCTTTATTTACTATTTTATTATATATTTTTTCCAACCTTTGTAAAAATTGATTAGAATAATCAATAAAATTGTTTAAATTGTCAAAAAAAATGTCTTTCTAGCTTAGCGAACCTTACAGCTCCCTGGTAGGTAGGAGGGCGAATTTATATTCATCGTCTTGTACCATACCAGGGGAATGAACCGGGGCAGGGAACCCCCTCCCTCCCTCCACTTCCCCATAACTCAGTGTTGAAGCTGACAAGTTTTCTTGCCGTCTTTTGAGAATCTGCATGCAAGGCCACACACTCTCTTGTACATGTCCTATGTACTTGATCACTAACCAGACAGTAGAAAAGCCCGCCCTCTTCATCAACGAGTTAGAATGGTTTTGTATATCGATGGCCTTTAGCCGCAACAAGCTTGTTCATAAAAGGAGACATAATACGCCCAGCAGGGACTGCGGGGCTAATAAGTATATCCTAGAAGCAGATTGCTTCCCAGACCTTTCGGTCCCTAAGCCGGAGCTAATAAGAACATCGTTGGATGGAATGACTACCTAAACTAGTATTGCTTGAACGCCTGGAACCATTGGATAGTGGGCTACCAAGACCGAAGTCTGTTCGCCTGGCTAAGTACATCCTAGGAGTAATGGCCACCCAGACCTTTCGGTCCATAAGCCGTTCCATTTTCTCTAGCCACCTTGCCAAAGGAATGATGCATTCTCCATGCACCGAGCGGCCATTGTTTGGCCCCTCGCGCCCGCCTTTATGGTCTGGATCCATGGGGTCGACCAATCAACCCACAGACTTCTACGAGAGTTCATGGCCAGGTTGCTGTCCGAGCCCTCCCGTTTTGGACTCCGTTTGGCCTCGCTAAGTACAGTACCTTTTTGAGTTCCGTCCGTAGTATTGAATTTTTTATGTATACACTCATGGACAAACTTAAGGAAGTGGAAAGTCTTGATGCCTCCGTGTATTTTTTAAAAGAGAGACAGAGGCAATCTGTTATATAGTATCAAGGTCACAGATAAAATAGGACGCGATAAAATTCATTTCAAGTGTAAAACGGTGGTACAATAAGCTGTGATATAATCACGATTAGTAATGCAAGCATCCAAGCGTGCAAGCATTGTGTTATACAGGTTCCGTATATCAATTTGAAGGATGGGATTCCATGCCGGTCACACATGATCAGTCAAATCAGCAGTGGCAATCAATTTGGAACTCTATGCCATCATTATCTTCCAACACATTTCTCACCTCAATGCTTTACGGCGAATAATTATAGCAATTAGATAAAACACTTTGTCTCGTCCCCTGACGTCTGCGTTAGCTTATTTCCTACAACTAAGGTCATTCCACTCAATTCTCAACACTTGCAAACTAGTATGTTACCATTTTATCTTCAAATTTTAAAATAATTATACTAACGGTCACAGAGATATCTTTATGGAAACAAAGTTTGAACGAGGCCGTGTAATAAGGCTATGAAATGGTGAAATTTCTTTTCGTTATATTTCAGAAAGATTTGTTAGAGAGATATATATCCACTCTGCATGATATCATTGGTTATGGTAAGATACTGTCCTGAAAATATAAATCGGGGTCTGTCCCAACATGGACCACTACTGAAAGAGAAGACCTTCATATTCGCCGCGTTGCTGTGATGCATCCTGTAATATGTTTTGTTTATTATTTTTACTGAAGAAAGATATATCTCTATAAAAGACTTATTTATTTAATTAACAGAGTACAACATACCTAATATTAAAAATCATCTAGACTTATTTTACATATTTATAAAAACAATAATAACATTGGTCAAGGGTCAAATCTATTTAAAGCATTTATATTATATCACACATCGTACTCTATATTTAGGATAAATTCTGTTGGCCCCAGAGTGAAACAAGGATCTGTAAGGAATCGGTTGCTCGAGGGACAGCCCCGAGCCAGTCTTCCAGTTGCGTTCATGCCACTGGCTCCAAGCCATCGACATCAGTGGTTTCAATCTATAGTTAATTGAAGAGAACGGAATATATATAGTTACGACCTTTTTCAGCTGTCGTTGTTTACGTACAAGGCTTCTAAAAAACAAGGTTGGGGTTCTATGTAGATACAACTTAGCACGACCCACTTTTTTACCAGCAGCTGCTAGTGGAATTAAGGATACTGTTACGACGCTTCTTAGCCATCGATGTTTGCGTACAAGGTTTCTAAGAAAACAATGTGGGTTCGTTGTGGATACAGCTTAGTACGGTATATTTATTATAAGAGCTTTAAAAATGAGATTACTAACTATATACAGTAGATAAACTTGCCTCCATTGACCGCCACCAGAGGGATCCTCCTCGTCACCGTCTTCCCGGTCAGTCCATACGGCCGGCCACACGCCCGGAGCCCACTTCCCGTAGCCAACTTGCCACGTCTCCTGTCACCGCAGATCTGTCTAAAACTGTCCTTCTCCTCCCACATTGGAATGCCGTCGTGGCGCCTGTCCTCCCCCACACACACGTGGGCCATCCTCCCGTAGCTGGTGGAGTCCATTCATATTTCCACAACTTCACCCTGGGATCCCTATCTCTCGGATATCTTGTGGATTACAATACACTTGGCTCCAATGTCCTCCACCAGAAGGATCTTCCTCACCAACAGCCGGCTTCCGTCCAGGTCGGGTTAACTTCTCTAGCACCCTCTTCCAGGATCATCCACACTGCGACACTCCCGGAGACAACTTGCCGCTTCTTCTCGTACTGCCGATGTCCCAGACCGCCTGTTCTTCCCCGCCTGTTTCTTCCTCCGCTGACCCCACGGTTACCCTGGGCCATTCGTACTTTCTTATTTATTGTTGAAGATATTAATCTGTGATTTTAAATGTTTCTTTTTGACCAGTACTTTTGTTTGTTTTTGCCTTTTCCTAAAATGTTTCTTTCTTCTTCTTAATTATTATTTGTTCTATATGTAAAGCTTTGTTTTTTGATACTTGAATAAACAAATTCAAGTTATTATATTTTTTGTGTGCTTTTAAAGTTAAAACACAACAGGTTATGGACCCAACCACGCATTCACTGCGAAATATAAATAAAACGAAGCAACGGTAAGCCTAAAAAGAATTCTATTTTGTTTATTACGTTAAAATTTATATTAGTAATGGCTGGAATGGATAATATTAAAATGGGTATGAATATTCCTAAATTGGAAGGATTAATAAACTGGCCAGAATATAAGAAAAATATAAAATTGCTTTTAACAATAAACAAAGTAATAGGCGTTGTTGATGGAACATATAGAAAGCCAATAAAACAAGAAACAAATGAAGAAAAAGAGGCATATGTAAAATGGGAAAGTGAAGATGCAATATCCCAATTGTTATTTACAACAAGTGTGATGCCTGATGTGAGTCAACTAATCATTCCCTGCTCAAGTGCTAAAGATATGTGGGACAAATTGTTAAGTGTCTATGAGCAAAGCTCTGGTCAAAGATTAGACATGCTCTATAATCAATTCTTTAATTTTAAGAAGGATCCTACAGATGATATTTCAAAGCACATTTCAAAACTAGAAAGTTTATGGAATGATATGCAAAATGAACTTACTAAACAAGAAAATTTGAAATTGCCAGAATCCATGCTGATGTGCAGAATCATAAACACCTTGCCTGATGAATATTTTGATTTTAAAAGTGTTTGGGAATCAGTGTCTAAAGAAGAACGTTCTGTAGACAATCTCACACAAAGGCTTCGGTTACTCGAAATAAGAATTCAACAGCGAGATGAATGCAGCGCATCAAGTTCGACAGCACTAATGGCAAATGCATATGAAAATAAGCAAAATATGAAAGGAAAAGCTACCAAAAGTAATGAAAATTTTCAGAAAACAAGAGAAACAAGAGAATGTTACTTTTGTCATAGAAAAGGACACTTGGCCAAAGATTGTAGGTATGCAAAACAGAAGAAACTAAAGGAAAAAGAAAAGGATGAAACTAAATTAAAACTTAATTCAAAATTAAGTGAAAGTTTAATCAGTGAAAGATTCAATGAACAAGATGAAGACATTTGGATTGGTGACTCAGGAGCTACTAACCACATTACAAGAAATGCAAGTTTTTATACTTCTTATAAGGATTTTCCTACCCAACAGACTGTTAAAGTTGGAAGTAATGAAAAATTGATAGCTTATGGAAGTGGAACTATAACAATTGAAACTTGCGTAAAAGGTAAATGGCAAACTCACTACCTAACTGATGTATGGTATGTTCCCAATTTCAGTCGTAATGTGATGTCATTACAGTCCACATTGGATAAAGGGTTTGAAATGAAAATGGATAAAAAAGGTTGTAAACTTTTTAAGACAACAACTGGAGAAGTTATTGTAGAAGGGAAAAGACTACCAGGAGGCTTGTATGGTATGTTAATAACAAGTATCAAACCTGAAAATGCTGCAGAAGTCAATTTAGCCAAAACCCAAAATGTCAATATGCTACAACTATGGCATGAAAGATTTGGACATCAAAATAAAAGGCATGTTCAAAAATGGCTTAAAGAACAAGGAATAGATGCAGTCATGGACAATGAACCTTGCGAGGCATGCATTTATGGCAAACAACATAGACTGAGTTTTGGATCAAGAGAACAATATGCTTCTACTCAACCTGGAAACTTAATTCATGTAGATGTATGTGGCCCTATGCAGGAGGTTTCGAAAGGAGGGATGAGATACTTTGTGTGTTTCAAAGATGATTTTACAAAATACCGATCAGTGTATTTCCTAAAAGAGAAAATATCTTTATTTTACGGGGCTGCTAACCAAAATGAATGATTTTTGAGCCCCGATGGACGCATAAAGCGGAATATATACAAAGCATAGTTGGAGGGGCCTGGGGATGGGTGGCCAGGGATCATCGCCAGGTGAGGCCAGGAGAGCCGGGATGTAGAGGAGGACCGGGGGGGGGGGGGGGGGGGAGCAGGGTGGTGATCCGCGGAGTTCAGGGGGTGGCAGAGACGGGTTCAATGGTGTTGAAGCAGGCGTAGCAGGTTTGTAGCAGGCAGACAAGCCGCAATGCACGATGTAAAGTATCAAGGTGCTGCACGCAACCAAGGCTGTTCAAAAAGGTTAGATTCCCCAGGCCAGGGAAAATAAAAGAAAGACAACTGTTGTTTAGATAAGAATATTAGATAAAGCGAGAATGATTCAGCAACTGATGGGAAAAGATAGATTATTATTTTATTTTTATTTATTTATTATTATTATTATTATTTTTTTTTTTTTTTTGTAAAAATGAATATATTAAAGTTTTGGATAAGAATACTGGTGGGGTACCAGTGCTAAGACGACCAACCAGAAAAGTACACCATGGATTGCATAGCGCGTTCAAATGGGTCGCTGCGTAAGTCGATTTCTCGAGCAGCCTGCGCCGTCGAATCGCCAAACCATTTGCCCTCTGTCCTTGGGTTACAGAGACAGCGTCAGGGGCGATCACATACGCAGGGCAGGTCGCGAAACCGATCTTAAACAGCGGCACATGCCAGAGTTACGTCTACGAGCGGCCGCCAATGACCGGTGTTAACCATGAGGTGAGGAGTCCAGGTCACTTAGGTGATCGGAATCCTCCGCGCGGACGCGTGGCTTAAGTCTATCAGAGGCCTTTAGGAACTCCAGGCAGGCTCGCCAAGTGCTCCTGTTGAAAATAAAGTCTTTGAGTGACCGCGGAGTGTACCCTAATTCTTCTGCACAGGTGGAAAGAAGGGGGAATCTAAGGGCATCAAGACTGCTGCACTCAAGCACGATGTGAGACAGAGTTTCTTCCCTGTCGGCGTCGCAGTAAGGGCAGGAAGGATCGTCAATGACGCCTATCCTGTGGGCGAAACTGTCCGTCCACGTGTGTCCCGTTAGCAGGCCTACCACAATGTGCTCGCTAGGGACGATGTACGCATACCTTTTGTCTAAAAGACTCATTGGAGTAAGGCCAAAGCGGGTGTGGATAGAAGGAGCTAGAGAGAGGAATCTGCTTTCCCATGCTTCACGCGCCCGGCCGTAGATTGCCGATTTTACAAACGACAAAGGAGCGAGTTTGTAACAGCTTGGGTCAGCAGACTCAGCACCCCGCTTTGCGAGTGTGTCCGCAATGTCATTACCCACGTTCCCACTGTGGCCCTTGATCCATTGTATGGTGCATCTGTTCCCGTTGCGATTCAATCGCGAAATCAGTAGCAGAGCTCTGTCAATAAGGTAATTACCAGTCTTAGAGTTCAGAAGTGACTTCACGACTGAGAGGTTGTCCAGGAAGAATCCTAAGGTTAGATGATTAGGTAAAGTGGTTGCGTTTTCAAGAGCCTTAACCAATCCAAGGGCTTCCGCCTGAAAGACAGAACAATGAGGGGACAGAACATGAGATTCACGTATTTCAGGTGCACAATCGAGACAAGAGAACCTGTACACGCCGGCGCCAACTCCATCTCTGGTTTTGGAACCATCTGTATAGTATGCCACGTGGAAGAAAAGAGCAGGAATATTACTGGGAGCGGAGTAATAGGGGGGGTAGGGGAGAGGATGTGGAAAGGGAGGAGGCTCGAGTGGAATTTCAGCGTCAACCAATCCATACTTTTTAAGGTATAGCTCAGTTTTAGCCAAGATTTCCAGATCGAGAGGAAGGACTCTGGAGAGGGAGATTAGAGCAGCGTTGCTGGTTGATCTGAAAGCTCTACAAGCTCTCACTAGGAAAGGCCTTTGAGCACTCAGTAGAACATTCAAGGAGCGTTGAGAAAGATTAGGAAACCAAACCGCCGAGGCATAGGCAATGGCCGGAACAACCACTTGCAGATACAGAGTTCTCAAGGCGCGGTAACCAAAACCAAAGTTGAGATTAGCGGCTGCGGTCAAACGCGGCAACATGCCGCGGACCTTGGCGCAGACTTCAACTACGTGCTGGTAGAAAGATAGACGTTGATCAAATCTCACTCCCAGCACCTTAATTGAGTCGCACCATTGGATTGGCCGTCCGTGGATAACCAGATCCCGGCGCGGTTCAGGCAGTCTCCCGTGTGGTCTGAGGAGAACCATAGCCTGGCACTTCCCCACGCTGAGTTCCAGTTTATGCAAACTGCACCACCTAGCGATCATATCTATGGTGTGTTGGGCCGCGGGAAGTTGACTAGGTCGGCATCCCGAGACCACCACGACCAGATCATCCGCGTAGGCTTGCGGGAAAACATTATTCCTGTAGTCCAGCGTGAGGAGTTCATCAAAGACAATATTCCAAAGGAATGGGCCGAGAACTGAACCCTGGGGACATCCTTTGGAAATTCGTCTCGACACAGTACAACCATTCATAGATAGTCTCACAACACGGTTACATAGAAACGAGTTTATCAGGTGATAAATGTTTCTGGGACAGACGCTTTTGTGCAACGCTCTCAAGATACTGGAGTGGAGCACGTTGTCAAAAGCGCCTTTAACATCAAAAGAAAGAAGAAGACAAGATTTCCTATTTTTAATCGTCCGGGTTATAGTAGATTTTAGATTTAAGAGTGCGGCTGTAGTAGATCTACAAGGCTTAAATCCGAACTGGTTTGGAGGCGCTTTACACATCCTATCGGCCATCCACGACAGCCTAGCAAGAATTAGACGCTCAAGGATCTTGCCCAAACCAGGCAGCATCGTGATTGGACGGTGTGATGCGAGAAAGTCCTCCCCACTTCGCTTGGGGACGAGAACGACGTCCCCCAGCTTCCATGTAGATGGAAAGTGGCCAGTGGTTAAACACATGTTGAAAATACTTAGAAAAAACGTCCGAAAATGTTTAACTAGTTTTACGATAAGAAGAGGTGGCATGCCATCACTACCAGGAGAAGAAGATAAGTTTACCTTATCCGCTGTCAACAACAACTCGTTATCTGTAAACAAAGGGTCGTTATCAGATGACGATGCGATGACTTTGCTTAAATCTTTGTGTTCTAACATGGTATCGGGCGGGACGCGGCCGAAATAGTAATCTAATACGTGATTTAATGTGTCCCGCGGACCTTCAGTGAAGCCGCTACCAACTGGGAGAGCTGAGAGGGGTTTGCGCTTAAAATTTCCCTTGATGAAACTGTAGATTCCACCCCAAGGGCTGATTTCGCAACGCGAGCAGGCTGCCCTCCATGCTTCTTTCTTAGCCAGTCTCCTCGCACGGCGATATCTTGCCTTCAGTCTTTTGTAAAAGACCTCCAGCACACCCTTAACGACACCGCGTGCCTTTATAAAGGCCCGCTGTGCCTTTTGAGTGGCTCTTTTGAGAGGATTCAAATCAGATTTCCACCAAGAGATGGACTTGAGGTATTTATCACTTCTGGGACGGGATGGAATGGTGTTTAGACATGTGTGAAAAATCTCTTCGCCGAGTAAATTAATTACATCGTCGAGGGAGGATGAGTCACGCACATTTTCTAAAAAAAGATTAATATTTTCTATTTTTTGGCTGAAATGTTCAAAAACTCTATCCCAGTCAGCGCGACCAAAGCTGAAGTATATTTCGCTAAATTTGTTTAATTTAAATCTGGTGTTGTCCTGTGAAGAGGGAGCAAAATTGAGGTTAAAGACGAGGCGTTTGTGGTCAGACAACTCCTGGTACTCAGGATGCCAATCGGTAACGCTATTTACAAGGCCAGCACTACAGCAAGTGACGTCGATGGAAGAAGAGCGGTTGCCCTCCTCCCACGTCACCGCGCCGTGAGTGTTGAGCACATGCAAATAGTTGGCATCAATAAAGTTTTCAACTAGATCTCTCTTAGGTGAGTGATGCCTGAGGAGCAGAGGTTTATCCGACCACCTAAAAGATTCAACATTTAGATCGCCGCAAAAAATGACCTCGTCATAGTTCAGAGAATTAAGGCTAAAATTTATCTTATCGAGAAGAGGGGAGGGATCACATGATGGCGGAAGGTAAACATTACAAAGAAGAATACTTTTACCACTCAATTCACACATGACAAACACGACATTAACACTGGACAAATGAGACAAATGGACAAATTTAAGGCTAGGATTTACTACAATGACCATAGCTCCCAACCTAGAGTTTGTAATAGGGCCATAGCAAACTCTGTTAGATGGGATTGGCAGCGAAGGGATTTTGCCGCGCGCGGCTGGGAGCTCTTGTAAAAGTAGTAAATCTATGTTCTCCTCACGACAATCATTCAATACTGAATACAAACAAGGCTGAGAGCGTCTTATATTGATTTGTAGGCACTTGAAAACAATCATTTGACTATCGACTTATTGAACTGATCCTGGGCATCTCGCATGTGCTTGCACATCATGGAGTTGGCATTGTGCTTGTCACCGCACCTGTGACACTTAAGCGCGCTTTTATTTTCACAGGCAGTGGTAAGATGTGCACCTGCACAATTGGCGCACTTGGGCGCATTGGTGCACTTTTTACCATCAGTGTGCGTCCTGTGAGAGAGGCTACCGCAGATACCACATGGGAAGACGCGTTTCGCCTGGGCGAGCCTGAGGGACAGGAAGTCAACAGTGACGCGGCCGCGTGCAAGGAGAGCTTCCTCGATACCCTTATTGACCTCTATGATAGCGGTGGAAGGCAAACCTTCCTTCCTAATCAATTTAACCAGCTTCAAGCCGCCGCTGTTATTAATTAACTGCGGGGCTATCACAGGGTTTTCCATCAGATCAGACACCAGATCAGATTCAGATTTTTCGACAGGGATGCCGAAAATTGCCAACCTGGGCCTGAATGTCGGGTTTGGTAGGACTTTAAGTCCGTCAATGTTGGCGGTCTTAAATCCGTCCACAAACCGCTTTGATTCTGCAGAATTGGGAAAGTGAAGGACAAGTTTTTTGTCCTTCCCAGTTACCGCCGTCACATCACAACTCTTCAACTGTGGAGTCTTGGCAATTTTGGCTCTGATGGCCTCGAAAGATAAGGTGTCTGAGCCAATTTTTACATGGTTTACACTGTTCTTTAACGTCTGCGCGTAGGTTGAACGCGCTGGCACTCTAGGGTGTACAGTTGTGGGTTGGTTGGACCTAATTTGGATAGCAGAAGTATCAGGTTGGGGGATCATTTTAACGGGGTTAGGAGGAGAGGGAGGCTTGGCCAACCTTTTCCTAAGTTGGATGACCTCATTTTCAACTATTTTTACATTTTTTTTGAAGATTCTTAACACTTCAGTTTGTAAAGCGTTAAAAAATACGCCTTACATCGTCTTTCACTGAGTCAGATAACCCAGTGCGGGTGGTAGCAGGAAGGTTAGAGGCAGCGATATCCGCTACCTCATGAAAATTTTTGTTGAAAAGAGAATCTATCTCTTCCCAGCAGTCAGAGGATCCAGAATGGGTACAGGAAGGAATGGAAGTAGGGGCCTGGGGGATCTTACCTTGGGCAGTCCTATTAATAGGAGCGGAGACCTCTTCGGCCACGGTCCCAGGACTTGTGGAGGGCTCCAAAGGTGGGAATGGGTCGTCAGCTGACATGGCCCGCGTCTGCCGGCGAGTAAAGACCATCTTGTATCTTGTCTCTTCGTGGTTGTTATGGTAGTCAGTCGTTGTAAAAAAAAAAAAAAAAAAAAAATTATATATATATATATTTTTTAATTTTCTAATTTCTAAAAAGTTAAATGAATAAGCAGAATTTTTGAGACTAACTTCAGGTTTCAAACTTCAGAATGACACAGCAATTGATTTAAAATGGTTGTTGGGTCAAAGGCCCACAGACTTGTGACTAGCTTCCCTCTTACCCAAAAAAATTACAACAAAGTCATTGGAGATTTAAAAGATAGGTTTGGAGACAGAGATATGCTGACTGAGTTGTATGTGCGCAAGCTTTTAAAGTTAGTCATTGCCAGTGCCAGGTCTGAAAAAAGAACCTTGGCTCAACTTTATGATGATTTGGTTGCACATCTCCATTCTTTGGGATCTCTGGGAGTGGATACTAAGTCTGGGGGTGGTGCTTTCTTGTACCCGTTGGTGGAGTCAAGTTTGCCACTTGAACTTATCAAAATATGGCAACGTTCCCGTACACCTTTCAAAGAAAGAGATTACTCCGAGATTGAAGAGGGAATTGAACATAGTGGGGCTAAAGCTTTTGATAAATTAGAGGGTCTGATAGAATTTTTAAAGCAGGAAGTTAAAAATGCAGAACGCATTTCCTTTGTTGCTGAAGGATTTGAACCTTCCCTTCCTCTAAAACAGGGAAAGAGAGAAAATAATCCCCCTAAGATCCACACAGCGTCTGCATTATTTGTTGGAAAGACCAACTTACCGTGTTTATTTTGTGACAAAGATAACCATCTTAGCCAAAACTGTTTTAAGGCAGCCAAGATGTTGGAATCAGACAGATTAAAGAGGGTACAGGATGCGAAAGTTTGCTTTAAATGCTTGAGAAAGAATCATTTAAAGAAGGATTGTCGGTCTTTTGTAAGATGCAAGCGTTGCCAAGGACCTCATTTTGAGATAATGTGCAGAGGAACCTCACATAGTCAGGAAAATTTAAATTGGAGGTCAGATAACAGATCTCACAATAGTTCAGCAGAGCAGAATGAGGGGAACAATGAGCCTGTAACAGCAATGGCGAATCAAGTATGCACAAATAATATCTCTTTAATGACTCTCATTGTAAAACTTAAAGGGCCGAAACGTTCCAAAATGGTAAGAGTGCTTTTAGACTCTGGTAGTCAAAAATCTTACATCAGAAGGTCTCTAGCTAAGGAGTTAGACTTACCCAAGGTGGGAGAAGTCAAATTGAATAAATTTTTGTTTGGAGGGCAAACCACAGGAGAAAAGGCTCATTCAATATTTTATTTCCAGTTGGACAATGTTGATGAGGGAAAGGCTTTCAAAATGGAAGCGTTAGAGGAAACAATAATTTGTGGCAATATTTCACCCGTTGAAACAGGACCCAGGCAATGGGAATTGGATAAGAAAGGAATCACTTTGACCAAGGTAGACAATAATAAAACCGAAATAGACATCCTGATCGGTGGAGACTATTATGGGCAACTTCTCACAGGAAAAATTGAACAGCTGGCAGGAGGATTGACCGCAATTCAAACAGTTCTTGGTTGGACTTTAATAGGTAATACCTCATCAGAGAGACCAGAGACAAGTGCTCAAATGGTTATCACCTTACTTACAACCCAACAGAGAGTAGCATCCTTATGGGAATTAGAAACAATAGGGATACGAGATCCTACAGAGGTCATCTCTGTGAAAGAGAAAAATGTTCTCATGCAAGAAAAGTTTCGTGAGAAAATCTGTCGAGGCCAGGATGGACGTTATCTTGTATCTCTTCCATGGAAGGAAGGAATTGGGACGATATCTAATAACTTGGAAATAGCCAAAAGGCGCTTGGAGGCTATGACTCAAAAGTTGACACAAAAGGGTCAGTTTGTTCCTTATGATGAAGTCTTCCGATCCTGGTTCAGGGAAAACCTTATTGAAGAAGTTGACAGGGAAGACATCAAACCTATTGGACATTATCTACCACATCGCCCAATATATAAGGTTCAGAGTGAGACTACTCCTATTAGACCCGTTTACGATGCATCATGTAAAGCAAGTAAGAGAAGTTTGTCTCTAAATGAATGTTTAGAGACTGGACCTAATCTGATTGAACTTTTACCTGAAATCCTGATAAGATTTAGGGAAAAGAAAATAGGAGCCATCGCTGACATCCGCAAAGCTTTTCAGACCGTAGGTATAGATGAGAAGGAAAGATTCCACAAGGAATACCTCGCCATGCTCGTACAAAAGAGGAATGAAACAGAGGGTAGAAGGTTTCCTCCAGACGAAGTTGTGCTGATTGGTCGAGATGATCAAAAAAGAATATTCTGGCCACTAGGCAGAATCTTGGAACTGTACCCCGGGAAGGATGGCAGAGAACGTGTAGCTAGAGTTAGGACTGCTACGGGTGAATTTGTAAGACCGTTAAAGAGACTTTTCTCTTTGGAACTTGGCTCTGATATTTCCAGGGAGGTGAGATTACCTAAGACAGAAGGGATCAAAGCCCAGGAGATTCCAACAGATGGAGAACAGTCAATTTTTACTAGGTCTGGAAGTGAAGTGAAAAAACCTACGAGATTGGGGGTGTACACCAATAATCTTTCCTAATTAAGATTTTTTTTTGTATTCCCATACAAAAAGGTGGGAGTATGTTAAAAATAGATAATTTATAATTGTATGCTTTATAGATTTTCCTCTATTATTATTATGTATATATATTTTTATTTTATTTTTGTTGCCTCTTTCTCTTAATGGGTGGAAAGGAATAAAGAATGGAAAGAGCAAGATTTGTGAACAAACAAGACATCGCCCCCCCATCCCATGCGCGAGCACCTATGCGCGGTGACGGGGAGAAAAAAGAAGAAAAGGACAACCGGCAGCGCTGGTGTATAGGCTCTGAGAAATATGAGCTCCCGGGAAATATGAGCTCCCGCCTCAGAAGGAATGAGTAACCACGCGTGAATGAAACAAGGAAGATAACGAGAGGGGAGTTGTTATAGAATTGCGCACCAATTAAGTGGGTTGCGATATAGTTTCCTATTAAGGAACAGAAGAATTAATCTGGAAAATTATCTCAAGTGAAGAATTATTTCAAGTGAACTCTTGATCAAATTTATCGACAGAATCGAAAACAAGATTTGTTTTTATAAACAGAAGCTTAGATAAGTATTTTTAAACTTTGATTGAAAAAGATTTTGCCTTTCCAACCCAAGTTATTTTGCTCTCTACATTATTTGTTTTTATGTATATTTAACTTGTATCACTTGTTTTGTTTATTCTAATTTTAAATATATCTAACCTTTTGGCCAATTTGATTATCACCCTTTTTATCTGTTTATTTATTTTTATTGCCCAGTCATTGTTGATAAGCAAAATAAAATATATCTTTAGGCCATTTTTGTTAAATTTTATTTCTACAACTTGTGCAAACACAACTGGTGAATCTCTATTTTCAATCTTGGTAAGATTGACCTTCCCCACATTTATTTTTTTTTTCAAATTCAACATAAAAAGAAAAGTCACAAGTCATTGAAAAGCTAGAACAATTTCTCTTGGAAACAAAGACTACTGGACATATAGTGAAAGAAATTCTCACAGATGGAGGAAAGGAGTTTGTAAATAAAGAAACCTCAAAAATTACAAACAAGTATGGTATTAATCATAGGATCACAATGCCATATACTCCACAACAGAATGGTTCAGCGGAAAGGGAAAACAGGACTTTAATAGAAGCAGCTCGTTCAATGATATATGCCAAAAATATGAGCCTAAAGCTTTGGGCAGAGGCAGTTAATACTGCTACATATATTTTGAATAGAACAGGACCAACACAAATTGAGGGAAAGACACCTTATGAACTATGGTTTGATAAAAAACCAGCAGTTGATCATCTTCGAATATTTGGAACTGAATGTTTTGTTCATGTGCCTGATGAAAAGAGAAGAAAGTTAGATGCCAAAAGCGAAAAAGGTATTTTAGTTGGTTATTGCAGTAACAAGGATGGGTATCGAATCTGGATGCCGAACTCAAACAAAGTTGTCACAAGTAGGGATGTAATATTCAAGGAAACTTTACCAACATTTAGCCTTGATATTGAAAAGAGAAATAAGGAACTTTCAAGTAACCAGATTGATGAACAAAATGATACTCAAGATATTGAGAAAATTGAAAGCAATGTTCAAACATCAGACGTATACAATCTAAGAGATCGATCAAATATATCAAAACCTCAAAGGTATATTGATGCTGAAATAAATATTGCAGAAGGTCTTGAACCCAAGACATACAAAGAAGCAATGGATTCTCCAAATGCACAATTTTGGAAAGAAGCAATGAATGAAGAAATGAATTCTTTAACGGAAAATAATGTATACGAATGCACAACATTACCACCTGGCCAAAAACCAATTGATTGTAAATGGGTATTAAAGACCAAATTGAATTCTAAAGGAGAGATTACAAGATATAAGGCAAGACTGGTGGCAAAAGGGTTTGCACAAAAGAAGGGTATAGATTATGAAGAAACATTTAGTCCTGTGGCAAGACATGACACCATAAGAACTCTTTTAGCAATTGCTGCTAATGAAGACTTAAAATTGGTACAGTTTGACATAAAGACAGCCTTTCTCTATGGAGACTTACAAGATCAAATTTATATCAAACAACCTGAAGGATTCAACAATGGAACAGATCTTGTATGGAAATTGAAGAAAAGTCTCTATGGACTTAAACAGTCACCAAGATGCTGGAATCAGAAAATAGTCAACTTCATGAAAGAAAGATGTCTGAAGGAAAGTACAGCTGACCCCTGTTTATTCTTCAGAAAAACAAATGATCATCTACTCATTATTGCCATATATGTTGATGATGGAATCATTGCTGGTACAAATGAACAGGAAATCAAAGAATTTCTTGATGAACTAATGTTTTCATTTAAGATCACAAGTGAACCATTAAATTACTTTTTGGGTATTGAGATAGAGCGGCAACCGGATGGGTCAATCTTTATAAATCAAAAGGCATATATAAAAAGAATTCTTGAGAAATTCAATATGTCTCAAGCGAATAAAGTGGGAACACCAACAGATAATTCTACTGTTCCTGGGGAAGCAGAGATTTTAGAAAATGTTCCCTTTCGTGAAGCGATTGGTAGTCTGATGCATCTGAGCTGCTTAACAAGACCCGATATCACTTTTGCACTGAATAAAGTTTCTCAAAAACTTGCAGCACCAACAAAATATGACTGGGAAGCAGTTAAACGAATCTTCAAATATCTTGTAGGAACAACTGAATATGGAATTATGTACCAAAAGGGTCATAAAGTAGGAGTTTTGGAATCTTTCAGTGATGCAGATTTTGCTGGAGACCCAGAAACTAGAAGATCTACCAGTGGAGTTGTGTGTAAACTGGCTGGTGGTGCTATTTCTTGGCTTAGCCAAAAACAAAGATCAGTATCTTTGTCAACAACTGAGGCCGAACTCGTGGCTGCAAGCAATACAGCAAAGGAAGTCATTTGGTTAAATAGACTTTTCAGTGAAATTTCTCCACTAAAAGAACAACCAATTATAAAAGTTGATAATGCAAGTACAATTAAATTGATCAAAAATCCTGACTTTCATAAGAGAACCAAACATATAGAAGTAAGGCACTATTTTGTGAGAGAAAAGTATAAAGAAGGTATTTTCAATGTAGAACATATTTCTGGAAAAGATCAAGTTGCTGACATTATGACCAAAGGGCTCCCTAAGCCGCGTTTCCAAATGCTGAGATATCTACTGGGTATGAGGGACATTTGAAATCTGATTAAGGGGAAGTGTTGAAGATATTAATCTGTGATTTTAAATGTTTCTTTTTGACCAGTACTTTTGTTTGTTTTTGCCTTTTCCTAAAATGTTTCTTTCTTCTTCTTGATTATTATTTGTTCTATATGTAAAGCTTTGTTTTTTGATACTTGAATAAACAAATTCAAGTTATTATATTTTTTGTGTGCTTTTAAAGTTAAAACACAACATTTATCATCCACGCCGTCTTGGCTCTTGTAAAGGGGGAGCCAGATGTCACAATAGAATTGTGAATTGAGAATTTTTAATTATTCAAGAATTGGCCAAATACCCATTCTTGATTAATGAATAAAAGCTAAGCATGTACGCGTTTCGGGCTGTTGGCGCTCGTCAGCGAGGTGCAAGTTGTATCTCAACGACCAAAAAAAAACTGGTCATACAGCTTGCACCACGCTGACGAGGGCCAACAGCCCGAAACGCGTACATGGTTAGCTTTTCTTCATTAATCAAGAATGGGTATTTGGCCAATTCTGGAATAATTAAAAATCCACGAATAGCTTATATTTATTCCAATAGATCAATAAAAAGTATATTCAATCTCAAAATCTCTCTCTCTCTCCTTCTCTCTGACAATTATATATTTAATATTGCGAAAAGAAACCATCTCATAGCTCTATTACACCACCTCGCTCCATATCAGTGAGCTGTGTGTGTGATGAGACTACTATCATCATATCTTTAGTGTATCTGTAACATTTTTATTATTTTAAATTAAAAACAAAATGGTAGAAGTACAGTTCTTTAAATGTTTCCTTTCGTGACAGCGATCCTCCACGTGGTGCTGGTAACAACTTTAGAGCATCCTTGACTCAAAGCTAGTTAACATCATCCAAATGCTGTTTTACAACGTATTCTACAGAATGTCGACAAGTTCCTTTGGCCTGATCTCCAGATCTTTCTCCCATCCAGCATATATAGGATATTATTGAGTCACAACGAAGCCCTATCCACAACCAGTATATGTACTGTTGTTAATTTGAATGATTAAGTAAGAAAAGGCGCCGCGGCTCGGGAGCACCAGGCATCACAGTGGCGCAGTCCAACAGCGTCGGAACCACCGGGGCTACTCGGCGAGGGCAATCGTCGGGAGGATGGACACCGCGGGTGCAGGAGGCGAAGGCCACGAAAGCACACATCGCGGAAGCTAGGGCGCGGCAGGCGTCCTCCCCCCGGAGGAGCAGTGCGTCTATATCGAGCACTGCCCTGAATTTGCGCCTTATCACTACCTTCAGGCGATAGATAAAGTGGTCAGAGGGGCCAGGCACATCATCCAGCTCACCAGGATGAATGGTCACGTCCTGGTGGGTCTGACCCTTGCAGAACGCATTATTGACGAAGGCCTTGAAATCGAGGGCGTGATCCTCAAGACCTTCCCCTTCCGTAAAAGGTCGGAGAAACTAACCATCGGAAATCTCCCTTTCTACGTAGAGGATGCCGTCATCATCGACGCCCTGCGGCCTGATGGTCGAGTTACGTGAATCGCCCCCAAGCAACTCAAAGCTGGCGAGTACGACTACACTAACGGCCGCCGTGAAGCCTACATCCTCCTCCACGACGGCATAAAAGTCGAGAGGCTTCCCACCCGCCTAGATATAAAGACTAAAGGCGACACCTTGCCGGCGTTCCTGACCTTCGGGATAAGGTGTTACAAATGCAACAACCAGGGTCACCGCAGAGCCAACTGCCCCATGCTTGCCAGGCAGACCATCGGCCCCAAGCAAGCATCATCACCCTCCCCCACTTATTTCCCATCGCCGACCACACCTCAGCTGCCCAGACAGCTAGCTCCCGCGCCTTCTGCACCAGCGCCCCCTACTCCATCTGTGGAGGTTCTAAGTAATGGTCCCGCGGCCCACACTTCGCCTCGTCGCTCCACCGCACCTCACCTTGCTGAACCAGCGCCATTTTGCGGCCATCGATAAACTTATACACAAGTAATCGAGAACAAGCAGTTCCTTTTCTTAAAGAACAATTTTTAGTAATTCTGATTAAAATTTATATTAGTACAATTGAAAAAGGAACAATGTATTATAAATAATTATCAGACATCTATAGTTTTATACATGGATGGATATAGGATAGAGAATTAGTTATAGCCGGGATATAAAACCTAATGTTTTACCTAATTATTTCATTTTCCTAATTGTTCAGTAGAAGCCACTGGATTTATTAAGTGAAACTTTCTCTATCTCTATATATATATAAGTCAATGTCTGTCTGTCTCTTTCGCGATAAACTCAAAAACTACTGAACCAATTGGTACCAAATTTTGCATGTCGCTTTTTATAAACCTGAGGAAAATTTTCGGCTACATTTTGCTTAGTATTTTTGGCTATTTCTTTTTTTCATTTGAAGAACTTTTTTTTTACGCGGAGTAAATACGAGGCAAAGTAACAACACGAGGCCAATTAAGCGACCAATGAGCGTTCTGCATTTCTTTTCAAGTTGCTTGAGTACTTTTTTTTAAATATATTTTTATACGCGAGTGTCACTTTTTTTACAAAAGTATTGAGAGAGAAATTTATATTATAAGTTACAGTAAGTGCACACAATGCAATTAAAAAAAAAAACTTTACAAAATTAGCGTAACTGTATGTAAACAATGGCTTTCTTATTTTTTATTGATTTTTGTTCTGGCCTTTGTTTTTTTTTTACAGTCAATATGATAATTTTACACAAATAAATTTACTGGCAATGCGTTTCTTTTAAATATTATCTCTACAGACCTTACTGCAATGGTATGAGTTATTGAATGAGAGGGCTTGGCTCATCAGTAGTGAACCCTCTCAGCGGTTTCGCCAAATTAATCTCTAGACCGCTCTACTATTGTATTGGACTGGTTTTGTTATAAACCCTGCATTTTCTATGGAAGGCAGCTTAGGGGTGTTTAAGGAACTATGGACATAAGCTTATAGGTCTGTAGAGGTACATACATGTCATAATTTGTATAATTAGATGCCAACCTAATCCAAATATGTATGAAATGTATGATTTGTTTCAATAAAAAGAACAAAGGTAACACTGGAGGACAGAAAGGCCTAGAAGCAAGGCCTAGAAAAGAGGCTTAAGAGTTAGCACAACCATTAGCAAAATTACATCCAATTTTATTATCGCGGAACTAATAAAAGTTGAGTTGAACGAACTATTACTTCCTGGTCAGGTTAGGACATGTCTTAAGACAAAAGAAGTGGCGTAGACCAACCAGAGAGTAGTACCTCAGAAGGTCAGCCAATAGAGAACCGCCACGTCACACCTTTCCACCAATGGGAAGTAAGAAAGGTCTTCGTGTTAAATGGAGAACCAAGGATTGTCAGTCTTCACTTCGCTCCCACCGAGATAGCATCTAGTCTTCACTTCGCTCCCACCGAGATAGCATCTAGTCTTCACTTCGCTCCCACCGAGATAGCACATAGTTGTTCTTTCGCTCCCACCGAGATAGCACCTATAGTCATCGACTCGCTCCCATCGAGATAGCACCTATAGTGTTCACTTCGATCCCAACGAGGTAACATCTGCTCTAGAGACCTCCCCCGTTCATCCTTACCAGCTAAGTCAATCACCGCCATGTGATCAGATAGTTAATAGTCAAAATCCGCTCCATCTTCTCCAAAGCCTTTCTTTCCTCCGACCAGTTGCCTTTTTATTTCAACCCATCAAGTGTCCTGGCTTATTTCCCCTGTGTGTAAACCTTATCACTCAGCCACCACGACTGCGCCACCACCTCAACAATCATCAACCCCAAGAGTAAGGTTTCCCCGCATATAATATTACGATATACATATAATTTCAAGGTATTGCATCGAGCAAAGCTCTTCCGCAAAATATGTTTTCATAACCAATATATATTAGTAAATTAAATTTTATTGCCATCTATCGTTAAAATTTTACACAAATAAATTTACTGGCAATGCGTTTCTTTGCAGTAAGGTCTGTAGAGATAATATTTAAAAGAAACGCATTGCCAGTAAATTTATTTGTGTAAAATTTTAACGATAGATGGCAATAAAATTTAATTTACTAATATGATAATTCTTAAAATTAAACAAACAATAGTCAATATGCAAAAAATACAGTAGTGAAAATTTAATATGAATTACTGTCTCATTTAACAGCCAAAACATGTGTTTGTCTATAATCCATATACCCTTTGGTTTTTATCAGCCTAAAATATTAACATGGCTATTTTGGCATTAGTTTTTTTTAGTATTATTATTTTTTCTGACATGTTGATAGGGCACTACATTTTACAAAGTTATGGTTAGTAAACAATGCAGATTTGACAATAGTTACAAACTTTTATTACTGTATGTAAACAATGGGCTTATGTTTTGTCATTGTTGGAGTGGCCTTTGTTTTGTTATTCTTTTTAAAAAATCATATGTTTCATTGATAGTTTAAAATTTAGTCTGTTGTTGTCATATATTTGCCTAAGTTCCATGTGCCCTTTTATTTTTTACTGAACATTTATTGACATTTATTAACATGACTGTATTTTGGCTTGCATTTTTATAAGCCTTTTTTTTTCTTGCTGAGAGAGATGGGGAATTATATTAGAGAGCCTGTCTCCTCACCCTTCCAATTATTTTACTGTTTTATTCGCTTGCCATTTCTGTATATTTTGTTGGTGGTAGTTCTATTATGCTGCTTTCTTTTTGTCTACGCAGATATTAGGCTAGGGAAAAAAATAGTTGAGCATTCTAAAGATTGACCTGTTTGACATGTTTTGCCATTAGTTTTTTTTAGCCTTTTTTTTCTGCTGAAATGTTGAGAGAGAAATTTGTTTTAGTTACCAAGTTATGGTTAGTGAACAATGTAGTTTTGATATTTACAAACTTAATGATGCTATGTGTGGACAATGGGTTCTTATGTTTAGTTATTGTTGTGATGGCCTTTGTTTTGTTACTTTTCCTTGAATATGAGATAATACTATTATTAAAAAGGCAGACCTTATTGATAAGATGGGTAGTATGCTTTTTTTCATATAGTTGAGTGCGCCCCATCTCCCTATCTATATATATTTCCAACATACTTCTGCCTTTTCTACTAGATAATCAGTTTTGTTCTGTAACTTATTCTGATACTTTGGATTTGTTTTGGGTCTGCACTGTTTTCCTTAAAAGCTTTTTTTATATATACAAAATTATTTTTGGTACTGATTGTGCTATTTCTGTTTTTTTTTAGGGCATATTTTCAAATTTAATATCATCCCATTTGATATGCCTCGCAAAAGATCTGCAATTGGAGTAAGAACTCCTGCAGCTCGCCGCATGGCTGCCCGAGCTGCTAGAGGCCAAAGTAGCCGCACATTGGAGAATCCCCAACAGTCTCAAGCCCGCCTCCAAAGTGACCGGCTGCGCCACAGAGTTCAACGCGCATCAGAGACTCCCCAGCAGTCCCAAACATGACAGGAGGCTGACCGGTTGCGGCACTTCAGGCGACGAGCTAGCACTTGGGCTGATATGCTCAATGCTGCTTTCCATTACAATCCGGCCCTGAATTATGAACAATTTACTTTTCTTCAGATTGGCCATATGGATATACAATGTCTACATTGTACTGCCTTTAAGTACAATGGTGAGCGGCCTGGAATGTGCTGTTCTGCAGGGAAGGTCAGAATTCCTGATTTACCTGTACCCCCAGAAGCTCTCAGAACTCTGCTCGATGGGTCTTCTCCTCACTCGGCTGAGTTCATGCAACGTATCCGTCACATAACAATGCTGGCGGATTGTACTTTCTTGATGCTCCGGGGGGGGGCACAGGAAAAACTTTTCTGATCAATCTTCTTCTTACAAAGGTACGAAGTACTGGGGACATTGCTCTTTCTACAGCTTCTTCTGGTATTGCGGCCACTCTGTTGCATGGTGGCAGAACTGCTCATTCGACTTTCAAATTACCCTTAGATTTGACCAGGGATGAGGTACCAGTTTATAATTTGAATGCTGATTCAGCAATGGGCGAAGTTCTTAGACAATGCAAATTTATTGTCTGGGGTGAATGTACTATGGCACACAGGCATGCTTTAGAGGCAGTTGATATAACACTTAAAGATTGTAGGCAGGATCAGAGACCAATGGGAGGTGTAGTGTTGTTGTTGGCCGGTGACTTCAGGCAGATATTGCCCATTATCCCTAGAGGTAGAATAGCAGATGAGTTGCATGCTTGCTTAAAGGCATCCCCACTTTGGTCATTTGTTGAAAGACTTACTCTTTCAACAAATATGCGGGCTGTCAATTCAGGAGATCCTAACTCACTGTTATTTTCACAATTTTTGCTTCAACTTGGAAGTGGCCAACTTAATGATACGGATGGTAATGTTAATTTTTCAAATGAATTGGTTAACACTGTTGTGTGTGTGTGTGTGTGTGTGTGTGTGTGTGTGACTCCCTCTCTGGCCTAAAGAATAGTGTTTTTCCTAACATTGGGGAGATGTTTAACCGGGGAAGGGCGAATTACTATCCTTGGCTTTGTGAGCGGGCAATTTTGGCCCCAAGGAATTGTGTAGTTGATGCCATAAATGCTCAGCTTTTGAAAGAAATACCAGGGCAAAGCATTTTATATACTTCTGTGAATTCCACCATTGATGCTGAGGATTGCGTGGAATATACTACAGAGTTTTTAAATTCTTTAGAACCTTCTAGGATGCCACCACATCACTTAGAACTTAGAGTTGGTGTTCCCATTATTTTATTGAGAAATATTGATGCACCCCGCCTTTGCAATGGTACCCGTCTCTGTGTTAAAAGATTGTGGCCTCATGTGGTAGAGGCAACCATTTTTACTGGTTGTTTTCAAAATGAAGAGGCTTTTATTCCCCCGGATTCCTCTGATTCATGATGATAAACATTCTCCTTTGCATTTTAAAAGATTGCAGTTCCCCATTCGAGTTTCTTTTGCCATGTCGATTAACAAGGCTCAAGGTCAGTCCCTCAAAATTGCTGGCATTGACTTGGAGCAACCCTGTTTCTCGCATGGGCAATTGTATGTTGCCTGCTCTAGAGTTGGCTCAGGAAGAAATCTTTATGTTTTGGCTTCAGAAAATAAGACTTCAAATTTTGTGTATTCTTCTGTGTTGTCATGAATTTTATTTTTAGTGCTATTTTAGTCTTTTTTTTTTTGTTGTTTGAGTGGTATATTATTTTCATAATTCTTTCTATATATGTATATCTATATTAATAAAATGCAAATTTCATAAGTGGACATCACTAAAAACTTTCGTTACAATGCATCAATTTCGACCAAATTTTCAACATTTATGTAAAACGAGATGGAGCAGGTTTTGCTTAACATCAAAATATTTTTCCTAACTTTAACATACATAACTTTGCTGTTATCGATAAAATACAAAAAAATTCAACAGAGTTAAAGTGTTCACACTTTCAAAAGTGTTTACACTTTTGCGCTTCTCGGAAAATTAGTGTTAATCTTTTTTATATATATTTTAATAACTTTTATACATGGTAAGATACTTTTATTTTATAGTTTTCATATTTTATACCAAAAAAAGATGAAGCCTTACTTGATGAGATCAATTTTATTTTTTAGATAAATTTTTAGGCTTTTCGAAAGTGTTTACACTTTTGCGCTTCTTGGAAAATTAGTTTTAATCTTTTTTATATATATTTTAATAACTTTTATACATGGTAAGATACTTTTATTTTATAGTTTTCATATTTTATACCAAAAAAAGTTGAAGCCTTACTTGATGAGATCAATTTTATATTTTAGATAAATTTTTAGGCTAATTTTAATTTATTTCTTTTTTATTTTATATACAGATTATATATGCTATTTCTAACTTACGTGGTTAGTATTTTTATAAGACTAAGGTTATTTATATTATTTTTTTACAAAAAAAAGATTGAAATTTCATTAATGTGCTCAATTTTATGTCTTTTTTGAGGACCTTAACAAAATTTTTAATTAATTGTTTAGATATTTTAATAACAGATTATTTATGGTGTTTTCCACTTATATGGGTTGTTTTGTAAAAAAAATTGGGTTATTTCTATTTTTTTTCACTAAAAAGCTTGAAATTTCATTAATGTGCTCAATTTTATGTCTTTTTTGAGGACCTTAACAAAATTTTAATTAATTGCTTAAATATTTTAAAAGTAGATTATTTATAGTTTTTTTTAACATATAGGGGTTGTATTTTGTATTTTAGAAAATTATTTCTATTTTTTACCTCAAAAAAAAGCATGCTTTTTCATTGCCGTATCCAGCGGTTGGTCTATTTTTGAAGCTTTTTAATGATAACTGGTTTTGTACATTAATTTTTTGTAATATAATATTATGATTTTAGTTTTTTTAAATCTTTTTAACATATCTGAAGGTTATTTTGAATAAAAAATTTAAAAATTTTGATTTTTACCTCAAAAAGACAGGAAATTTTTATGCTTTGTTTAGAAATTGCTGGTTTTGAAGCTTTTGTTATTAATCTCAATCTATTTTTTTCTTCAGAGAATATGCCTCGCCACAGCCGACGTTTACTTGGTAGGAATACGGCTGCTTCCAGGAGATATAGGAATGCTAGAGCTATTGAGACACCACTTCAAAGTGAGACGCGTCGTGCGCTTCGCCGTCTCAGGTATTCTGAAGCCCGCGTCGCAGCTACACAAACTATGCAAGTTCCTGTTCAGCGTATTCAGCTTTGGACTCATAAGCCGTTTTCAGGTTTGCAGTATAATGCCCATATTGATTATAAAGCTGTTTCATCTGTCGATATAGGCCAAATGTCTCGGGTATGCCAGTTTTGCTCTGCTTTGAGATTTAAAGATGATGTAATGTAATAGAAACAAAATAAACCTCATCCTACCTAATATACATTACTTCTGAGGATTAAAGATTTTGATTTGTGTTGAGAATTTTGCATGCATTTCTCTATTTCTTTTCTTATCTTGCAAAGCTAATGGATTGTTTAGGTTGCTTATTTTTGACTCGCCAATTTGTTTAGTGATAAAGTGGTATAGCGTTCTTTTTCAGAGCATCACCCTACAAAAAAATTACCTGACCTTTCCTAATATTCAGATAGATTTATTATATCAACATACTAGACTACAAACATTCCCTCGAGTAAAACCCGGGCGGAGCCGGGTACACCCGCTAGTATTTGTATATATTTGAAAGGTAAAATCTCTAGAATTAGAATATTCAAGGACAGTTGCAGATTATTATTATTTATATTAATATTAGTTTTATTTTATATTATTTTTCAGAAAAACATCTACGAATGTTTGATTGGGGTCTGAAAACATTAGATTACAGGCTGCTGGCTAGGCTTGGTCAATCACGGTCACTCTTCTCAAGCAATTTCAATCCCTATCCCTTTTTACCCAAATAGTGTAATAGACCTACAGAGGATGCACCACTATATATAAGAGTTAACACGCTGGGGCGGGTACCTCGGAGGTTGGGTGGAAAATCTGCCAACTATTTGAACTATGTATTACTTCGGTGTTGCTATTCTATGGCTCTAATACTATTTATTAGTAATGTTCTTTCAGTATGAAGGAAATTGCACTCGGGGGAATTCCCGGGCGAAGCCGGGTCATTCGTCTAGTAATCTATATATATATATATAATTGAATGTCTGTCTGTCTGTACTCTATAGATTCAAAAACCATACATCCAATCGCCGTGTAATTTTGGGATATTATTAGGTATATCCCCGGGAAGGTTTTTGAAAAATAATTTCTTGAATATCTTGAATATCCTTAGAGTTATCTGCAGATTTGTAGATTTAACTCGCAAGCAGCGCCACCATTGCGACGATGAAAACAAGTTTTTTTATCTATAAGTTTTATTATCACTAAGTTTATTATCTTAAAGATTATTTATCAAAAGTAAGATTATCTCAGGATGACACGGCAATTTATTTGAGACAAGAATAATGATACAATTCCAAGGCGAAGATACTATTCCTTTAACTTCCAATTACCGAGGGAATCAATTAATATTGATTTTATTCAACTTATCGAGTATTTTTCAAGGGACCGGGAAAAAATGTTCACTAGATAAAACGATGATTTTGTAATGTAGAAAATTAGGAAAGACAAAATTCAGGGTGACACGGCACACAGGGACCGGAAAAAAATGTTCACTTTATCGAGAGATTCAAATTTACGAGTTTCAAATTATCAAAATATATCTATTATTTTTTTTATAAGTTTATAGAGAATTGTTTTAGCAAATGTTCGTTAGACAAACCTTTACTCGGGTAAAACCCCGGGCGAAGCCGAGTACAACCGCTAATTAAATATATATAGAGAGAGAGAGAGCGAAGCGTCCCTGTACTGATAAGGGCCAAAGTCCGAAACCATGGTATACAGGTTGGCTTTTTGTCTGAAATCGCCAAAACTGGTGCTGTTTCTCATTCTTTATCATCATTAGTAAGGTTTTTTACTAGGGTGATGCACAGTGTCATCATTATGATACTCATTTAAAGGAAGAGTTGTCTCTTTTCGTGCATATTAATTTGTTTTTGAAGTACATTTAGAGTTATTTAACTATTTATACTGTGTGTTTGTGTGAAAGAAATTATAAACTCCTAAAATCGAAGTCTTGAGCTCTGCTGATTCTTTAGGCAGCATAAACTTGACTTCCCTATCTGCGGAAAATTAGTGCATCACGATTATGGAAATCAAACAAGATGTCTACATGATATTTTAAACTATGTATTAGCGCAATTGCTATTTTTATGAATAAAACAGCCTTCTACTGCCTTTTCTAAAATGAAAAAAAAATGTGGAGAGGCCTGGCTCATCAGTGGTGAACCATATATTAGTTTTGTCAGTTTAATCTACCATACCTCTCTACTATTGAATTAGACTGATTTAATAATATACATTTTTGTTTTAGTATAGAATCAATGGTTGTTAAAGGACCCTGTGAAATATGTTTTTAGGAAACATTTCAAATGATATTTTCCCCAATATTCAATTTTATTCAATTCATAACATATTGATTGAAAGGAGAGGCCGAGATGTTGGTGGCATGGGGAGGCCAAGGAGGTGGCATGGGGAGGACAAGGAGGTGGCATGGGAAGGCCAAGGAGGTGGCAAGGGAAGGCCAAGGAGGTGGCATGGAGAGGACAAGGAGGTGGCATGGGGAGGCCAAGGAGGTGGCATGGGGAAGCCAAAGAGGTGGCAAGGGGAGGTCAAGGAGGTGGCATGGGGAAGCCAAGGAGGTGGCATGGGGAGGCCAAGGAGGTGGCTTTGGGAGGCCAAGGAGGTGGCATGGGGAGGCCAAGGAGGTGGCATGGGGAGGCCAAGGAGGTGGCATGGGGAGGCTAAGGAGGTGGCAAGGAGAGGCCAAGGAGGTGGCATGTGAAGGTCAAGGAGGTTGTAAGGAGAGCCCGAGAAAGTTGGAGACAAAGGGAGGAGCCAATAGTAGGATGGTTGTAGTTGACGAGGGCAATGGTAGTGAAGGGGAGGGCGGAGGTACAGGTCTACCAATCACACGTAGACCTTGCCCAGCTTGAGGGCGGCCATCTCAAGTCTAACTGGGACTCCAGTAGAGGTCTGGCGTCGGCTCCAGAATCTCCTCCTTGGGGACGGTGGTGGACACGCCGGGACATCGAATTCCTGCCCGGGGATAAAGAGGGAGTCTTCCGCCATGGTGTAATGGCCGCGGTTCACGTTGGCCGCCTCGTCCGCGTCGAAGGTTCGGACCAGGAGTCGGGCTCCAAATGTCACCCGTGTAGGTCGCCGGGGCTCTGGGTCCTGTCTGGATCCCAGGAATCGTAGTTCTTCCTCGAAATATTTGCGCAATATTTCGTCGACGTTTGGTGGCCTTTGGTATGGCACTCGCTTGGATCGCTTTATGCAGTTTCCCATCTCGATAGCTGAGTTAATTGTGAAACAATGGTCTTTAATTCACGTTGCTAAGTGATTTTCCTTTCCAATTTTTATTTTTTAATTGTTAAAAACTTAAATTTACTATATTTTTATTATTTTATTTTATATAAAAAGAAGGTTTTTATTACAAAATTCTCTAGCTGTATCAGGATAAGTTGGAGTGAGCAGTCACAGGTAGAAATCTGTTTGATTGTACTTCTAAAAAGTATCAGTTTTGTTTTGTCTACATCTGAAATTATTAAAATTTATTGATATAAATATGTTTAGGTAATACGGGCACTTTTATGCCATTATACGATTTTTAGAACATTTCCAAAAGTTTGAATTCGAAAAAAAAAAAACACGCCATTGGTTTTGTCTGCTCAAACAGAACGCTTTCCATGAAATTTCCATAAATTCAATAAGTTGTATTAGAACCCCTTGGAGGTTTTTATGAGCCAGATCTTCCTGTGACAACCTTTGTCAGCTACATGAACAGTCTTTCTCTTAAAAACATTTCTTTAATATTGTGAAAATAAATCCACCATCTCATAGCTCTAATACACCACCTCGCTCGATATCAATGAGCTGTATGTATTATGAGACTACCTTCATCATTTCCTTAGAGTATCTTTGACCTTTTTTATTATTTTAAATTAAAAACAAAATGGAAGGATACAGATCTTTTAATGTTTTCTTTCGTGACAGCGTTCCTCCACGTGATGCTGGTAACAACCTTAGATTATCCTTGACTCAAAGCTAGTTAACATCATTCAAATTTTATTATCCAAAGTATTCTACAGAATGTCGAAAGTTGCCTTGGCCTTCAAGATCACCAGATCTTTCTCCCATCCAGCATGTATAGGATATTATTGGGCCACAGCTCTAACCACAACCAGTATATGTACTGTTGTTAATTTGACTGATTAAGTACAACAGGCATGGAACTCTATCTCATAAAATGACACACCAAAACTTATAAAACCCAATTCAATCATGTTTGTATGCCTTCGTTGCAAATTTATTCTACTGCAGTGACTATTACTGTACCACCTTTTCTCATTTGATATGAATTTTCTCGCGTACACACACACTCTCTCTCTCTCTTTCTCGCGGTGCGAAGCTCTGCATAGGCGTACGCTCCTGCTCCAACGATAAGGGCTTGAAAAATTACAACCGCCTCTAGAGTGAATAAAAAAACGTTTTATGGGGGATTCCCATGGATCATAAGAAGAGGAAGCTTTCGCCTTCTACTCAGCAGACTCGTAGGCCGCAGCCTGGCCTTTCTCACCAAACCATCGCCATCCAGGACAGGGTAGCCATGTCATCTCAGCCACCAAAGAAGCATGCTGTGACACAGCTGGAAAAGAACTAACAGCAGCAGTCCCTGAGCAAGTCCAGATCGGCTTCACCCAACCTTGACCAGTGCTGCTTTGTGGAGTGGCACTCTGATCTATCTCCAGTGGACTACATCAAGGCTCTGGAGGAAAGGCTTGGAAAGTCCTCTGTGTTCCAAATAATGAAGATGTCCGGCCAGGTATTGGTCGGGCTGGCCAGCGTCAATCTGGCTGAACGCCTGGTTGAGGAGGGCTTCACCATTGGGACCACCTTCCTGAATACCTTTCCTTATAAGAAGCGGGTGAGAAGATAACAATTGGGAATCTAAGTCGTCGCGGTACTGCGGCCCTACTGCAGGGTGGCTTCCCTGAACCATGAGGTCGTGACCAGCGGCGGATACACCTGGACTACCGCCAGCAGGGAAGCCTTTGTCCTTCTCCATGAAGGCCTAAAACTCCACCAGCTCCCTGCTAAGCTGGTGATTGTCCACAAAGGAGAGTCGACCCCCGCATATATCACCTACGGCATTGAGTGCGGCAAATGCCACCGAAAGGGACACCAGCGAGCTTCCTGTCCCTTGAAAGCCCATGGAAGCCGTCCTGCCTATCTTCAGGACACACGGAGTGGACCGGTGTCTCCATCCTCCCAACCCACGCCCTCCACAAATTCCTCAGCGCTTACATCGGCTGCGAGGGGTTCTGACACCATCCAGAAGTCCCCCTTGGTACTTTCCAGCTCTGCCGTTGCGAACTGTTCCGTCCCTATCCAGATATTGGAGTTTCCGAGCCGTGCGACCCCTGCTCCTGGAGGTTTTCGCCTCCTGCGAAGAGCCCCTGGATCTGCTGGATCTGCAGGCCTGGCTGTTCGGCGTCGGCCTCCATCCCGAGGCATTGAAGCTAACCAGTGTGGCGAAGGCTACCATCTACAAGTACCATCTTGGTCTTGAGTTGGGTAACACCAGCCATCTCATCGACCTGCCCACTCTGTGGGAAAGAACTCTCGCAGTCCATCGGTGGCGGAGCCTTTCCCGCGGTGGGCGTCACCAATGAAGACCTTGTATATATATTTATATATATACAGGGTTCATTATGAAAGAAATAAGCATTTACCGGCAAAATACATTTATTGATCGTAATTTGTGCAAATGTTCAATATTCTTCAAAATACATTCCTCCTGCATCAATACACTTGCGGAGACGCGTTTGCCACGCCTGAAAGGTACCCTGAAACTCCTCGACAGGAATGCTTCTCAGGAACGTTGTAACATGGTGTTGGATGTTTTCCACGGTTTCCCAATGTTTTCCTTTCATCTCTCTCTTGAGTCGCGGAAACAAAAAGAAGACACATGGAGCTAAGTCGGGACTGTAAGGGGGGTGAGGGATCACCGAGGTGTTGCTCCGGGCCAGGAAGTTGGTAATGATGAAGGCTGTGTGGCTGGTGGCATTGTCATGGTGGAGCTTGACCGTGTCTTTAATGTCAGTCCTCACGGGTGCGATCCGGCGTTTCAATCTCCTGAGCACCTCCAGGTAAAAGGCTGAGTTTACAGTTTGTCCCTGAGGGACAAACTCACAATGGACTATTCCTCGGATGTCAAAGAAGACAATGATCATCGTTTTGATGCGCGACTTGCTCATTCGCGCTTTCTTGGGGCGTGGGGATGATTTTGTGTGCCATGCACAGCTCTGCCTTTTAGACTCTGGGTCGTATTCAAACATCCAGAATTCGTCTCCGGTTACTACAGAGTTCAGAAAGTCCGGTTGATTTTGAATCAAATCCAACAATTCTTGACAGCGCAAAACTCTTCGCAAAAGTTCTTTCTGGTCTTGCGTCAACACTTTCGGCACAAGCTTCGCACAGACCTTACGCATTTGCAGATCCTCGGTCACCATCCCATGTACCACAAATGTGGACATGTGTAATGTGTCAGTAATTTGCTGGATGCTTAATCAACGGTCGGTACGCAAAACTTCGAGCACACGATCCACGTTCTCGTCAGTTCTGGCCGTTGTTGAGCGTCCTGAACGGGGTTCGTCGGCGACCTCCTCCCGGCCCTCCTTGAACGCCTTGTGCCACTTCCCATACTGTGATCTTGAAATGCAATCGTCCTTGAAGGCTTTTTGCGGCATCTGGAATTTTTCGGTTGCATTTTTCCAAGCCTCACGCAAAACTTTATGGTGTATCGTTGTTCAAGCGGAGGCATGTATCTCCCCTCACACTGCTCGAGCTCAACTGACGACCGGATGGATTGAAAGGGCATATCCCTCCACCACATTTCCCACAGTTTTACCGTGCTGCCATCTATCGTCGGGTCACAATAACATTATGCACATTACTTTCATAATGGACCCTGTAAATATGTATATTTATCATTTATTTTATCTATTTATATCTATTTATTAATATTTTATCATTATATAATCATATTTATTTATATTTATATTTATTCTGTATTTGACCTTATATAATCTTATATGGACATTGAAATAAAGTAGTTTCAATCTCAATCTCTCTCTCTCTACCAAACCTGAAATTTTGAAACTTTAATCAAAAACAAAAATAAAAATCTTTATTGAAAACTTTGGTCTTATACAGATCCTCGGAGTAAAAGAGGGCATATACAGGATCAATAAATATTGTGAAACCTTTTAATAAACTCACACTGCGCCTAAAATCCTTAAATTTGAACTTTTTTTCAAGCTCGATGTCTAGGCAAGTCAACAAAATTTCACAATTTTGCGTGTTCAAGGTGTTTGGGAATGGACTAATTTATTTATTTATTTCCAGTTTTTAATGACTTTTTTATGATTTGAAGTCTTGAATTTGGTACACTTGTTTAAACCTAATAACTTTAAAATTTTA
>CP092879.1:46372085-46452941 GCA_030710605.1 Cordylochernes scorpioides | reverse complement strand
TGAAACTGATTCAATGAATATTGATTAAACATTATATTTATTGATTTACAAGAGAGAGAACAAAATATTGTCACGGTAAGAATCGCAAGCAACAGGCGAAGATAAATCGAAGAATAATCGTTTTATTGCTGCCAACGAGCAGACTCTTCAAATCAAAGAATACACGAATATATATATATATATATATATAATAATAAATAGTTATTTAATTTTATAGTCCAGTTTTGTATTAAAATTATCTTCACTATTATGATCATTTAAATACAAATTATAAAATTTGTAAAATGTTATTAATTTGTAGATAGAGAGAGAAAAAAAAAAAAATCCATTACTTCTTTTACATCCTCAAGTTAATTATATATTTATAATTAATAACAATAAAAAAAATTAACAAAGTAACGTCTATTACATCGGCTTTTACACGTCATTCAGACATACTCTAATCCTATATATAGAATAATCGAAGAGATAATATATATAATAGTTAGAAAAAAAGAGAGAAAGACAGAACCATGCACTTTTGATCAAACTAATAATAAGGGAAAAAAAAAGAGTTTTATAAAGAAGGAAGATAAGATTGTTAGTATATATATATATATTTTTTTATGATTTTATGTTTTATCCTTTTTTTTTTTTTTTTTTAAAGATTTTTAAAGGTTTTTTTATTTTATAATGTGATTATAAATAGTTGTATTTAGTAATATATCTATAGTATGAATTAACATTTGTTATAAGTTTGGATATTATATTTTGAAACCCTAATGGTAGACCAGACATACACAAAAAACTTTAAATTGAAATAAATTGGAAAAAGAGATCTGCTGAAACGGGGATCATCAGATAAAATTTCAGCGACATTTCAACCCCTCCTTTATTATGTCATAGATCTCTTTTAAACCGTATTTTATGTGTTAATATTAAGTTGTTTCAGTGAAATATTTAAATGAACATATAACAGATACCAGTGTTAACAAATTCAAACTGTAAACCTACCTTGACCGCTGCGTCCTTCATTGTGTATATCTATTTCTGGCTTGCACATGTCGCGGGAGGGGAATGTCCCCCCACATTTCAAATTTAGACCATTTCTTCAGAATTTTTTTGAACAACAAGAAAATTAAAGAAGATAGGAAAAATAGTTAAAGGAAGAAAGCTAAGTTTTATAATCTTTACAGATAGTTATATCAAAATAACTGATTTAACACTTAATCATCTTTTAATATTCCTTTAAAAAGGCAAATTATAAGAGTTTAATAAAGCTATTAATTGTGCAAATTCATCTTTATTTAACTTCCATTTTCCTCCCCAGAAATTGGAGATTAAACAAAAATGAAATATATACTTTAAAACTTTAAAAATCTTGTGAAAAAATCTTTTAATCAGTTATTTAATAAAAGTTTAATTAACTGTTAAAGATTATAAATTTGTTTTAGTTAATATTAAGAGAAATTATAGAAAGTTGATTTCATAAATGGATATTTCCATTTATTTTTTTTAAATATTTTATAATTGATATACTGTTGAAATATTTTACTTGTTTGATACTAAATTTGTTTTTAATAAATTCCATGTTTAAATTTTTAACATCTTCTATGAAATTATCTAATATATTATTTATTCTATAAAATCTTAGAAACTGACCATAATATATACCTTTACAGCAATTTAATGATATATTAGAATTCATATTACAGTATTTTATAATATTGAAATTATAATTACTCTTTTTATTATAAACTCTAACAGCACTATTTGTAAGGTCTATATTCAAGTCTAAAAAGTTAACTTTTTTGTTTCTATAAATTTTTTCATTGTTCTTAAGTTTCAAGTATTTAGGATATATTTCAGGTATTAATTTTTTAAACAGTGGATTATTAAATATTATTATGTCATCTACATATCGGAATATTTGCCAATTAATATTATTTTGTAGAAAGTATTCTCTTTCGTACCAGAACAATATTAAATTTGCTAGTAACGGACTAGAAGAAGTACCCATGGGAACGCCTTCTGATTGAATATATATTTTATTTTTAAATTCTATATAGTTAAAATTTAAAAATGTTTCCAGTAGAGTTTTTGCTGTTTTAAGATCTAATTTAAATGTTTTATATTTGTTATGAATAATTTTAATGTAGAAAGTTTTGTCATTAATTAATTCATTAAATAAATTGGTTATTTTATTATTTAGATCTCTTAAATTTATTTTAGAATATAGGTCCTCAAAGTCAAATGTGTGTACTGTTTCAATATTTGTCCAATTGTTCATTAAATAATTAATGATTTTTTTATTTGAGTCGATAAATTTATAATTATATTTATTAGTTAATTTATTTATAATAAATTGTAGTGTTGAGGCTAATTGTATATCAATATTTTTTATGACTGAATTTATACCAGATGTGATTGTTCTGAAAGAAATAGGTTTTTTGTGTAGTTTAGGAATTATATAGAACTTTGGTATGTTTGGATTTTTGTGGTTATTATAAATTTTTAGTGAATTTTCAACATTTTTGATGTCTTTTTTGATTTTTGTGCCTGTAGTTCTAGCAAAAGTGTATTTATGATTATTATCAATTTCCTTTTTTAGTATATCGTGGTATAGATTTTTACAAATTAAAGATAAATTATTGGGACATTTATCTATAGGAGTGATAATATAGTCCTTCTGTAAATTAATTATATTTTCTTTGAAAGAAGGAATGTCTGAATTGGGTTTTGTGTATTTAAGTGTATTATTATAATAATTTAAAATTTCCTTTTTAATATTATGTTTCCATTCCAGAAAAGTAAATTCTGGAATACTGTATTTTATACTAGTTTTATTTATGAAAATATCTATATCTTTTAATATAGATTTAATTGTATTATTATAATTGTGTTTAATTTGAGGTATATATTTATACCCTTTATTTAAAATTTCTTGATATTCTGGATTTAAAAAAGAAAAGTTGCTAGTTAATATATGACCTGAGTACTTATATTTATCAATATAGTTGTTGCAATTACATTTAATTTTTTTAAAATTTGCCAAATTATTAATAAATTGGTTATAATTGCAAACTAAATTACCTATATTTTTATTGTATCTCCAGATTGTTTTAAAATTTAAATTTTTTATAGGGAAAAGATTATTGATGATTTGGTTATTAAAAATATCATTAAATTTAATATGATTAAATAAATTGTTATTAAATTTAATGATAATATTAATGTTATTAGTATTTTGTTTAATTTTTCTGTATTTAAAGATGTCGTGTGTGATATCTATTAATCTGTTAGTCAGATTATGAATTTTAATATATTCTATGAGTTTGATAAATTTATTATTATTATTAAAAGATTTTTTCACAAGATTTTTAAAGTTTTAAAGTATATATTTCATTTTTGTTTAATCTCCAATTTCTGGGGAGGAAAATGGAAGTTAAATAAAGATGAATTTGCACAATTAATAGCTTTATTAAACTCTTATAATTTGCCTTTTTAAAGGAATATTAAAAGATGATTAAGTGTTAAATCAGTTATTTTGATATAACTATCTGTAAAGATTATAAAACTTAGCTTTCTTCCTTTAACTATTTTTCCTATCTTCTTTAATTTTCTTGTTGTTCAAAAAAATTCTGAAGAAATGGTCTAAATTTGAAATGTGGGGGGACATTCCCCTCCCGCGACATGTGCAAGCCAGAAATAGATATACACAATGAAGGACGCAGCGGTCAAGGTAGGTTTACAGTTTGAATTTGTTAACACTGGTATCTGTTATATGTTCATTTAAATATTTCACTGAAACAACTTAATATTAACACATAAAATACGGTTTAAAAGAGATCTATGACATAATAAAGGAGGGGTTGAAATGTCGCTGAAATTTTATCTGATGATCCCCGTTTCAGCAGATCTCTTTTTCCAATTTATTTCAATTTAAAGTTTTTTGTGTATGTCTGGTCTACCATTAGGGTTTCAAAATATAATATCCAAACTTATAACAAATGTTAATTCATACTATAGATATATTACTAAATACAACTATTTATAATCACATTATAAAATAAAAAAACCTTTAAAAATCTTTAAAAAAAAAAAAAAAAAGGATAAAACATAAAATCATAAAAAAATATATATATATATACTAACAATCTTATCTTCCTTCTTTATAAAACTCTTTTTTTTTCCCTTATTATTAGTTTGATCAAAAGTGCATGGTTCTGTCTTTCTCTCTTTTTTTCTAACTATTATATATATTATCTCTTCGATTATTCTATATATAGGATTAGAGTATGTCTGAATGACGTGTAAAAGCCGATGTAATAGACGTTACTTTGTTAATTTTTTTTATTGTTATTAATTATAAATATATAATTAACTTGAGGATGTAAAAGAAGTAATGGATTTTTTTTTTTTTTTCTCTCTCTATCTACAAATTAATAACATTTTACAAATTTTATAATTTGTATTTAAATGATCATAATAGTGAAGATAATTTTAATACAAAACTGGACTATAAAATTAAATAACTATTTATTATTATAATTAATTTAGATTTAGCTTGCTAATCTAATCAAATCTAACTGATATAAGTTATCATTATTATCAGTTTGCTCCTTAAATTTTTTAAAATTAGAATCACTGTTATAATTTTGTTATATAGTTTCTACACTATATATATATATATATATATATATAGTGTAAAAACTATATAATAAAAATATAACAGTGATACTACATTTAAAACTTAAGGAGCAATCTGATCAGAATGATAAATCATATATAATTATGTAAAACAATACAACAAATAACGCCACAATGCCCCCCTCTCCAAAAGGACAGCGTCCTCGCTGTCAGACGGCAGGCTCATCCTCGGGTAGGTCCAGTTGTTCGTCCGGGTCACGGTAGTTCTTTATTCTCACTACGTGCACAATTTCCTTTGGCTTATGACGGCGGTTAGTAGTGTCTAGACTTTCGACTTCGTACGTCACCTCTGAAATGCGTCTCGTCTCACCCTATAAGGGCCGAAATATCGTTTTATTAATTTTTCGGATATCCCTATTTTCCGGACGGGTATAAATATCCATACTTTATCGCCTGGCTGATAGCTCACCCCCCGATGTTTGGCGTCGTAGAGTCGTTTATTGCCCTCTTGCGCTCTCAGTGTATGTAGCCGAGCCAATTGTCGCGTCTCCTCTGCTCGGGTCACTATCTCTCGATTATAGTCCTCTTGATCTTCATCTTTTAAAAGAGGAAACAATGTGTCTAACGTAGTTTCAGCTTCTCGTCCATGGATGAGGCTGAATGGGGTGAATCCGGTGGTGTCCTGCTTCGCCGTATTGTAAGCAAACGTGATGAAAGGAAGAATAACGTCCCATTCTTTTTGTTCGACGTCCACATACATTGACATAATGTCGGCCAGGGTTTTATTAAGTCTCTCAGTGAGACCATTCGTCTGAGGATGGTACGCCGTGGTAAATCTCTGAGCCGAGGAGCAAAGTCCCGTCAGCTCGGATATTAGTTTAGACTGAAAAACCCGGTCAGTAATTATTTCTCGTGGTGCTCCATGTTTAAGCACTACGTCCTCCAGGACGAACTTGGCCACTTGCTGAGCGTCTGCCGATGGTAAGGCTCGGGTGATAGCGTATCGCGTCAGATAGTATGTGCAAACTATTATCCATTTATTTCCTGAATGGGATTTTGGGAATCTTCCGAGGAGATCAATTCCGACTCTTTGGAACGGAACAGAGGTGGGTGGTATCGGTTGCAGCAACCCGGGCGGTCGCAAGGGAGCATGTTTACGACGCTGGCACTCTCTACAGTGACCGACATATTTTCTTATGCTCCTCAGAAGACCTGGCCAAAAATACTTCCTCCTAATTCTATCGTGGGTTTTAGCCAACCCTAAATGACTGGAAGTTGGATTATCGTGGAGACTTCTGAGGACGTCAGGGCGCAAATGCCTGGGGATCACTAATAGCCACGGTTGCCCCCACTGGGTCGAAATTCCGCTTGTAAAGAGCTCCATTGATTATTTTGAAACGGTTTTGATCGTTCTTCAAACATTCCTCCGATATTCTCACAATTACCGGATCTTTCCGCTGTTCCGCGACGATATCAGTTAAAGCAGCTAATGTTGGTATGTCATCTTCGGATTCCCCTGGGTTATTCGCTTCGATTGGATTGCGTGAGAGACAATCGGCATCTTGATGTTTTCTACCGTTTTTATATACCACGTTCACATTGTACTCCTGAAGTCTTAAGGCCCACCTGGCCAGTCTTCCCGACGGGTCCTTCAGGCCCGAAAGCCAACAGAGCGAGTGATGATCCGTCACGATTGTAACCGAGCGCTCAAACAGGTATGGACGGAACTTGCCGATCGCCCAAATCGCGGCAAGACACTCCCGCTCCGTTGTTGAATAATTTTTTTCAGCTGTTGACAGCGTTCTTGATGCATATCCAATCGGTTTTACTTCCTCCCTGGACCTGGACCAAAACCGCACCAATCCAAACCCACTGGCGTCGGTGTGCAGTTCGGTCGCATACTTTTCGCCAAAGTGGGCCAAAACGGGTTCCGACGCGAGTGCCAGCTTCAAGGATTCGTAGGCCTGCCGTTGATCTGGTCCCCATTCGAATCTGGTGTCCTTTCTCAACAACCTGTGTAGTGGTTCAGCTTTTTGAGCAAAATTCTTAATGAAACGACGATAATATGAGCACATTCCAATGAAACTTCTTACATCAGTGAGGGATTTGGGAGTAGGGAATTTGGACATAGCATCAACTTTATCCGGGTCGGGGTGCACGCCCTCTCCATCCACCAGATGCCCAAAAATGCTTAGTCGTTTTGTTCCGAACAAGCACTTGTCTGGATTTAACACAAGTCCAGCCTTTGAGAGACACCTGAGAACTAAGAACATGTTCGTCAAAGGTGGGTGAAAACACAATAATATCGTCCAGATAGCAAAGACGCATTGACCACTTCAACCCCCTCAGCAAGGTATCCATCATTCTTTCAAATGTCGCTGGAGCGTTACACAAGCCGAAAGACATAACTTTGAACTCGTACAATCCGTCGGGTGTAATGAAGGCGGTCTTCTCGTGATCTGCCTCATCCACCTCAATCTTCCAGTAACCAGAACGGAGGTCCATGGAAGAATAATAACTCGCCCCTCTTAAGCAATCGAGTGTATCGTCAATCTTTGGTAGTGGATATACATCCTTTTTTGTGATTCTATTCAGGTGTCTGTAATCGACACAGAAACGCCAACTACCATTTTTCTTTTTCACCAATACCACAGGAGAGGACCAAGGACTTTCGGAAAGCTGAACTATACCTCCTTTCAACATTTTGTCGACCTCATTCTGAATGGTTTGACGTTCGACCTGCGACACTCGATATGGACGGCGTTTAATTGGGGGATGGTTCTCTGTATTTATCTTGTGCTTGGCTGTGCTCGTCAGATTAGACGGAAACTTATTAAATTCAAATAAGCCGCTGAAACTCCCAAGTATCGAACATATCCTGGTCCTTTCAAGCATGGATAGGTCAGGGCTTATCATCGAGGCAATGTTTGGAGAGTTTTCCTGTCCAAGAATCCCCTGCCGATTGGTGTCCGAAGCATCACCGATGACTGCCAGGTGACCCTCTTCCAGTACTTGTATCTTTCCAATACACATTCCTTTGGGGACAGTTCGATCACATGTGCCGATGTTGGTTATCCAAATTCTCCCTTTTCCATGCTGGACAGCGAAGATCGAGGCGGGAACCATCAGATCACGTTCTAGAAAGAGGATCCTCGAAGGCTCCATTACGACATCACTCACCCCGAGTATAGCTTCGCTGATTACATTTATCTGCTTGGTCGATCCAGCGGGGATTATAAAGCTATCGTCAGCGGCCACAGTTTGGAATATGCTCGAATAATCCTCTGGTAGTTCTGCTTTTTCTAACAGAATCTCGGCGCTACCACAATCGATTATAGCCCTTGACGCCTCCATGAAGTCCCAACCGAGAATGATGTCGTGGCTACAATTTGGTAAAACGACGAATTCAAACGGCTGTACCAATCCGTTTATTTCTAAACGTAAAGTACATCGGCCCCTGGAAACGATATATTTCCCGTCGGCAACTCTAAGTGTCATGCCAGCGTCACTGAACATAGTCTTTTTGTGTTGTTGTCTAAAGTGGTCCGAAATAACCGAAAACGAAGCGCCGCTGTCGACAAGGGCAGGAAAAGTTTTATCGTCAATAGTAACGTCAACTATATTCTGTGATAGTTTAGCGGCTATGAGCGGCGGAGGATTTATAATCTCCTCAGCGACCTTACCTCCAGCGAAGGGCGCTTGCTCTAGTTTTCCTCACGATGATCGGCCAGATCGTCGGCTTGGCGATATCGAGGGGAGACGTTCAGCTGGGGATCGGCCACGACCTGGATAGGGCGACGGGCTTCGATAACTTGGGCGGCCTGGGGTTTCATTGCTATTATAGATCGTTCGCGGGCCGTTCTGGACAGGGTGGTATCTCCCCGGTGACTGTCGATCCACCATCCCTCGCCGCTCTCGGCAGTACTTGGCGACGTGACCCGGGTGTCCGCATTGGAAACAAGCGGGAATATTATCCACCGTCCTCCATTCGTCAGTTTTTCTTCGGGCAGTTGTCAGCCTTGTAGGATTTTGCTGCTGGTAATACGAGAGTGGTCTCGCCGGTCCTTCAAATTGGCAGCGTTGTTCTCAGTAGTATGGACCCTGCTCCGCAATTGGGATCAGATTTCTCTCAACCTCTTCATGAATAATTTTCTTCAGGGAGTTCACTTCTGGCATTATAGACTCGGAATGTAGGGCACTTTTAATTTCTTCTCTCACGATTCGTCGAATCAGATCTTCCAGAGACGAGGAGTTTGGTTGCTCTATACTTGCGACGTTAGAGAGTCGCTCAAACCTTGGTTTCCCGATGCATCGTTGCTTGCAAGCCTCTACTTTTCGGCACCAATCGACAAAGGCTCCAACAGTATCAATTTCCTTTACCAAGATGACCTGATAGACATCTTCTACCACACCTTTCATTAGATGTGCCACTTTCTCTTCTTTAATCATATTGGGATTCACTTGCTTACACAAGCTCAGAACGTCTTGGATATAGGACTCACAGGATTCTGTACTCTTCTGAGCTCGACTCTGAAGGTTGTCTTTAGCGCGTCTGAGAAGGACACCGCTATTGTCGAATGTCCGGCTAAACATCTCCTTAAACATATCCCACGAATATATTCTTTCTTCGTTGTTATCATACCATTGACCAGCGGTCCCTTCCAAAAAGAACGGTGCGTTCGCCAATTTCATCGTGGTATCCCAGCAGTTAGATTTCGCAATACGTTCGTAATCCTTCATCCATTTGCCACAATCCTCCGTTCCATTGCCGCTAAACACAGTTGGGTTCCTTGTCAAATGTTTGCAAGTATTTTAACACCTGTGTTAACTCCAGCCGACATTGATATTTTTCTGATTGGACTATTATTTTCGTCGATATCAAAACGTGGCTCTAGGCCTTCTAGGCGACGGCTTCTTCTGACAGAGGTATCCGTGATGGTATCGCTAACCAGCATCTCCACCACTTGTCACGGTAAGAATCGCAAGCAACAGGCGAAGATAAATCGAACAATAATCGTTTTATTGCTGCCAACGAGCAGACTCTTCAAATCAAAGAATACACGAACATATATATCAATCATTAATTAAATATATGCAAAACAAACCCAAACAAAATCTGAAACTTAATTATGTAAAACAATACAATAAATAACGCTACAATATAAAAGGGAAACCAATATTAACCCTTAACTGGACGGGTGGATTTTTCTTACGTAACTAGACGGGTTGGGTAGATTCAACACACTTATGCAAATTTATGAAATAAGCGTTAAATAATGATTGAAATCAATATTTAAAAAATATTTAATGAATACAAATGTTAATGAATACAAAAATTCAGAATATAATTTATTTACAGTTTTAACAAATTATTAAACAAAGGAACTTTTTTTTTCGGTCAGCGTCTATTTACCTGTGAGCTTACACACACTCTGTGGAACACATTTAATTAATATATGTACAACAGAGATCTTTGAATATCGTTAAGATAGAGGCTGCCTGGCCGGCATTCATAGTTCTTCAAATTAAAGATACTTTGGCCAGGTAAATCTTTTTATTATCTCGACGTTTCGACAAAAATCTTTTGTCCTCGTCAGGAGCGAACAAAATTAAAAAAAAAAAAAAATTGGCAAGAATAGTTTTTAACGCTTTGCCAAATGTTTTTGTTCGCTCCTGACGAGGACAAAAGATTTTTGTCGAAACGTCGAGATAATAAAAAGATTTACTGGCCGAAGTGTCTTTTTTTTTTTAAGAATCTTTGATTATGTTCTGACGACCTATCATCGTTGAAGCAACAGTTTGCTATCTCTCTGTGGATTATAGATCTAATGAGAAGACAACGAAAACATAAATCCTTCATGAGTAATACTAAAATACGTTGTACAGTAGAACCTCCCTGTAAAGGACAACACCTAATTTCAGAGCCAAAGTGTCATTTAGAGAGAGGTGTCCTCTTACCGGAGAGTTGGTATATAATAAAAATGGTAATTTTCTAAATGAAAACTGTCCTTTATAGAGAGGTGTCCTCTAGCGCGAGTGTCCTCTCATGGAGGTTCTACTGTACTGGTTAATTTTGCCGTATCCATGTAAATTATACTTTTTTTTATGGATCATCTTGAGCCTTATCCTTATTGTTTGTGGAAGAGCATTGCTCGATGCAAATACTATATGTAATTCTGTTGTTCTAAAAGCTTATGTCCATAGTTTTCTTAAATACCATTTCTGAGATTCCACTCTTCAGTGTAGCATATATAAGTAGAATGATCCAATACACTATTAGAGCTCTAAAGAAGCTGTCTGGTAGATTAAATTGGCGAAACCTCTGGGAAGGTTCACCACTAATGAGCCAAGCCCTCCCAATATTTTTTCATCGCAGTAAGGACATTATAAATTTGATTTATGTATAAAAGAAACATTCACGTTTTAATGTTTTCATTTGCTATGTATAGATGGCAGGTTATTTCTTTATATTATGTACCCTATAATTCAATATAATACAAATACACACATAGCACAAAATATAATATTGTCGCCTTTAAATGAATAGAGGTACACAGAGCTATTTCAGCAGGTTTTATTATTAAATTAAGACTCGAAAATTGAGTGATATCTTTCTCACCTTTTATCTAAAGAAAAAGAAAGAAATATCTACAGTTACAAAATTTACATAACATCGAACTATTAAAATATTTACATATTTAATAATTAAACAATTACTTTGATTTCACTCTAAACAAATTTCGCGACAATATTTTATTTTAAAACATAACACATATACACGAGTATGCATGTGCAAAATAATAAGCCAACAAAATATTAATAGTATGAGAATTGTTTTTTTTTTCTTCTTTTAAAATTTTATAAAATTAAAATAATAATAATAATAATTCACATTCTGAAAAAAATCGGGGATTTACTTTTTATTATTATTATTTTTTTTTTTTTTTTGTCTCCATAAATTCGACGTTGAACCTGAATTTCTATAAATAGTTAAACATTTTGTCGGAAGATGGCGTTACTTACCAGCTTGGTCTATTTAATCGTCAGATACGTTATAATGCTGTGTGGAGGCTTTTTTTTTTTCTAAATTTTTATTTTCAACTTTTAAAACAAAGGCTTTTTTTTTAACGAAGTACAGTTAAACCTGTCTATAGTGCCCCCACTTGGGACTCACTTTTAATGTAAATTACATCGTACTACGTATTTAAAATCGGGCGTTATAGAGAGGGAGGCGCTATTTAGAGGGGTCGCTATAGACAGGTTTAACTGTAGTTTGAATTTAACATATTATATGATGGTTTTAAAATTTCTCTCTTATACCCTCACACAAACCTTTATCAAGACATTACCGGTCTTATAGAAGATTTTCCTTGGAGAATACAAGATAGAGAAATTGTGTGGAGAACAGGAAATATATATGGAACAAGAAAAAGGGAGACGTTGGTATTAAAATTAAAAAAGGCATATCCTGACCACGAGCACACGAACTTTTTTAGATGGCAGAGTGCCATCTAATGTAATAGAAAAAAACTAAACGTTGATTTAGTCTGTTCCCTGATATTATGTTGTATGCATTATGTATATGGGTTGGCCAAATAACAGGGAACAGACTAAATCAACGTTTATTTGATATCTGTTCTACTAGATGGCGCTCTGCTATCTAAAAAAAGCTCATGTGCTCGTGGTCAGGATATGCCGTTTTTGATTTTAATACCAACGTCTCCTTTTTTCTTGTTCCATATATATTTCCTGTTCTCCCTAATTTCTCTACCTTATAATCTTTAAGGAAAATCTTCTATAAGGCCGGTATGTCTTAATAAAGGTTTGTGTGTGTGTGTATACAAGGTTTGTGTGTGTGTATATAAGAGAGAAATTTTAAAATCATCATATAATATGCTAAATTCAACGTTTAGTTGATTTCTGTTCCACTAGATGGCGCTCTGCTATCTAAAAAAAGCTCATGTGCTCGTGGTCAGGATATGCATTTTTAAAAATCTATATACAGAATTGTTATTAATTCAGATGATAAATTATAGGCAGTAGAAGCCTCTTGATTCTTTTCATCTCCAACTTGCAAATCTCTTTCGCTCTCTTTCACTAGTCCTTTTTTGAAAAAAAATCTCTATTAAAGATAATACATTGCCTTTTTAAAAAAGTTTGTGTAATAAATTCGTTAAGGCTTAATCCAATTCTCATTCCGCATATATATTGTCGCGTATATGTGCCTGAAAAACACCTACAACCTCCGCCAATAGATGGCGCTTTCGTCTATTTCCCATCTGGAACAAGTATGGGAATCACCGACTGCTGTGGTCCTGTTTCCTGGGGCAAATGTTTGTAAATATCCGTTGATATTGGCCCTTGGATGTAAAATAGTGTAAATACCTGTTGATTGTTGTTCGAGTTATATTTAATGTGGTTTAAAGTTGACAATAAAAAGAGGAGTGTTAGAAGTCTCGGTGCCGGTTGCTGTTGTTACTCTTTCTCCAACATCACAGTCGCTGCTCTTGAGTGGTGATTCTCAGAAGGTATTTGGGTGGTCTTCAGTGTAGAGCTGCAGAGGAGAGCAACGGGAGCCTGGGTTAGGTGATCCAGGAAGGAAGAAGCGGCGTCGTCGCGAAGAACCGGAGAGGTCAAGCGCGACAATATAACACAATAATTAAAACTGTGTCGGTATGATAAAACCGCTCTATACTTCCACCGCTGATATTTCCCATTAGAGAATTAGGATCAGTAATTATAGATCAGAAGATTAGAGGTTCCAATTGAGACAAGATCATCTTTCTTTAAATAATAATTGTAGGGGGCAATGCCCCAGGATGTATTTTGATGACACAATTTCGCGACATATTTTCCTGACAAAATAACAGCGTTTTTGCCAGTAAATTAACACGAGAGCATGACCTAAGCTGAAAAATCTAACGAACTTTAAAATAAAATTAAAATTTAGTTATAAAGTAGTTAGAGAAATGCATCTTTTTACAGTATATTTAATACTGGAAATGTAAAATCATGCACTAAATTTTTGAAAGTGAAGAAAATATAGTTAAATTTCAATATCAGTTAAACCTGTCTATAGCGACCCCTCTTGGGACTCACCAAAATAGGGTGCTATAGAGAGGGGGTGCTATAGACAGGTCACTTTTAATGTACAATGTTTACATTTTAATGTTTAAAATCGGGCGCTATAGAGAGGAAGGCGCTATTTAGAGGGGGGCGCTATAGACAGGTTTAACTGTATATATTTATTTTTACGATTCTTACTTAAACGTGACGTTTGAAATCTGGTTTAAGCATTTTATAAAATAGATAAACTTATTTTTTGCAACAATTAAATTTACAGGCAATGTGTTTCTTTTAATAATAGCATCAAATATTATCACTATATACAGACCTTACTGCAATGATGTAAGTTATTGAATGAGAAGGCTTGGTTAATCAGTGGTGAACCCTCTCAGCAGTTTCGCTAAATTAATCTCCAGACCGCTTTACTATTGTATTGGATTTATTTTGTTATATACCCTGCATTTTCTAAGGACGTCAGCTTAGGGGTGTTTAGGGAACCTATGGACATTATATATTTGATATATTAGATTTGATATATTGGAAGATATATTATTAAAAGAAACACACATTGCCATTAAATTTATTTGTTACACATTTTGTCGATGGATGGCAGTTAAATTTATAAGGTTGTCCCAAAAGTTCGTGTTTTTCTTAAGCGTGGTTTTTCTTATAATATTATTACGGCGAATACATAATAATACAATTACTTTATACATAATACAAAGACATTATACATAACGGCGAATAATATGGAGTCCCCTCCATGAGAGGACACTTACACTAGAGGACACATCTCTACAAAGGACAGTTTTCATTTGCAAAATGACCATTTTTACTATTTAGTAGCTCTTCGGTAAGAGGACAGCTCTCCCTAAAGGACACTTTGGCTCTGCAATCAGGTGTCTTTACTGGGAGGTTCTACTGAAATTCAATTTTTTGAAAGTGTTTACGAACGTTTGGGACAACCTTGTATAAATATAAACTTAATACAACCCACTTATCAATTGTTTCATGTTCATTATTCAATCTCTTTCAATTTATCTTCAATCTGTTGGTTGGTAGCTGGCAATATTCTTATCCTTCTAGAAGTGTCTCTCCATGGCCAATATTTTGAAGACATTATGTCTTCTCCCGAAATTGTCCATGGATTCCATTATCGGCCTTTCTTTTCCCTGTCTTCTCTTCATACTTCTTTCTAATATATTGACATCAGAACTTTTACTGCCTCAACTTCCCTCGATTCTTTCATAAATCCAAATCCACCCGTCGAGCTGCAAGGTTTTAAATTGAGCTCTAACACCTGTTGTTGTTGTTTCTTATCCCCTTATTTAAAAATTACACGAATTCAATGAGTTCATGCTCCTCGAGCTGATCTCATGGATTCGTTGATCATGGCACCATAATTCAGGAACACTTTGGTGAAAGTCTGACTTTGCCTGTAATTTGAGGCTGTTCCTAACATGGAAGTCTTTGCTGCCGACTCTAACATGAGTACAGATTCAGTTCCTCTGTATCCCTGGAGAGTGAACCCTTTCTGAGGTCTATCAACCGGATCAGTTAAACTCAGGATTTTTAAAGAGGTCTTTCTCCTCTTTCTAACAATTCTGCTGTTGTTTGTGGTCTGCGACTGCTTATTTGTCAGAGTTATTCTACTTGTTTCGCAGCTGACCTTCATATCTGAAGATCCTTCCGTTTATATATCTCTCTTTATACTTTTATCAATTAAAATTTAAATGTATATTATCTAATATATATACAGTAGAACTACCACGAGAGGACACTCGCACTAGAGGACACTTCTCTATAAAGGACAGTTTTCATTTGTAAAATTACCAGTTTTACTATTTAGCAACTCTCCAGTAAGAGGACACCTCTCCCTAAAGGACACTTTGGCTCTGCAATTAGGTATCCTTTACTGTATATTAAATGTATTTAATAAATAATATTCAAATATACGTATATATTGGCATTTCGCGTACTTTGTTTATATTTATCTTAATAACTGACAATAAAAAAAAAACCCAACACACAAACAACAGCAGCAATGTATGGGAAATATTAAAAACTAACCAAGTTTGAATACAATTCCGTTATAGTGAGTGAATGTTTATCCTGCTCCATCCTGTATGTAGAGATGTACCTCTGGCCACAGGAAAGCCGACGTGACCTAAATAGCAGAGTTTCCCCTAAAATCTCGAAACAAAACATTGTGCTTAATATATTCTCTTCCAATTGTTCCTAATGTGTTAACGAGAGAGAGAGAGAGAGACCTCTACTTGGTCAAAAAGAGTCTTCCATCCAAAAAGAAACCAAATTGAATGAATACTTCTGAAAAAGAAGTGATTTTTTTGACCGTTTGAAGGTTGGAAGATAGTCTTTGGTCTTTTATGAATGTATCATATATATATATTGCAGCGTTTTTTATTCTTTTATTTATTTTGTATTTTTTTCCTCTGATTTTTTACAGATACACCATAGGAAGGAAGCATAAATGGAGCTCCTATATTCCATGCAACGCAGAACCCAACAGCCTCCAAGTCTTACGCATGAAAAAGAAATATATACAAAAATAAATATATATACACAGAAAAGAAATATATACAAACATTTATAGAATATATCAAGATCTTGTTTTCGGTGTCGAAACTGAAGGCATTGATGAAGTATACCTAATTTTGATTTTTATCGAAGATAAAGAAAAATCGGTCTAGGAATCTTTTATTTATGGACATACCAATAAATTTATACAATGGTGGGTGGTCGCACATCATTTCTTAAATCATCTACAATCGATGAATGTCCTATTGAAATTGAGAATTAAAATACAGAGCAGTAGAAAACTTAATTCAATATTTGGAAAAAAAGGATATGTGGTGTGTCGATTTATTAAGTCCAGCGATGGCCCAGAAAAGTATTTCAAAGTTAGTGTTTATTAGTTTTACACATTTGCTACATTTTTATGAGAAGTCCATCAAGGAAGACAAAAGGATAACACCCTAGAATGTCTATTGGGTTCTGATTGACTTCCGCCGATCTGCCGCGCCACACAGCGGTGGCCATCCGTACTATATCCAGGCCCCGCTTGTATGTTTGCCGTGGTCTGTTATCCCAGCAGGCTGGAAAGAAGTCTCTCGGCCCCTACAGATACAAGAAAAAAGAATGCGAACCAATTTGTTTAAGAACTGGAATAGATTGAGTTATATACTGATAAAGAGAAAGGTTCAGAATAGAGGAGGATGAAAAACTAAGTTAATCATAAAGTTGGATATCACGAAGATAGAAGTTGCCTGGCCGGCATTCAAAGTTTTAGAATTAAGAGATACTTCGGGAAGTGAATCTTTTTTATTCTCTCGACGTTTCGACAAAAAAAAAAATTGTCAAATATGTTTGGGCAGCTGCATAAATTCGTAGGTGATAAAAGAACATATATTTTTAATCAATTTTGTAGATATATATACAACTATCTTTTGAACTGGGAAAGAGAGGGAAGGAAATTTTGAGAGAATTGATTTTGTATGTTTGTATTTTTTCTCTTTGGCCTTTCTCCTTGTATATAGCCAATTTGTTATGATGTTAGAAATGTATTGACGCAAATATCCCTGAGTTTGGGATATCGTGTTATAGGATGTTAATAAAGTTAAATATTCGAAACTATTATAGACGCGTATGATTATTTTGAAAATAAACAATTTCTACTGTCCTTACTTCAATGGAAAAATTAATGGGAGAGCCTGGCTCATCAGTGGTGAACCCTCCCAGCAGTTTCGCCAGTTTAATCTACCATACCGCTGTTATATTGCATTTTTAGATCAAATGGTTTATTTTCAAAAAGAATCATAAGCGTCTATAATAGTTTCGAATTTTGATAACAGATGGCGCCCTAATCCCTATATATATAAAAGTCAGTGTATGTATGTTAGTAGAAGGCGGAATAATTGTTACTACTCAGTGTATGTATGTATGTGGGTATCTATGTCGGCTATACACGTCCACAATATGTAACTAATCTCTGCCTGAAATTTTAACAGTATATAGAGTAGAATCTGGAAAAACATATAGTGAAATTTTCAGGTCTCTATCCCGAATATTCTTCGAGTTATTTGCAAATTGCGTTGCGAATTTGCCCTTTCGCTCGCAAGCAGCGCCTCTAGCGGTGAAAGCGGTAAAGCGTGTTTTAACAGAACATAGAGAAAAATCTGGAAGATATATTTGTCGGATATTTAGCCAAGAAAAATTTTAATTGTCAGGTTCTGGGCAAAAATAGTTGTTTTATAGTCAGAAAATGATGATGACAATATTTCTGTATCATGTTTGATTATCAGATACAAAATTATAACGGGAAAAATTCCAAAAAGCAGAGACAACGGGTGAAGCCAGTTCATTTTTAGTATGCAGGAACAAAATTCTAACAGAAAAACATTCATTCGAGCAGAAGACACAAAGCCAGATCATCTCTCTATAAAAATATCGCTTCTCAGACACAAAGTTTGGAGCGGGACGTTTCACAAGAGTGACATCCACGGCGCAAATTTATAATTGTAACGAATAGTATTTGAATAAAAACATTTAATTGGGTAAAACCCGGGCGTTGCCCGGGTCATTCGGCTAGTAGGTATATACAAAGCAATAACGCGCCATCTATAAATAACGAATGAAGACATTAAGACCCGAGTGTTTCTTCTCACAAATAAAACAAAATTCTACTGTCCTTCCTGCGATGAGAAAATATATTGGGAGGTCTTAGCTCATCAGTGGTGAACCCTCCAAGCGGTTTCGCCAATTTAATCCACCAGACCGCTTCTTTAGAGCTCTAATACCCTATTGGATCATTCTGCCTTTATATGCTACACTGAAGGGTGGTATATATATCTAAAAGAATAAGGTCGCCTCTCCCGTCAAAATAGATGTCAAAACTAGACGCCATCTATTGACCGTCGCCCCACACTAGCGGCCTCGGGTCGGTGACAAAGCCACAACACCAGCTTTGGCAAACTGAGAAGCGTCCATCTATAGACCATGGTTTCGGGCTAATGTCTCTCTTTAGTCTAGGACGGACTTTATTCCAAGAGATCCTAAAGGGATCAAATGAACCGTGACAATCTGCCAAAGAGGTGTTTTACCTGGCTAAGTGGTTGGGTCAAAATTTTCCATCTATAGGTATATAAATGTAAATATGTCACCTCCACTGAACGACCCCTCCGATGAGTGACCATCTACTTTAGAAGCCAATTTTATAATCAAATCTACAACCTGAACTAACTCAACCTCCAATAATCCCTATATATATAAAAGTCAGTGTATGTATGTGTGTATGTATGTGGGTATCTATGTCGGCTATACACGTCCACAATACGTAACTAATCTGACTGAAATTTTTAACAGTATATAGAGTAGAATCTCGAAAAACTTATAGTGAAAATTTCAGGTCTCTATCCCGAATATTCTTCGAGTTATTTGCAAATTGCGTTGCGAATTTGCCCTTTCGCTCGCAAGCAGCGCCTCTAGCGGTGAAGATGGGAGGTAATATCAGCTGACCTAATGTACATGTAAAGCGTGTTTTAACAGAACATAGAGAAAAATCTGGAAGATATATTTGTCGGATTTTTAGCCAAGAAAAATTTTAATTGTCAGGTTCTGGGCAAAAATAGTTGTTTTATAGTCAGAAAATGATGATGACAATATTGCTGTATCATGTTTGATTATCAGATACAAAATTATATCGGGAAAAATTCCAAAAAGCTGAGACCACGGGTGAAGCCAGTTCATTTTTAGTGTGCAGGAACAAAATTCTAACAGAAAAACATTCATTCGAGCAGAAGACACAAAGCCAGATCATCTCTTTATAAAAATATCGCTTCTCAGACACAAATTTGGAGCGGGACGTTTCACAAGAGTGACATCCTCGGCGCCAATTTATAATTGTAACGAATAGTATTTGAATAAAAACATTTAATCGGGTAAAACCCGGGCGTTGCCCGGGTTATTCGGCTAAGTGCATAATAAAGATAAATATGTTTGAGTCAATAGGCGATCCATTAATTAAGATTATATAAAAGGGCGTACCTGGATCTGTAAAGAAAAAAAAATAATAAAACAATTTTTTCTTAAAATATTTCGAGAGATTGCTCCCTCTTTATCAATTTATTGCACAGTGAATTTAATTTACAAATTATTGTAGATCATATGAAAACAAATTTGTCATTGGTCAAAAATAATTATTGATAATGATACATAAAAAAAAAAATAATAATATAATAAAATATTTTGAAAATTAAAGGCTTTTTAGTAATGCTACTTACTAAAAAGCCTTTAATTTTCAAAATATTTTATTATATTATTATTTTTTTTTTATGTATCATTATCAATAATTATTTTTGACCAATGACAAATTTGTTTTCATATGATGTACAATAATTTGTAAATTAAATTCACTGTGCAATAAATTGATAAAGAGGGAGCAATCTCTCGAAATATTTTAAGAAAAAAAATGTTTTATTATTTTTTTTTCCTTACAGATCCAGGTACGCCCTTTTATATAAAGATAAATATGTTTGTCGAGATAAAAAAAAAAAGATTTACTGTGACCGAAGTATATTTTAATTATAAAACTATGAATTTGGATGTATATTGAAAAGACTATATATGTAAATAGGTGGTATGTAAAACATGTCATTTGGCTGTTACATCAGACGATGTCCAAGAAGCTGCTATCTCTGTCGGTATCTGCGGCCAAGAGATTGATGGCGGCTCGCTCTATCTTGACCTAGAATCAGACGAGGAAAGTTATCTGATCCAGTTGTCTGACATCTAAATTACATTCCACGCTGTTATGATGGTCATTGAATGTTCACATATATTCTCGTCAATTTATCAAAATTAGAAGTTTAAATACAATATAATGCGGTTAATGATTGTAGAAACGACATTTCAAAATTACCCCGCATGTGTTTATTTTGAACGAAAAATCGAAATTTATTTTAAGGAGAAATAACGATTATTTCTAACCTTAGGGATGAATTGTGAAGAGTAATGATAAACGGAAAAATAAAGTGTACAGTTTTTCCGTTTATCATTACTCTGCACAATTCATTCTTTCATACTTCATCCCTAAGGTTAGAAATAATTGTTATTTCTCCTTAAATTGCGATTTTCCGTTCAAAATAAACATTTGCGGAATAATTTTAAAATTAGAAGTATCGTTATGTTTTTATATCTAAATACAGTTAAACCTCCTCAATGTGATCCCCCTAAAAGAAATTTCTTCTTTATAACTTCTTATCTAAAAACATAACTGGTGTTCTTTTTAAAATGATCTCCCGAAGTCTTCTCCAGCGAATTAATCTTCTGAAAGCAACTTTTTAAAAATTATTTTATATTTCTGTTTCACTATTATGATTACCTTTTCTTTGACTTTCCTGATTTTCTGAAATACTGGATGCAGACATTCTTACTGCTTGAACTGTCCCACCTCATTCTTATATTTATGGACAGTCTCATATACTCGACCGCAACAGGAAACTTTCTGGTCAACTAGTTTTGCTTGACAAACCGCACTAGATGAGATTAGAACAGCTAGTAACTCCGCCTTTGCAGGTCCCAATCCCAGATGAAAAAGGAGGAGGGGGAGCAGTAACAAGCTCGCTAAAAATCCTGGGTTCATAGTACCCTGTAAGGGCTCCTGATAGGCAGCGTTTATACTTCATGTTAGGAGCAGCTGCACATGGCGTCTGTTCCTCGTGTCAGAGGCGGCCATTTCTTTGGAGCTAAGTCGGCCTGCCACTGAGTAGCGCTCCTATTCTTAATGACAAAGGTAGACGCATTCTACTTCACCCAGTCATGATGGTTGTCAAACAGGCACCATCAAGGGTCACAACTTGATATCCTAATATGGTTGAGAGGAGATAAGAAAGAAGAAAGAAGAGAACAGCTAATATGTACTATAGTGCTAGTATGTGCTAGTTAGCTGGACAGCCCGAGTAGCTGGTTGTACTCAAGTAAGCCGGGTTAGGTCCATATCGCCCTCCTCATATCTCGTTTTTCAGCTTAAACCGTATAGTAGATGATTATCAACAACACTGGTTCACAGGGTTTATCACTCCCACCGTCTAGACGAAGGGTAGACAAACTTTTTAGTCGGAAGAGTCAAAAATTGCAATTTACAAAATTTCAAAGTTTTTAAAGAGCCACACATTTTTTCTTGCTAACAATAAATAGTACTCACATAAATAATATTTTCATATGGAACTATACACACAAGCCTTTATTAAGACATTCCGTTATACAGACGATTCTCCTGTTAGAAATGAATCTAAAAAGAAATGAGAAGCAGGGGAAGAAACTGAATCCTCGCTCAGAAAAGAGAAAAAGGATAAAGGGAAAGACTATCTATGTATAAAAGACTATATACATCGTTTTTGTGCATAGAACACAGTGAAGAAGTAGATTATTGAGTGAATAAAAGGAAGAAAAAAATTTTTCTTCCTTTCATTCATTAAATTACTGATTGCAATTATTTAGGTTTTTATTGAGTAAATGGTTGCATCTTGTGAATAAAAAAATATTTCCACACAGTTCAGTTACTTTGTTAGGTCTTTTTTCCTCCTTGCAGTCTTGAAAAAAATAAAGAACTTTAAAATAGCTGACCCATTATCCATTAAGTCATATGGAACTATATAAAGAGCCACAGCTTCACATCCAAAGAGCCGCATGTGGCTCGTGAGCCGCAGTTTGCCGACCCCAGGTCTAAACCACTCTATCTCTTTGGAATAAGTCCAGCTTGACCCACACCAATCTTCTCTAGGAAACCTTCCACCTGATGACTCACCAATGTTATCGAACTTCTTCCCAAGATAGATTTCCAGTGTGTCAGAGATAACTGTGACAACCGGACAGGCCTACATACCATGGTGATGTCACACCGCCAGTCATATCGCTGTTGTCTCATCCGGGAGGTCTTCGTCCACCCGACCTGGAGAGCTGGTAACTCGCTAAACGGATGACGATGCTCTCTCAATTCTCAATTATTTATATTTTTACATTTATTTATTCCTATATTTATAATACAATATAATGTGGCCTATGATTGTTGAACGACATTTGAAAATTATCCCGCATGTGTTTCTTTTGAACGAAAAATCGAAATTTATTTTAAGGAGAAATAACGATTATTTCAAACCTTACGAATGAAGTATGAAAGGATGAATTGTGAAGAGTAATGATAAACGTAAAAATAAAAGTGTTCAGGGATGGGAATCGAACCCACAGTGTTCCGCTTACCGGGCAGATGCCATGTCCACTTGTGGTCGTTGAAGTACAGCTTGCACCACGCTGACGAGGGCCAACAGCTCTAAACACGAACGTGGCTAGCTTTTCTTGATTAATCAAGAAACGGCATTTGGCCAATTCTGGAATAATTGAAAATCAACGATTAGTTGATATTTATTCCGATAGATGGCGCAAGTTATCAGCAACTTTTAGTTGCACGATCAGGAAATGCCCTTTTTCTCAATTTATCTCTATATAATCATGTTAATTCATTTCTGTATTTAAGGAAAAATACGTACGTTTTAATAAAGAAGTTTCAATCTCTCAATTCTCGCGTTAACCAAGAGAGATATCCATTTACATTTTTTACCTAAAATTAAGGTGAGAGGAGTTTACAAAGACCGCTGATGGTCTGAAGAAGGATTCTTCGTCATTGGGTTAGCTTCACTGACTATCCATAATTGTACATGTCTCTTTGTTTTCCCCCTTTCTTGTCTTTAGATGAGAGCTTTAGATCTCGAAATACGTGGTGTTGTTGAAGACCCGCTGGCGATTCTCCACCAAACTCTGCAGCGCTGGCAGAGGCGCCATATTCATTGTACATAGTATCATGCATATATATAATTATATTTTTTAAATAGTGCAGACTGTGCATTTTTGTATGTATTGACAAGAGGTAAATAAAATTATTTTAATTGTCAATTGTCTGTAGCTGAGAGTATGTAATTGTGTGATCCCCACGTGTCAGGAGTGCGCCCCCCGCCACGCCCGCACCGTGAGTCTCACCCCCCCGTCCCTCGACCCCCCTCCAGTCACCTTCACCCGCCTACTGCAGCCGGGGACCTCGGAACTGGAACTCCCCTCCTTCGTTAGTACTGTAACACCACTGTGGTGCCCCCCGGTGACTTGGTGTGGTGGGTGCAGAGCTCGGAGGACGGGGAACTGCAATACGACGACCTCAGACACGCTGCCGAGGCCACAGCAAGGCTGGCCAAGAAGGTGCGTCTCGTTTAGACCATGTCTAGGTGGATCAATGTATAAGAGAGCGTGGTATAGTCCACGTTTGGTAGGCCATTGTCCAAGAGAGCATAGTGAAGACAGCCTATAGACAGAGCTGTATAATTGCAAAGACATGCAATGGACTAATCACCCACCCTATGCATACCTCTGGTGAATCCTGTATAGGGTCAGTGACCCTAAATAAAGGCTTTTTGTTGTTGTTGTTGTTGTTGACTAATCACCCACAAAGCCTTATTAAGATTCATTGCCTACACCTCGAAGTTCAATAAATCAACGAAAGGAGAGAAAAGTTTTTAAAATCTTTACATATAATAATACAAAGCAATAAAACGCGCTTTGTATTAATTTATGCCTAACTTGCAATTATTGTTTCCGGAAGAGCATTGCTCGATGAAAATATTTAAATGTAATTCTACTGTCCTTAAAGCTTATGTCCATAGTTTGCTTAAATATCATTTCTAAGAACCACTCTTCAGTGTAGCATATAAAAGCAGAATGATCCAATACAGTATTAGAGCTCTAAAGAAGCCTTCTGGTGGATTAAATTGGCGAAACTGCTTTGAGGGTTCGCCACTGATGAGCCAAGCCCTCTCAATATTTTTGCATCGCAATAAGGACAGTAGAAGTTTGATATACGTGTGAAAGAAACATTCGCGTCTTAATGTCTTAATTTCTTACATATAATAATATAGATATTATATAATACTAGCCGAATGACCCGGGAAACGCCCGGGGTTTACCCGATTAAATGCTTTTATTAAAATACTATTCGTTACAATTATAGATTGGCGCCGTGGATGTCATTCTTGTATAATATATAAATGAGTTTTAGAAATTGTAAAGAAAATGCATCGGCCGGGAATCGAACTCGGGGCGCCCGCCACTATAATATATAAATGTGTTTTAAAAATTGTAAAAAAAAAAAATGCATCGGCCGGGAATCGAACCCGGGGCGCCCGCGTGGCAGGCGAGCATTCTACCACTGAACCAAAAGCAAACGGTGACAGAAGTGTCTCGCGCATTGGCGGCACCAAATGATGGGGGGGGGGCAAAGGTGGCGTGATCGTAGCCGACCAATAGGAGGGCGCCAGCAAACCGTGACAGAGGCCATGACGCTCGTAACTGTATATAGAATGGGCACTAAAAAAAAATGTATTTCACAATATCTTTATTCACATTCCCAATCTTTATTTTTACAGCGTTCTTATAAAAAGTGATAATATTTCGAAACAAAGATTTTATTTAAGATGAAAGGCAATCTATCAATTATTCAATTATACGTAAATATAGTACAGTAGTTAAATATAAGAAAAAACTAAAAACCTCTCGACAAAAAAAAAATGCTCCAGATGAAAAATATCGGGAGAGCCACCAGTGGTTACCTCCCATTGTTTCCCCAATGTTCAGCTGACTTAATCTACCATACAGCTACAATTGTGTACTGTTCATCTCTTATATGGATTTACATGATAAGATTCAATTATAGAAGAGAGATGTGTTGGATGGGAATTTTCTCTATCACCATTTGTTCACACTTTGTTATTTCGCGTGTTTTCAATAAAGGTCACTGTGTATCAAATATCTTTCAGAGTTATTGTCTGAATTCAGATATACATGCTAAAAGGTACAACTTCCTTAAGTTTTGTTCATGAGTCTAGCTTTCAGATTTATTGTCTGAATCCCGACATACATGCTAAAAGGTACAACTTCCTTAAATTTTGTTCATGAGTCTATCTTTCAGAGTTATTGCCTGAATCCAAATATACATGCTAAAAGGTACAAATTCCTTATGTTTTGTTCATGAATGTATTTCGTTATAAAATTGTTAGATTATATATAAATGTTCTCTCTGTCTATTGAAGGATCCATAACTTAGTTTCGCTATATTCAGTTTTTCTCTATAACGAGTTTGTTTATATATATATTCCATTGAAGGCTCCATGACTTTCGTTGTTGTAAGAGTTTCGTTCAAGAGAATTTAAACCGTATATCAACTTCCTGTCAGAAGCCAAAGTCCATTCTGTCAGACGTCGTGGTACAGTTAGAAGAGTTCGCGATAATACGAAATCCTCAGCTAAGCTCCGAGTTAGATAAGAAACTTATCAGAAAAACCTTCATATTGTAGACATGTAGGCTCAGACGTCTGTAGATTTTAGCATGAAGAAAGGGCAAAATTGTGTACGAGGTGTGTTCAAAAAGTATCGCGAATTTTGAATTTTCGCGGGTTACGTATATTCGAATTTCGATCTTTTTGTGGCTTTATGTTGGTACTCATGTCTCTCACTTATGCCGACAAGCACGGCCATTTTGAAGGTTCACTTAATTGTTGACAGCTGCTTTGCTTGCAGGTGTTTTGGATCGTCTTCGATTTTTACCTATAAAAAAATGGATCAAAGAACCTGTATCAAATTTTGTGTGAAAAACGAAATTAAGTGCGCGGATGCATTCCGAATGTTGACTGTGGCATACGGAGAAGCTACCTTGGACCCAAGCAACGTTTATCGGTGGTACAAAATGTTCTCAGAAGGCCGAGAAGATGTGAACGACGAAGAGCGTGCCGGACGCCCGAGCACTTCAACAACAGACGAAAAAATTAATGAAGTGGGGAAAATGATATTGGCCAATCGTCGAATCACCGTTAGAGAAGTTGCTGAGGACCTAAACATATCGATTGGCTCGTGCCATTCGATTTTTATCAATGATTTGGGCATGAGACGGGTCGCCGCGAAATTCGTACCAAAATTGCTCAATTGCGACCAAAAACAGCATCGCATGAACATTGCTAATGAGATGTTGGACTCTGTCCGCGACGACCCAAATTTGCTCCAGAGGGTAATAACTGGTGACGAAGCGTGGATTTATGATTATGACGTGGAAACCAAAGCTCAATCATCTCAATGGAAGCTGCCGCACGAACCAAGACCGAAAAAAGCGCGCCAAGTTGGGACGAATGTGAAAATTTTGCTGACAGTTTTCTTCGATTGCAGGGGCGTGGTGCATCATGAGTTCTTGCCACAGGGTAGAACGGTCAATGAGGAACATTACCTGCAAGTTATGCGCAATTTGCGCGAAGCAATCCGCCAGAAACCACCGGATTTGTGGAAGAACAAAAATTGGCTTTTGCACCACGATAACGCCCCTGCTCACACATCGTTGCTTGTGCGCGACTTTTTGGCCAAAAACAACACACTAATGATGTCGCAGCCACCGTATTCCCCAGATCTGGCTCCCTGTGACTTTTTCTTGTTCACTAAACTGAAGAGGCTCATGAAAGGACGACGTTACGCTACGCTTGACGAGATAAAGACGGCATCGAAGAAGGAGCTGAAAAGATTTTTTAAAAATGATTTTTTGTGTGAAGTGCTTCGAAGATTGGAAAAACCGTTGGCACAAGTGTATAATATCTCATGGGGATTACTTTGAAGGGGACAAAATAGGTATTCATGAATAAATAAATAATTTTTGAAAAAACACAAAGGTCGCGATACTTTTTGAACACACCTCGTATGTATGTATGTGTGTTTGTTCCTATGTCGGCTATACACGTCCACAATACGTAAATAATCTGACTGAAATTTTAACAGTATATAGAGTATAATCTGGAAAAACATATAGTGAAATTTTCAGGTCTCTATCCCGAATATTCTTCGAGTTATTTGCAAATTGCGTTGCGAATTTGCCCTTTCGCTCGCAAGCAGCGCCTCTAGCGGTGAAGATGGGAGGTAATATCAGCTGACCTAATGTACATGTAAAGCGTGTTTTAACAGAACATAGAGAAAAATTTGGAAGATATATTTATCGGATTTTTAGCCAAGAAAAATTTAAATTGACAGGTTCTGGGCAAAAATAGTTGTTTTATAGTCAGAAAATGATGATGACAATATTACTGTATCATGTTTGATTATCAGATACAAAATTATAACGGGAAAATTTTCAAAAAGCGGAGACAACGGGTGAAGCCAGTTCATTTTTAGTATGCAGGAACAAAATTCTAACAGAAAAACATTCATTCGAGCAGAAGACACAAAGCCAGATCATCTCTCTATAAAAATATCGCTTCTCAGACACAAAGTTTGGAGCGGGACGTTTCACAAGAGTGACATCCACGGCGCCAATTTATAATTGTAACGAATAGTATTTGAATAAAAACATTTAATTGGGTAAAACCCGGGCGTTGCCCGGGTCATTCGGCTAGTCTATATATATATATATAAAAATGAATGTCTGTCTGTCTGTCTGTCTGTGTGTGTGTGTGTGTGTGTCCTCTATGGATTCAAAAACCATACATCCAATCGCCGTGAAAATTTGGGATATTATTAGGTGTATCCCCGGAAAGGTTTACGAAAAATAATTTCTTGAATATCTTGAATATCCTTAGAGTTATTTGCAGATTTGTATATTTAACTCGCAAAGCAGCGCCGCCATTGAGACGGAGATAGGCTTAGTTTGCTGCTTCTGATGACCTTGGGTCATCTTGTGAGTCACAGCATGATGCTACAAAAACACTCTCTCTGGGGATTTTACAGCGTCGACAACCTGTAAGATTGCCTCTCTCATATATTATACTTAAAACATCTGCTTAATTAAAGCATTTTTCATTTGAAAGAGACTGCTCTCTTAACCCCCTTTAGACAACATTAAATGATATCCCGTGTCAATGATTTTGTAATGTATAGAATTAGGAAAGACAAAATTCACGATGACACGGCTCACAGGGAACGGTAAAAAATGTTCACTTTATCGAGGAAATACAAAATTCGGGATGACACGGCACACAGGGACCGGGAAAAAATGATCACTTTATCGAGAGATTCACGACCATGATTTTATTCAACTTATCGAGTATTTATCAAGGGACCGGGAAAATATGTTCACTAGATAAAACGATGATTTTGTAATGTAGAAAATTATGAAAGACAAAATTCAGGATGACACGGCACACAGGGACCGGGAAAAAATGTTCACTTTATCGAGAGATTCACATTTACGAGTTTCAAATTATCAAAATATATATCTTTTTTTTATAAGTTTATAGAGAATTGTTTTAACAAATGTTCGTTAGACAAACCTTTACTCGGGTAAAACCTCGGGCGAAGCCGGGTACGTCCGCTAGTAGGTATATAAAAAGCAATAACGCGCCATCTATAAATAACGAATGAAGACATTAAGACCCGAGTGTTTCTTTTCACAAATAAAACAAACTTCTATTGTCCTTCCTGCGATGAAAAAATATATTGGGAGGTCTTAGATCATCAGTGGTGAACCCTCCAAGCGGTTTCGCCAATTTAATCTACCAGACCGCTTCTTTAGAGCTCTAATACCCTATTGGATCATTCTACCTTTATATGCTACACTGAAGGGTGGTATATATATCTAAAAGAAAAAGGTCGCCTCTCCCGTCAAAATAGATGTCAAAACTAGACGCCATCTATTGACCGTCGCCCCACACTAGCGGCCTCGGGTCGGTGACAAAGCCACAACACCAGCTTTGGCAAACTGAGAAGCGTCCATCTATAGACCATGGTTTCGGGCTAATGTCTATCTTTAGTCTAGGACGGACTTTATTCCAAGAGATCCTAAAGGGATCTAATGGAACCGTGACAATCTTCCAAAGAGGTGTTTAGCTGGCTAAGTGGTTGGGTCAAAAATTTCCATCTATAGGTATATAAATGTAAATATGTCACCTCCACTGAGCGACCCCTCCGATGAGTGACCATCTACTTTAGAAGTCAATTTTATAATCAAAACTTCAACCTGAACTAACTCAACCTCCAAAAAGAGACCATTTACAGGAGAGACCAGAAGTATCTATTTAATAATATTGTAGCAAAGTATTCATTACATTTTCTATATACAGATTAATTATGAGAAGATGATGTCCCTATTGACGATACGACGCCGAGAAGCCGCTCTTAACGTCTCAAGAGAAAAGATGCAAAGCTACTGAAGACAAAGTTTCAATACTAAGGGAATCCTTGGCAGAAGCACGAGAACCATGTCAGTATCTACAATATTTGCAAGCTGTGGGTTGCATCTCCCATAAGGAAGGAACTATGCGACATTAGATTTGATTTACAGATAATTTTTTTTACAACAACAACAAAAAGCCTTTATTTAGGGTCACTGACCCTATACAGGATTCACCAGAGGTATGCATAAGAACAAAGCAGTGAGACAAAGGAACCAACGATATAGACAGAAGAAAAAGAAAAAAACAAGAAAGAGAAAGAGGGAAGCAAGAAAAACAACGCAAAAAGAGTAGCAGTAAGAAAGTGAGGAGTGAGTGTCACTTGGCCTTCTTCCGAGATATGGACTTGTGGAAACCATAAAACGCCGTAGCAATATACTTATTCTGGGTCATATTGTCAATTATTGATGGAAGTGAAACACAGAGTGGCCCAGTTTTGAGCATAAGGGTTCTTCTTTCTTCTTTCAGAGCAGAGCAATCAAAAATATAGTGAGTGATTTCATTTTTTAGTTTTGAATTACAGAAGGTACAAATCGGGTCCTCACCGCAGAGCATCTTGGTGTGGTTTTCTCTAAAAAAACTTGAAAGTATTCTAACTTGTGCGAGTAGTCTTACAACCGGGAAAGGAAAATCCCCTAAAAGGTATCCCTCCGTCATGAAAGATATGTGAATGGTTTTGTAGTGAGAGTATAGCTTAGATTTATCCATTCTTGTAAGGTCGTTTTGTATAGATTGGTCTGCCGCTGTTTTTAAGAGCCCTGTAATCGCGCTCCTCAGGGTTTCAGGATCATCACAGGAAACAAGTGCAGGGGATCCATTATTGTTAAGCAGATTGGTGAGCTTTTTAATGAAACCGATGAGTGTGCCCGAAGCATTAGATAGTTCCCGTGTTCTATTAAAACATATACGCGGCAATCTGTCACTGCTCATATTCAACACCCGCAGCCAATATTTCAGGGTTAATTTTAAAGCTGTTACACTCAATGAGATACGACCGGTTTCTAATCTGATTATGTAGCCTGGAGTGTATCTGGGCAGATTCAGGAACCTACGGATAAATATGTCTTGTATACTGTCCAGTAAGTCTTTATGCTCTGTTGCCCACAATGGAGCGGCATACGAGGTGTGTTCAAAAGGTATCGCGGCTTTTGTGTTTTTTCAAAAATTATTTATTTATTCATGAATACCTATTTTGTCCCCTTCAAAGTAATCCCCATGATATATTATACACTTGTGCCAACGGTTTTTCCAATCTTCGAAGCACTTCAAAAAATCATTTTTTAAAATATTTTTCAGCTCCTCCTTCGATGCCGTCTTTATCTCGTCAAGCGTAGCGTAACGTCGTCCTTTCATGGGCCTTTCCAGTTTAGGGAACAAGAAAAATTCACAGGGGGCCAGATCTGGGGAATACGGTGGCTGCGGCATCATTAGTGTGTTGTTTTTGGCCAAAAAGTCGCGCACAAGCAACGATGTGTGAGCAGGGGCGTTATCGTGGTGCAAAAGCCAATTTTTGTTCTTCCACAAATCCGGGCGTTTCTGGCGGATTGCTTCGCGCAAATTGCGCATAACTTGCAGGTAATATTCCTTATTGACCGTTCTACCCTGTGGCAAGAACTTATGATGCACCACGCCCCTGCAATCGAAGAAAACTGTCAGCAAAACTTTCACATTCGACCGAACATGGCGCGCTTTTTTCGGTCTTGGTTCGTGCGGCAGCTTCCATTTAGATGATTGAGCTTTGGTTTCCACGTCATAACCATAAATCCACGCTTCGTCACCAGTTATTACCCTCTGGAGCAAATTTGGGTCGTCGCGGACAGAGTCCAACATCTCATTAGCAATGTTCATGCGATGCTGTTTTTGGTCGCAATTGAGCAATTTTGGTACGAATTTCGCGGCGACCCGTCTCATGCCCAAATCATTGATAAAAATCGAATGGCACGATCCAATCGATATGTTTAGGTCCTCAGCAACTTCTCTAACGGTGATTCGACGATTGGCCAATATCATTTTCCCCACTTCATTAATTTTTTCGTCTGTTGTTGAAGTGCTCGGGCGTCCGGCACGCTCTTCGTCGTTCACATCTTCTCGGCCTTCTGAGAACATTTTGTACCACCGATAAACGTTGCTTCGGTCCAAGGTAGCTTCTCCGTATGCCACAGTCAACATTCGGAATGCATCCGCGCACTTAATTTCGTTTTTTCACACAAAATTTGATACAGGTTCTTTGATCCATTTTTTTTAATAGGTAAAAATCGAAGACGATCCAAAACATCTGCAAGCAAAGCAGCTGTCAACAATTAAGTGAACATTCAAAATGGCCGAGCTTGTCGGCATAAGTGAGAGACATGAGTACCAACATAAAGCCACAAAAAGATCGAAATTCGAATATACGTAACCCGCGAAAATTCAAAATTCGCGATACTTTTTGAACACACCTCGTACATCAGGACAGCTCTCACTACTGTATCAAAGAGTTTGATTGATAAATTTATTGACTTTGCTTTTGATTTTATTAATATTGGGTGTGTGGCGTTAATTGCTGTAAGTGCTTTTCTTTTAAAGTAATTTGCCGGGTGAGTAGTTGTTATTGTTGGTGTCAGAGGGAATCCCAAGTATGTATATCTTGAAGTTATTGTTATGGGTTTATCATATTCCAGAACCATCTATCCTTATTTGAGGGTTTACCTCCATTACGGAACACCATAATCTTTGACTTGGACTCATTTAGTGTCATTAAGGTCTCATCGAGATATTCTTTCAGTATTTTGATCTTCTTTTGGAGGTTCATCCTAGACTCACCTATAATTGCTATGTCGTCTGCGTACAGCAATAAATGAATATCTCCAAATTCTGGCAAATTTACACTCATCAGGTCTGAATTATTATAAATTTCGATTAAGTCCGTGATAAATAATATAAAGAGCAGTGGGGAAAGTGGTTCTCCCTGGAGGACTCCCGAGTTTATCTTAATACTTTCCGTAAATGATCCCTTCCATCTGATAGCTATAGTTGCTTGTTCGTAGTAACTTCTGATCGTACTTATAAATTGGTAACTTATGCCTAGGTTGTAAAGTTTTTTCCAAAGTATTGAGTGAGGTACAGTATCAAATGCCTTCCTTAGATCGACAAAAAAGACATATAGTTTTCCCCTCTTTTTTTCTTAAAGATAGTTGGATTAAAGTAGTTAGTGTAAATATGTGGTCAATACATGATCTTCCTTTTCTAAATCCCGCTTGGTTTTCCGGTATAACCCTTCTTCCCTCGACCCATTCCTCCAGACTTGATCTTAGGATTGAAGTGAAAAGCTTTGATACATTGCTAATCAGTGCAATACCTCGGTAGTTGGAGGGGCTGTTCTTATAACCTTTTTTAAAGATTGAGTGTATAGTGGAATTAGTCCAAATTGCTGGGTATTTTCCAGTCGTCATAACACTATTGTAGAGTTGTTTCAACAGCAGTATGTACGAATCAGAGAGTATTTTTAATACTTCATTGGGGATGCCATCGGGCCCGCATGCCTTGTTACAGATAATTTTTTTTATATTTATATTTTTTTATATTTTGCTACTCTGTAAACTTCCCTCATTGTTTATCTTGTATCTTATAAATGTTGATTTTGTTCTTGCCTTGAATAAATTGCTGTGTCATTCTGAAGTTTGTCTTTCCTAATTTTCTTGCATTGCAATAATATAAATTATAAGTCAGGGGATGAACCTTTATATAAGTATATACGGTTTTTGGGGTGATTTCTCATGGAAGGTCTTTTTTTTTTTCATGTGTGCAAGAATTGTGAAATAATAAAATAATTTTAGTAGCATAAAATTTCGCATCTTTTATTTTTCTTTTAAAGATATCTAAATATATAAAGTGCAATTTCTTATAAAATAACTTTCACTATTAATCTTCAACCTATAATAGAAACATATATCTAAAAAAAAACAGTTTACATTTGCAAAATTACCATTTTTACAATTTAGCAACTCTCTGGTAAGAGGACACCTCTCCCTAAAGGATACTTTGGCTCTGCAATTAGGTTTTATCATTTACAGGGAGGTAGTTCTACTGTATATGCCTTATATTAATTCCTATTTTAACCACTAGGTGGGGTTGCAGGTCGGAGTGAACCTGGTCTCCATGGCCACATCGCTTGGTCGGTTTCTGTGGCGATACGCGCAGGCGCCCATAAGTTCTCACTGACAGCCCCAGTGTGGCTGCCATCTTATAATAAAACATTTAGAATCTGAAATTATTTTTAGTAAGAAAACACAATACTACATCACTATGCTATAACTCTGATGCAATTAGAGTCTTGTAGCGTATTATGGATCTTATAAACTAGACGAATTACTCATCTTCACCCGGGTTCTGACCGAGTGAATGAATATTTTATTTTATTACCAGTTGCAAATAAGACACGCTATATCCGATCTGGATAATTGCGCGTGAAACTATTTACAATAATTGATATTGTAGTAGAGTAGGTAACAATTATCAAAAGAAAATAAACAATTAAGAAAAAGAGCATTGAATAAACATATACATTAAACAAATAAGCATCAACATAAGCAGATATAAAATGAAAGGATTTAAAAGCACGAATGTAATAAAAAATTATATTGTATTTACTGTGACGAAAAAATATATTGGCCAAACCCTACCAATATATTTTTTGCGTCACAGTAAGGACAGTAGAAGTTTGTATTACATTCGTGCTTTTAAATCCTTTCATTTTATATGTATAGATGGCGCGTTATTGCTTTGTGTTAATAAGCAGATATGTTTTAACACACAAATTAGTAATAGTAATTAGATAAGGAATTCATTAATATTTTATTATTATTATTTAAGAGGATCTCGGTATGGACGAATGGAGGTATAAACCGTCGACAACTAGGACCCAGGATCGAATCTTGCGTATTGGGCTTTTTTTTCCAATTAAAAAAATTCTTCAATGGCCCCCGATTCTTGCAAAATTTCAACCCCACCAGTGAATACAAGTATCTAAACAGATCTTTGACACACTTGAAAGTACAAAATTCGAAATGATTTCCACCTGTATCATGTGTATAAGGGATAATAAAAATATACACTTTATTATTATCGTGATATTCCTGTTGAAGGACTGAAAGCTTGAAAATAAAAAGTTGAACAAGAAACTTAGCCCTGGAAGCTTTATTTTTTTAATAAAAATATATCCTGTATATAATTTTGATCTTGTTTTTGTTTTTCTTCTGCCATTGACTTCCGTGGTCAATAACATGTCTTATACATGTCTATACATGTCAATAAGATTATGAACATGTCTTCAAAAATCTCTCAAGATAATCTTGATTCAAGATAACCTTATTACCATTGATGTATTATATATGGGGATTGTGCTCTATACTTTGGTAAGTAGTTCGTAAAACCATATGAAATAATAGAGGTTGTTCTTTCCTTTGTAACATACATCCTTTATCAAAATTCGAAACTATTTTAAAGGCGTAAGATTCTTTTTGAAATTAAACAATTTCTACTTACGCCTTTAAAATAGTTTCGAATTTTGATAACAGATGGCGCGCTAGTGCATCATACATCCTTTATATTTAAAATGACTTTTCTAGCATTCATACGGACAAAACTGTACTAGGCATTTTGCTGATAGGCGTTTATTCTGATTTGAAACTACTTTTTTATTTAAAATATACATTTGTAAAAAATACCAAAAACCTAAAATTAATTAAAATTAACATTCTTTCGAATTTTATTATTTTCTTTTGTAATAAAAAAGGAAAATATATAAAACAGGTTTGTTTGTATTGGAAAAGTTAGTCCTTTCAACACGATAAATATGTAATTTTCTTTATGATAAGGTATGTATTTTAGAAAAATTTCTCGGCACTAACATGTTTCTGACAGTATTATTTGTCGTAAAGATAGAGGCTGCCTGGCCGAAGTGTCTATTTTTATATATATATAATTATTTGTATTCAAAAAATGAGAGGCAAGCTTTCACGCGGTCGCGCTTCATCAGTCCATTGGCATCAGTCTGTGATTACTACTATTCTATTATGTGAAGGATATCTTTGACAAAGTTCACTCATGGGAAAATCTAAGTGAAAATTTCACCAAAATTAGTATAGAAGAACCTGCTGGTTTATAATATGACTAGCGAACCCGGCCACGCGTTGCTGTGGCTAAATTGTAATATGTTAAATTAACATCATACTAAACTATTCAGTACAGTAAAGTTAATATTCACTTACAAAGATAAAATAGCCCTTCATTGTAATCATTGATTATAATCACTGCATTAATAAATGTCAGTGAACTCGTTTATATGTATTGTTTTTTGTTTTCGAGATATTCTAATAGAACGTTCTCACATTTTATGTAAAATATTTATATATGCACAAACACAGAATATAATCACTATGTCTTAATTTCGCTATAATTATTGTTATAAATATTATTCTAAAATAATTCGCCAGAAATCGTCCTGATAGTATACTAAACAACTTTCCAAAGTTTCATGGCAAACATCTAAAATAAAATAATACTTTTAATACTTTGCTACAATATTAAAAAGAGGGGGGCTTAGGTGTTTAAAATGTAAAATGTGCTCTAAATAGTATTACATAGAGCCTTCATAACAAACATATTTAAAATAAACCAATCAAAATATAATAATGCTGTAAAAACAGACCTTGCTACAATAATATAAAAGAAACGAAAATAAAAAAAGACACCCAAGCTGAGCCTCGAACCTAGGTTTGTTACAAATATTATTAAAAAATTGTCTATGTTAATTTTTATTTAAAAAGCCTACATTTTAAATAAAATAATATTTTTAATAATTTGCTACAATAATATAAAAGAAATGAAAAAAAAAAAACACCCACGCTGAGCCTCGAACCTAGGTTGCGGGAGTACGAAGCTGTGTACCTAACCTATAGGCTAAGCTCGACGTTACAAATAAGCTCATGCGAGGCTATTTCAGGCCATACGTCTGCCGCGAGGGGGCGCTGATTGCGAGTGAATCTACGTTTTATCGTAAATAAAAATGCAACGAAGGGTTATTTCTAAAGAGTAATTAGCCAGAAACCATCCCGGTAGTATACTAAACATCTTCCCAAAGTTTCATCACGATTGGTTGAGCGATGTAGAAGATTATCACTGACGAACGGACGGACGGACGGACCAACGGACGGACGGACGGACCAACGGACGGACGGACGGACCAACGGACCAACAAACATCCATTTTTATATATATAGATAAATTATTATTTGTATTCAAAAAATGAGAGGCAAGCTTTCACGCGGTCGCGCTTCATCAGTCCATTGGCTTCGCAAAGGGGCGTGCAAACACATACAATAGAGAGATTCACAGAAATAAATTTAAAACTAAATCAAATATAAATACAAATAGTGTTTAACTGTAGAGGGTTAGGGGGACAGTTTCTATGGGGGTAGGATTATATGTGTTGAATATGCTGGAACTGCTGAGGTAGATCAATTCTTCTTTTTATGCTGTTATTGGAGATTGAAGATTCTAGAATGAGTCTATTGTATTTGGAGAATATGCTATGTGACATCTTGTCGGTTGAATTGATGACCTGTGGAATTTTCGTACTGGAATATTAAGTATTTGTTATCTTGGTTTCTGATTATGTTCTTTATAAATTCTTGTGTCTATTGATCTGCTGGTATGTTGTATTGTATGTGTGTTGCACGCCTTTGCAGAGCCAGTGGCCTGATGAACATGTTGAAAGTGACAATTCCAGATATTTCTACGATAGAATACTATTGTTATTTGCATAGCACTTTAGTATTGTTTGAAGAAGAAACAAAAGTTATTACAGTTGTAAATTCGGCAAGCTTTCGGCAAGCCTGTCGAAGGACGTCAAAGTCCGAAAACTTGCCGAATTTACAGCATTAAAAAAAGAAACACGTCGCCGTTAACTTTTGTTTCTTCTTCAAATGATGTCAGGCGATTCCTTCTCTTATACTTTAGTATTGTCTATGTTAATTGACATCTCTGCCTATATAACGCAGCTTTGTTGGATTGTTGGTTGGCTAGTGGTTATTGGGTAGGACAGGTAGGCGTGAGCTGCTGATGTACATATAATTTGATCTCTTTGTCCTTCTTTTATTGTTTTATACCTTTAGGTAATAAAGGATCTTTCTCTTCTACGAATATATAATTTTTTCCCAACAAAACGAGACCAGGTGAAAGCTTGTCTCCCATTTTTTTAAATAAAAGAAACTCTTCAAATATATGTTTATCTTTATTTATATTCAATTATAATTATTTGAAGCTATATTTAACGTATGAATGAATATTTCTTGTGTTTATGGTTCGCTGATTACGGCTTGGGTGGGCTGGACTTAATTTTCGAGTGTAGTCACGCCTGACTGCAGTATGAGATGACAGACGCTGTTATTATATTCTTCTGTAGCGGATTCCATGGCATTTCTTATCCTCTTGCACAAATCCAACATTGTGTACAATCATCTGTTTGAATATAACAACAACAAAAAGCTTTATTAAAACCTTTCAGTCTTATACAGATTCTCCGAAGTAGAAATGTAGGGTACATGCAGGAGTAACAATAAAAATACCAGTATAAAATAAGCATTGCTATTATTATTTTTATTTATTTATTTATTTTTGATAATCACATAAAGGTAATTTGAAATTCATATACAAGAAAATCTTAATACAATCAAGCTAATAGATTAATCTGGGTAAATCCGAGAAAAAGGTAAAAAAAAAAATATGTATATACAATCCCTTTGAATATACGATGTCTATGTGTAGGATTTCACATCTCGTAAACTGTTGAGAATGGAGACTTTCTCAGCGATTGTTTAAGATCTCAAAGAAAGAAGATATATCCAAATAACCAGATTCTTATCTCAAATCTCCTTAGGATTACAAGCAAAAAGAAATTGTAAAAATTCAAAATAAATATTAATGTATCCTATTAATAAAGAATCTAATCTCCGATATCTTTTTTTTTTTTTTCCTTCTTAGAGATTAATTCATCTTCAGTAAAATAATCTTTTTTTTTTTTGCTTATCTCTGTAAGCTTTTTACTGTAAGTGACCACATTTCTACACATGTGAAAAGCAGTTCGACTTTGCACTTACAAATGTGCCAGAGCCTCGTTTGGTTACTTGCACTCGCTGGCGGGGTTGGACTTTAGCAAGAAGTGCTCAATGTGGGAATCGAACCCGGGTCGTAGCGATCGAAAACCAACGGTTTAGACCATCCTTCCACCGAACCCCCCAGTAAAATAAACCTTTTTATCAATATTGAGTAGAAATATCAGTCTTCCCCAGGGGAAAGATACTGTTATAAGTTTTGAAAAGATTGAAAATATTTGAAAATTCTGTTGACGTTATGTGGCGCTGAGTTTGTTGTTGACACACATTAAATATGTTATAATACCTTGATAAAGGTTGGCGTTCAGCCAACTGAAATATTGGTAAAATGAATGATATTTTGATCCAATATATTCCTTTTTAATTAAACTGTTATAAGTGTAATATATAATATTGTTACATCATGATTAATGGCGTATTTATTATATTATTTTTAATATATTTGAAATTTAAATTATATATTTATTTATTTTTATATTCTATGATATTTATTTAAAACAGATTATTTTTAGATTATCATCATTTGTATTTAGGTACACTGTGACTTCACTGCTCTCTTTGATGTGAGAAAATAAATAAAGGATTCTGGTGGCTACTTAAAGAAGACTTATCTCGTTATTCCCTTTTATAAATTTGCAGGATGGTTGAAACACGCTCTGGTAAGATGCAAGACCCAGCACAGGAGAGAATCCAGGCTGAAGAGTCTGCCAAGCCGCAACCTGGTGCAACAATTGGTAGAGATGCTAGTTCCGACCCAGTTGTCCTGAATCCCAACATCGACATCCCCAAGTATGATGGAACAGAAGACCCTCGCCCATGGATTGAATCTCTTGAAGAAATTGGCTTCCTGTACCATTGGGCAGACTACATTATCTCCCGTTATGCTGCCATGAATATGATTGGTAGCGCCAAAACCTGGCTGAACCTACACAAAGTAAGTTTCACCAGCTGGGAAAATTTCAAGAGCCGCCTAATTGAGGATTTTGCCTCAGACGCCAACAAAGAAGAAATGAGGATGAGATTAAACAGGATACAACAGTGGAATGAACCTGCAATCAGGTTCGCAGAGGATATCCTTGTACTGTGCAACAAGGTCGACCCCCAAATGGAAGAAGAGACTAAAATAAACTGGGTTATTGGAGGGTTAAAGAAAGAATACTCCTTTGCCCTTCACCTAAACCCTCCTAAAAATACCAATGAACTTCTAGAAATTTGTAAAAAGCTGGATTTGTTCGAAAAGAATTACCAAGAACGTGCAGAAAAATCAAAAGCTCTTTATAATGGACCACGCTCTCCTCGTCCCCATCATCAAGAGCAATGGAAGAATGCTACGTCGTTCAGAAGACCATATCAGAACACCTACAAGCCCCAGGCCCCCGCTCCGAGGTACTACCAGAACACCTCCAAGCCCCAGGCCCCCACTCCGAGGTATTACCAGAACAAGCCTCTGCCACAGGTATCTGCCCCTAGACGATCTTACACTCCCAATCCTGAGCCAAAACCGGTCTACCCAAGTAAAATATACAATAAGAATCCAAATTCAAATAGGAATAGGACAGAAGACGGGAGACCAATATGTTTCAAGTGTAACAAGCCAGGACACGTAGCGCGGTATTGCAGAGTCAGGTTTGTAAGAATTGTGGAAGAGGACCCCATAGTTACACAAGACAAGGTCGAAGAAGAAATCCGAATGGATAATGGAACTCAGAAGTCGAGACCTCTGCTCTACTCTGACGTAAGTAATAGCCCGTACTCGAGTATCCCTACAAGGAATAGATATGCTGCATTAGAAGATTTAAACTAAACATCGCGCCTGAGTCCGTCAATCAAAGCAAGTCGACCATAAATGGAATTAAAAAGTTAGACCCCAAATATAAAATGAACATTAACGTGGATAGAATCGGTATCTGCGAAGCTTTGATTGATACAGGCGCCGATCTTTCAGTGGTCGACCTTAGTACAGCTCTTAACACAGGTCTTGAAATAATAAATCCTGATAAAATGTGCTCCGGACCCGATGGCAAAGAATTAGATATCGTAGGAAATATTATTTTAAATATAAAATTTGATGACAAAACAATTACACATCAATTTGTGATAATGAGAACACATTTGCGAATATTTATACTTGGACGTGATTTTCTTAAGAAAATGAACGCAAAAATTGATTGTCAGCGTGAAATAATCAAATATGACTTGACAGAAAATCGTGACGTAATCAAATATCAACAGAAGAAAATAAAAAGTGCAAAGGATGCCATTATACCAGAACTTTCTATTAAATTGATTAATGCATTTGTAGAAGCAGAGGATGGCGAATACATCATCGAGAGAACCATAAAATGTTTCAAACAAATGGACTTCGACTAGCGAGAAGCTTAATAAATGTTGTGAATAAGGAAACATATATCTGGATAACAAACCCTTACCCTCGACCATTAAAAATATTAAAAAACCAAACATTGTGCTTTGGAAGCCAGCCAGCCGAAGTGAATCTTATGGAAGAAAGTGAACAAAAAGAGCATGAAGAACCCCAATTTCAGATAAACGAAAATTTAGCATATACGGAAAAGGAGCAATTGAAACAAGTTTTGGAAAGGTACGAGGATTTGTTTTCGTCGGGATTAGGAAGATCCAACTTAGCGAAACATCGGATCGATACAGAAGGCGCGAAACCGATCAAACACAAGCCGTATAGGGTGAGCGCGAAAGAGCGAGAAATCATAAAAGAACAAATTGATGAAATGCTCAGAGACGGCATAATTAGACCATCCTCGAGTCCATGGTCCTTCCCTGTAATCTTGGTCAAGAAGCGAGATGGTAAGTACAGATTTTGCGTTGACTACAGAAAATTGAATGATGTAACAGTGAAGGATGTTTACCCAATTCCCAGAATTGATGAAGTATTGGATACACTTCAAGGATCCAAATACTTTTCAGCAATTGACCTTAAATCAGGATATTGGCAAGTAGAGGTTGAGGAGAAAGATAAAGAAAAGACAGCCTTCACTACAGCACACGGCCTATATGAGTTCAACGTAATGCCCTTTGGTCTATGTAATGCCCCTGCTACATTTGAGAGGAACATGGAAAATATGCTTGGTAATCTTAGATGGCAAATTTGCTTATGTTATCTAGATGACGTAATCATTTATAGCTCGGATTTTTCAACACATCTCAAAAGAATAGAAGCTGTTTTAAAATGTTTTCGCGAGGCTAATTTAAAATTGAACAACAAAAAATGCCAATTTGCTTTCGAAGAACTGGAGATTCTTGGCCATATAACTAATCAACATGGTATAAAACCAGCGGAGCATAATATCAAGGCTATTAGAGATTTTCCTCGGCCCAAAAAGATAAAAGAAGTTCAATCATTTTTAGGAATGTGCTCATATTATAGAAAATTTATCAAAGGTTTTTCAAAAATTGCCGATCCATTAACCAGTCTTATAAAAAAGAATGTACCTTTTACCTGGACAGAAAATCAAGAAAAAGCATTTCAAACCCTTAAAGTAGCATTGATAAATCCTCCAATCTTAGGGCACTTTGACCCGAATGCAATTACTTACATTCATACTGACGCATCTAACATCGGCCTGGGTGCAACATTAGTCCAAAAGTTCGGCGATAAAGAAAAAGTTATCTCATATTTAAGTCGAACACTGAGCAAACCTGAGCAAAATTATTCGACTACCGAAAAAGAATGTCTAGCTGTTGTGTGGTCAATGTCCAAGTTACGACCCTACCTATATGGAAGGCACTTCAAAATCGTGACTGATCATCACGCACTATGCTGGCTTAAGAATCTGAAAGATCCGACCGGCCGATTAGCACGATGGGCACTGAAGATTCAGGAATATAATTTCGAAATCATACATAAATCGGGTAAAAAACATCTGGACGCTGATGGTCTATCTAGAGGACCCTTACCTGAAAACGAATGGGACGAAGATTATGAAAGACTATTTCTGAATCAAATAATAGACGAAAAGGATGATTTTATTGAGAATATTAAGGAGAACCTTAGTGGAAACAAGCGTTCAATTACACAGAACTTCAAAGAAGAAAATGGGTGTCTCTACAAGAAAAATCCAAATCCTGAAGGTAGGGCATGGTTGCTGGTAGTGCCAAAGAAGAGAAGGAAGGAAGTCATGAGTGAATACCACAACCATATGCTGAATGGCCATCTGGGCGTCGCTAGAACCACTTACCGATTGAAGAATAAATACTATTGGCCTTCCATGTTGAAAGATGTTTCAGAATTTGTAAAGACGTGCCATCTTTGCCAAAGTCGGAAAGGTTCAAATCACTTGACTTCTGGACTTCTACAACCTATTCCCCCAGCTAACTACCCTTTTGAAAGAATCGGAATTGACTTTGTTGGCCCCTTGCCATCAACGAAAAGAAGAAGGAAGTGGATAATTGTGTTGACTGATTATTATACCAAGTATGCTGAAACAAAGGCAGTATCAGAAGCAACCGTGAAAGAAGTCTCTACATTTTTAATCGAACATATTATTTTACGTCACGGGGCCCCAAGATTTCTTATTAGCGATAGAGGTTCACAATTCACTAGCAATTTGATGAAGGAGGTAATGAAAATGTGCAAAGTGAAACACTGCTTCACAACGAGCTACCACCCCCAGACTAATGGACTAACGGAACGGCTAAATAGAACTTTAATCAATATGATCAGCATGTATGTGAACACAGACCAAAAGAACTGGGATGAAATCCTCCCTTTTATCACCCACGCGTATAATACCACGATTCAAGAAACCACAGGCTACTCTCCATTTTTCCTGTTGTTTGGAAGGGAACCCATGTCCCTCTTAGACGACGAGAATATCCCAACGGACAGTAACATGGACGATTACGACGAATATATAGAAAACTACTTAGATAAAATAGCAAGGACGAGACAGGTAGTCATTAACAACACAGAGAAGACTCAGGAAAGAATGAAAAGAAACTATGACAAAAAACACAATGAGAAAATCTATGAACCAGGACATTTAGTGGCAGTTTGGACACCAGTCAGGAAAATCGGAAAATGCGAAAAACTATTGAGAAAATATTTTGGCCCATATCGAATATTAAAGAAGCTGTCTAACGTAAATTACTTAATTGAGCCGAAAGATAATCCTGGCCAAGACCCATTGATTGTCCATGTCTCAAGACTCAAACCCTATTTTGAGAGAATTGATGAGGTAACTCATGAGGACGTGACGACCTCTGGAGAGGGGGAAGTGTTACATCATGATTAATGGCGTATTTATTATATTATTTTTAATATATTTGAAATTTAAATTATATATTTATTTATTTTTATATTCTATGATATTTATTTAAAACAGATTATTTTAGATTATCATCATTTGTATTTAGGTACACTGTGACTTCACTGCTCTCTTTGATGTGAGAAAATAAATAAAGGATTCTGGTGGCTACTTAAAGAAGACTTATCTCGTTATTCCCTTTTATAAATTTGCAGGATGGTTGAAACACGCTCTGGTAAGATGCAAGACCCAGCACAGGAGAGAATCCAGTCTGAAGAGTCTGCCAAGCCGCAACCTGGTGCAACAATATATTATAATGCGGCTTGTGATTGTAAAACGACATTTGAAAATTATCCCGCATGTGTTTCTTTTGAACGAAAAAGCAAAATTTATTTTAAGGAGAAATAACGACTATTTCTAACCTTAGGGTTGAATTATAAAAAGATGAATTGTGAAGAGTAATGATTAACGGAAAAATAAAAGTGTCCAGGGATGGGAACGACATATAACAACAACAAAAAAGCCTTTATTTAGGGTCACTGACCCTATACAGGATTCACCAGAGGTATGCATAAGAACAAAGCAGTGAGACAAAGGAAATAACGATATATACAGAAGAAAAAGAAGAAAAAACAAGAAAGAGAAAGAGGGAAGCAAGAAAAACAACACAAAAAGAGTAGCAGTAAGAAAGTGAGGAGTGAGTGTCACTTGGCCTTCTTCTGAGATATGGACTTGTGGAAACCATAAAACGCCGTAGCAATATACTTATTCTGGGTCATATTGTCAATTATTGATGGAAGTGAAGCACAGAGTTGCCCAGTTTTGAGCATAAGGGTTCTTCTTTCTTCTTTCAGAGCAGAGCAATTAAAAATATAGTGAGTGATTTTGTGAGCAGGTGTGTTGTATCTTTGCATATTTGCTTTTAGCATGTTTGATCTTTGTGTGGCACAATTTGCATAGTTGCTATTTAACCTATTTGTGCCAGCTATATATAGAACGTGTGGATTGAGTTCGGGAGTGTGTGCCAGTCCAGCCTTGGGATAAGAATAGTCTTGTTACCTAAAACGACTTTTGCTAATATAGTTTTATCCTAACAAATAAAAAGTATTTGTTTAAAACATGGTGGCAGCGGTGACTGGATAAAATACGAACCCGTATATTGCAAAGTATCGTTTTGGTGTACCTTGGAAGATAATTCAAAATGGCTCAGATTCAACCTCCAGAAACTTTCGACTTCTCGACTCCAAACGAATGGCCCAAATGGAGGAAGAGATTCGAACGATACCTCGTGGACAGTGGAATGAAGAAGAAAGAGGAGGCGGACAAGATCGATTTGCTCATGTACTTGATGGGTGACCGCGCGGATGATATATTCAGGACCTTTAGGTTCGAAAAGGAGGAAGAGGCAACAAAAATTGATTCCGTCCTCAAGGCGTTCGACAGCCACTTCTGTGTCAGAAAGAATATTATCTACGAACGTGCGAAATTTAATTCAAGAATCCAAGAGGATCGGGAGCCAGTGGACGAATTCATCACTTCATTGTACAAATTGGCTGATAGTTGCGAATTCGAGAGTCTTCATGAGCAGTTGATCCGTGACCGAATAGTGGTTGGAGTGAGGGACAAAGCGTTATCTGAAAGAATGCAGTTGGACAGCGAACTGACTTTGGAAAAGGCTGTGAAAATGGTTCGACAGCAGGAAGCCGTTCGACAGCAGCAAGTCGACCTGCAGCGTCCCTCAACAAGCCAAAAGGTCAACCAGGTGAGGTTCAACTCGAGAAAACTTTCACCGAAGCAACAACAGCAGCCTTCGAAGAAGGAGAAGTCAGCCAAAACAAGAACAAGATGTCCAAAATGCGGAGGTTTCACCCACAGGGAAGGACAGGCTTGCCGTGCTGAAGGAAAAAGATGTAACCTATGTTCAAAAACTGGCCATTTTGCAAATTGCTGCCCAGATAAGCAGGCGAAGACTGCGGAAGTCAAAGCTGTTTCTGAACTTGATGAAGAAATTGGTTTTCTCCTGGATGTCTCAGCTGTGGAGGATTCATCTAATATCGATGATGATGAAGGCGAGTGCAGGAGGCGATGGACAGCAGAAATCCAAGTGAAAGTGAAACAGGTGAAGTTCAAGCTCGACTCCCAGGCGGATGTTACATGTGTTCCTCTGTGTCTCTTCAAGAAGATAATGGGACAGCAACGACTAGTGGAAAGTGATATCAACATTAGAGCTGATGAATTTTCCGAACTTCAGACTGTGGGTATGTTTATATCAACGCTGCGAAATGGCAATTATGAAATCAAGGAGAAGATTTATGTCATTCGTCGTTTGAGTGAACCTCTTCTGAGTCGCCGGGCATGTGAGCTCTTGAACCTGGCGAGGCGAATTGAAGTGGTTGCGACGAAAATTAACCCGATCAAGGAATTCTCCGAAGTATTTGAAGGACTGGGACAGATCGGAAACCCTTACGAAATCAAATTGAAACCTGGAGCAAAACCATATGCTGTGCATACTCCTCGACGGGTACCAATACCTTTGATGGAAAAGCTCAAAACAAGATTGTAAGAGCTCGAGAAGGCGGGAATCATAGCACAAGTTAACGCTGCGACTGAATGGTGTGCACCGACTGTGATTGCTGGTAAACCGAATGGCGACATACGACTCTGTGTGGACCTCTCAAGGCTGAACGAACATGTACAGCGCGAAGTGCATCCCATGCCAGTGGTGGAGCACATGCTGGGGCAACTGGGGGAAGCAAAATTATTTTCGAAACTGGACGCGAACAGTGGCTTTCACCAGATTCCGTTGAGCCCGGACTGCCAGCATTTAACGACCTTCATCACTCCTTTTGGGAGATATAAATTCTGCAGGATGCCATTTGGAATCTCACTCGCCCCAGAGTATTTTCAGAGAGTTATGTCAATAATCTTGCAAGGCATGGACGGTGTAATGTGTTACCTGGACGATATCCTGATATTTGCCTCCGACTCCAAGACTCACGATCGAATTCTTCGTTTAGTGCTCCGAAAACTAAAAGAGGCGAAAGTTTCACTAAACAAGGCCAAGTGTGTCTTCGGCGTGCCAAGAATTAATTTTCTTGGGCACATACTGGATAAAGACGGTATTCGACCAGATCCAGCGAAAATCGAAGCAGTGGCGAAGATGCCTGCTCCGACCGATGTTCATGGCGTAAGAAGATTTCTTGGCATGGTGAACCATCTGGGACGCTTTGTAGAAAACTTATCTGAAATTGTGGCTCCACTGAACCAGTTGTTGGTGAAAGGTCAAGACTTCGTTTGGGATTGCAGCCAGGAGCGAGCATTCCGAAAGTTGAAAGAATTGCTCACGACTCAACCCATCTTGGCAGCATACGATGTCAGGAAACCAACTATGGTGTCATCCGACGCATCTTCATACGGCTTGGGAGCGGTACTGAAGCAAGAGGGTAAGAATGGAATCTGGCGACCTGTTGCTTATTCTTCTATAACTATGACACCTACCGAAAAACGATATGCTCAGATCGAGAAAGAGGCTCTCGCAATTACATGGGCTTGCGAACGTTTTCAGGATTTCCTGCTTGGAAAGCGTTTCCGAATTGAGACCGACCATAAGCCTCTCATTCCTCTATTTTCGACGAAAGAATTGAGTTCGCTGACCCCAAGACTGCAACGTTTCCGAATGCGTATGATGAGGTTTGGATTCGAAATAGTGCATATCCCTGGAAAGGAGCTGCTCGACGCCGATGCATTATCCAGACAACCACTTCTTACAACCGAGGGAGGTGAAGATGAACGGCTAACCTCAGCGCATATAAATGCAGTTCTCTCGTGAATAACCGACAAAGACGAGATGTTGACGAGGATTTTTGTAGCTCAACAAGAAGATACGACCCTGAAAGCAGTAGTCAACTACCTTGAGCAAGGCTGGCCAGATAAGAAGAAGATATCACAGGCTCTGCTCTCTTATTGGCATGTCAAGGATGAACTCGGCGTTCAAAATGGACTACTGAGGCGTAGCTGTCGTCTTGTTATTCCAGCAAGTATGAAACTAGAGGTCCTGGATAAGTTGCACGCTGGGCACTTCGGGATTACAAAAACAAGACTTCGCGCACGTGAGACGGTATGGTGGCCTGGAATTTCTGAAGAGATCGCCGAAACGGTCAGAAAGTGCAGTGTCTGTATCCAGGAAGCCGTCTCAAAACATGAACCTTTGATACCAACCAAATTTCCTACACGACCGTGGCAAAAGATTGGAATTGATTTGTTCAAGTTCGAGAATAAGTGGTATCTGGTCGTCATTGACTATTATTCTCGCTTTCCTGAAATGATTCAGCTGGATCGGCTCACAGCCAATGTGGTGGTGCGTAGTTGCAAATCCATATTTGCCCGACATGGAATACCAGAAACTGTTGTAAGCGATAATGGGACGCAATTCGGAACTGCTCGTGAATTTGCAAATTTCGCAAGGCAGTACGGATTCACACATGTTACTTCAAGTCCTAGATTCCCGCAGAGCAATGGGATGGCAGAAGCAGGTGTGAAAATTGCTAAGTTGATTCTCAAGAAAAATCAAGACCCATCGCTTGGACTCCTGGAGTATCGATCGACCCCTTTGGAGAACGGTTACAGCCCTGCTGAGCTTCTCATGGGACGTAAACTCCGAACGACCTTGCCAATTGCACCAGATAATCTTAATCCAGGGTTGGTGGACTCTCAGACCCTGAAAAGAAAGGAGGAGAGAAGGAGAAAGGATATGAAATCCAGATATGATCGACGCTGCGGAGCTAGGGACATGGAGGAGCTATCCGAAGGTGACACGGTTTGGATTACAGATATGCGAATCTGGGGGATTATAAAGCAGAAAGCATCGACACCAAGGTCATATAGGGTTGATACTCCAGTTGGGACTGTACGTCGAAACAGGTTCCATCTACGAAAAGGAGATGCAGTGCAATATCCAGACGACCCATCGACGCCGACCTTTTCGGGGGAGGAACTGGTTAAAAATGAAAAGACCCCAGTTGTGGATTATGCCTCTAACGACTCAGATGACGGCCAGATAAGAACCCGGAGTGGACGAATTGTTAAACCCGTGGATTGCTTTCATTATTGATTATATTGTGCATTTAAAGTTTGTAATGTATGTATATATTTCAGATCTTAAAAAGGGGGATGTGAGCAGGTGTGTTGTATCTTTGCATATTTGCTCTTAGCATGTTCGATATTTGTGTGGCACAATTTGCATAGTTGCTATTTAACCTATTTGTGCCAGCTATATATAGAACGTGTGGATTGAGTTCGGGAGTGTGTGCCAGTCCAGCCTTGGGATAAGAATAGTCTTGTTACCTAAAACGACTTTTGCTAATATAGTTTTATCCTAACAAATAAAAAGTATTTGTTTAAAACAGATTTCATTTTTTAGTTTTGAATTACAGAAGGTACAAATCGGGTCCTCACCGCAAAGCATCTTGGTGTGGTTTTCTCTAAAAAAACTTGAAAGTATTCTAACTTGTGCGAGTAGTCTTACAACCGGGAAAGGAAAATCCCCTAAAAGGTATCCCTCCGTCATGAAAGATATGTGAATGTCTTTGTAGTGAGAGTATAGCTTAGATTTATCCATTCTTGTAAGGTCGTTTTGTATAGATTGGTCTGCCGCTGTTTTTAAGAGCCCTATAATCGCACTCCTCAGCGTTTCAGGATCATCACAGGAAACAAGTGCAGGGGATCCATTATTGTTAAGCAGATTGGTGAGTTTTTTTAATGAAACCGATGGGTGTGCCCGAAGCATTAGACAGTTCCCGTGTTCTATTAAAACATATACGCGGCAATCTGTCACTGCTCACATTCAACACCCGCAGCCAATACTTCAGGGTTAATTTTAAAGCTGTTACACTCAATGAGATACGATCGGTTTCTAATCTGATTATGTAGCCTGGAGTGTATCTGGGCAGATTCAGGAACCTACGGATAAATATGTCTTGTATACTGTCCAGTAAGTCTTTATGCTCTGTTGCCCACAATGGAGCGGCATGCATCAGGACAGCTCTCACTATTGTATCAAAGAGTTTGATTGATAAATTTATTGACTTTGCTTTTGATTTTATTAATAGGAACGACATATATAATATGTACCATATATGGTTTTGACCAAGGACTTGGTTGTTGTTGTGTGATGTGATCAATATATAGCGTGAGATATTCATGTTTTTAGTTCTTATGATAATTCTGTAATAGTAAGATATTATGCAAATATATAACTTTTCAGTAGCATACAATCTCTTTTAATGAAAAACTACACTACCTAAGATTATTGAATATTAGGTAGAAGAGTACACATAACAATAAGTATCTGTTATAATTCAGTAATCTATTTCAAATAGCTTCATGTAGATATTTATATTCCTTATATCTATTTTTATATAAATACTAGCCGAATGACCCGGGCAACGCCCGGGTTTTACCCGATTAAATGCTTTTATTCAAATACTATTCGTTACAATTATAAATTGGCGCCGTGGATGTCACTCTTGTGAAACGTCCCGCTCCAAACTTTGTGTCTGAGAAGCGATATTTTTATAAAGAGATGATCTGGCTTTGTGTCTTCTGCTCGAATGAATGTTTTTCTGTTAGAATTTTGTTCCTGCATACTAAAAATGAACTGGCTTCACCCGTGGTCTCTGCTTTTTTGGAATTTTTCCCGATATAATTTTACATCTGATAATCAAACATGATACAGCAATATTGTCGTCATCATTTTCTGACTAAAAAACAACTATTTTTGCCCAGAACCTGTATATAGGGATTTAAGAAAAATAGAAAATGTCATGTGAAGATATTAAAAATTAATGGGCATATCCTGACAGCTCATATGAACGCATTTTAGATTTATTATTGGATTTGGTTATGGTTTTTTAAATATTATATAAACCAGATCATTAGAAACCCCATAACTAAATCCAATAATAATACAGAGTCAAGAAACAAACGAACGCCATATGCTCCATCTCGTGCCGACAATTTCTTGTGGGGGCCGAGAGACTTCCTTCCAGCCTGCTGGGATGACAGACCACGGCAAACATACAAGCGGAGTCATGAAATGGAGATGACCACCGCTGCGCGGCAGATCGGCAGAAGTCAATGAGAACCTAATAGACATTCTAGGGTGTTGTCTTCTTGTCTTCCTCTGAAAATGTGGCTATTAATTAATACCAATAAAACACTAACTTCGAAATACTTTCTGGGCCATCGCTGGACTAATAAAGCGACACACCACCGTCTCTTACATAGGAGAGACCAGCAGATCAATAGACACAAGAATTAAAGAATATAGCCGTAATATCAGAAACCAAGATAACAAATCCTTAATATTCCAGCACGAAAATTCTACAGGTCATCAATTCAACCTACAAGATGTCATTTCCATAACATATTCTCCATATACAATAGACTCATTCTACAATCTTTAATCTCCAAAGACAATAACAGCATTTGTGTCTTCTGCTCGAATGAATGTTTTTCTGTTAGAATTTTGTTCCTGCATACTAAAAATGAACTGGCTTCACCCGTGGTCTCTGCTTTTTTGGAATTTTTCCCGATATAATTTTACATCTGATAATCAAACATGATACAGCAATATTGTCGTCATCATTTTCTGACTAAAAAACAACTATTTTTGCCCAGAACCTGTATATAGGGATTTAAGAAAAATAGAAAATGTCATGTGAATAACCTTCTACAGTTGAAATTTGTATTCATTTTTTTATTTTGTTTTAAATTTATTCATGTGAATCTACATTGTATGTTACACCTCTTTGCGGAGCTAGTGGACTGATGAAACGCGACCGCGTTAAAGCATGCTTTCCTTTTTTGAATGAAATAAACTATTTACAGATATATTTATGAAAATTAGAAACTATTTTAGACGCGTAAGATTCTTTTTGAAATTAAAAAATTTCTACTGCCCTTACTGCAATGGAAAAATTAATGGGAGGGCCTGGCTCATCAGTGGTGAACCCTCCCAGCGGTTTCGCCAGTTTAATCATCTTGGACCATATCAGGGGGATGAACTGGGGCAGGGAACCTCCCCCCCTCCCCCTTTCCCCTAATTCAGTGTTGAAGCAGACAAGTTTTCTTGCCGCCTTTGGGAATCTGCACACAAGGCCACACACTCGTGTCCTATGTCCTTGATCCTTAATCAGACGGTAGAATCTTACGCGTCTAAAATAGTTTCTAATTTTCATAACAGAGAGATGGCGCGCTATATATATTTATCTTTATGGTATGTTGGTATGAACAAAATGTTTTATTACCTAGTTGATCCTTCTGTCCTTCTTCGCGCGCGTATTGAGGTTTCTTTGAGGTCAAGTGTCCCATCTGTCAAATGCCATATTTTTCCTGTTGACTCAACATGGCCGCCTCGTATTTAGAAGCCGCCCTTGATGATTTCTACATTTCTCCTTATCAAGGTATTGACGCCTTTCTTTTATATTTCGAAATATAAAGGCTTTTGAGGAATTCTTTTTCTTTTAGAGAAAAACACAGCTACATCAACCAAATAATTTCTTTCCTAGTGAATTCCTGTCATTATCTTCAAAGTCAGGAGTTTAAATAAACTATTGGTTTACAATTTGATAATTTAAACAATTTTTTTTATTCTAAACTGGTTTAAAAACTGGTTAAACTGGTTTTATGTGACTATGTTTTTCTCTGAATCAACTTCCAATATTCAGATTTTTTTATTTTTTTCAGCCAAAACAAATTTCTACTTCTTTTACTGCAATGTTTAAAAATATTGAAATCTAGACTAATAAACGATGGACCCTACTAGCGGTTTAATCTACCATACAGATCTAAATATTGATTTGGGTTATTTTGCTTTTAAATATCCAGTACTTTATAGGAATCCTTGGTAAAAGTGTTTAAGAGAGAGATAGAACTATGGATATAAGCTTCTGACGATAGTAGAAACACATATAAATATATTTATAAATATTAATAAAATACAATTCGCTGAGGGAAAAGTTTATTTTATATACTATATCGACAATACAAGTTTTCGGACTCAACAGCCCTTCGACAGGTATAACTACGTTACTGAAATTTTCCGAATCAGGAAATATAAGACAGATATGCAAAAACTGATTTACATAGTACAGTTTTAAAAAATGAATTATTGGTTAATGCTAATTCTCTATTGAGGCTATGTGATTACAGTAAATAACAAACTGGGAATATTTATAGATATACATGCTTCGAGCTTTTCTGCACAATTATTAGTCTTCCTTTTTATGATAAATTTATCTTTATGATATTGTAGAAAAGTATTTATTATTTTATTAACAGAGTATCAGAGTATGTAAACTTCCCTTATTGTTTATCTTTTTTTTATCATTCATAGTTTGTTCTTGCCTTGAATAAATTGCTGTGTCATAATCACTCCAGGAATCCGGGTTACCTTAAAAGAGAGAGAGAGTGTCATCCCGAAGTTTGTCTTTCCTAATTTTCCACGTGGCATTATTATGGTTCCCTCTGTGGCTAATAAAAAAAATCTTAGGATCGATTGATCATCCAGACCTAGAAGGTCTATAAGTTGGTAGCTTTCTTTCTAGCTTAGCTAGAGGAGTGTTCACTGAGGAACACTGAGGAGTGTTCAAGAAGACCTTGTCTGGAGAAGAACTCTCTCAAGGTGGGGAAACCTTCCTTGCTGAAGAAATTTGTACACATACACAACTATATATATATTCCCCTACATTTTATATACCCTTTATTTATTATTTTATTATATATTTTTTTCCACCTTTGTAAAAATTGATTAGAAGAATCAATAAAATTGTTTAAATTGTCAAAAAAAAATTGTCTTTCTAGCTTAGCGAACCTTACAGCTCCCTGATAGGTAGGAGGACGAATTTATATTCATCATCTTGGACCATACCAGGGGGATGAACTGGGGCAGGGAACCCCCCTCCACTTCCCCCTAACTCAGTGTTGAGGCAGACAAGTTTTCTTGCCGCCTTTTGAGAATCTGCACACAAGACTACATACTCTCTTGTACATCTCCTATGTCCTTAATCCCTAATCAGACAGTAGAAAATCCCGCCCTCTTCATCAACGAGTTAGAATGGTTTTGTATATCGATGGCCTTTAGCCTCAGCAAGCTTGTTCATAAAAGGAGACTTGCTACGCCCATCAGGGACCGCGGGGCTAATAAGTATATCCTAGAAGATTGCTTCCCATACCTTTCAGTCCCTAAGCTGGGGCTAATAAGAACATCGTAGGTTGGAATGGCTACCTAAACTAGTATTGCTTGAACGCCTGGAACCATTGGATAGTGGGCTACCAAGACCGAAGTCTGTTCGCCTGGCTAAGTACATCCTAGGAGTAATGGCCACCCAGACCTTTCGGTCCATAAGCCGTTCCATTTTCTCTAGCCACCTTGCCAAAGGAATGATGCATTCTCCATGCACCGAACGGCCATTGTTTGGCCCCTCGCGCCCGCCTTTATGGTCTGGATCCATGGGGTCGACCAATCAACCCACAGACTTCTACGAGAGTTCATGGCCAGGTTGCTGTCCGAGCCCTCCCGTTTTGGACTCCGTTTGGCCTCGCTAAGTACAGTACCTTTTTGAGTTCCGTCCGTAGTATTGAATTTTTTATGTATACACTCATGGACAAACTTAAGGAAGTGGAAAGTCTTGATGCCTCCGTGTATTTTTTAAAAGAGACAGAGGCAATCTGTTATATAGTATCAAGGTCACAGATAAAATAGGACGCGATAAAATTCATTTCAAGTGTAAAACGGTGGTACAATAAGCTGTGATATAATCACGATTAGTAATGCAAGCATCCAAGCGTGCAAGCATTGTGTTATACAGGTTCCGTATATCAATTTGAAGGATGGGATTCCATGCCGGTCACACATGATCAGTCAAATCAGCAGTGGCAATCAATTTGGAACTCTATGCCATCATTATCTTCCAACACATTTCTCACCTCAATGCTTTACGGCGAATAATTATAGCAATTAGATAAAACACTTTGTCTCGTCCCCTGACGTCTGCGTTAGCTTATTTCATACAACTAAGGTCATTCCACTCAATTCTCAACACTTGCAAACTAGTATGTTACCATTTTATCTTCAAATTTTAAAATAATTATACTAACGGTCACAGAGATATCTTTATGGAAACAAAGTTTGAACGAGGCCGTGTAATAAGGCTATGAAATGGTGAAATTTCTTTTCGTTATATTTCAGAAAGATTTGTTAGAGAGATATATATCCACTCTGCATGATATCATTGGTTATGGTAAGATACTGTCCTGAAAATATAAATCGGGGTCTGTCCCAACATGGACCACTACTGAAAGAGAAGACCTTCATATTCGCCGCGTTGCTGTGATGCTTCCTGTAATATGTTTTGTTTATTATTTTTACTGAAGAAAGATATATCTCTATAAAAGACTTATTTATTCAATTAACAGAGTACAACATACCTAATATTAAAAATCATCTAGACTTATTTTACATATTTATAAAAACAATAATAACATTGGTCAAGGGTCAAATCTATTTAAAGCATTTATATTATATCACACATCGTACTCTATATTTAGGATAAATTCTGTTGGCCCCAGAGTGAAACAAGGATCTGTAAGGAATCGGTTGCTCGAGGGACAGCCCCGAGCCAGTCTTCCAGTTGCGTTCATGCCACTGGCTCCAAGCCATCGACATCAGTGGTTTCAAGCTATAGTTAATTGAAAAGAACGGAACATATAATGTTGCTACGTTTTCAGCCGTCATTGTTTGTATACAAGGCTTCTAAAAACAAGGTTGAAGTTCTATGTAGATACAACTTAGCACGACGCACTATATTACCAGTAGCTGCTAGTGGAATTAAGGATTAAATACTGTTACGACGCTTCTCAGCCGTCGATGTTTGCGTACAAGGTTTCTAAGAAAACAATGTGGGTTCGTTGTGGATACAGCTTAGTACGGTATATTTATTATAAGATCTTTAAAAATGATATTACTAACTATATACAGTAGATAAACTTGCCTCCATTGTCCGCCACCAGAGGGATCCTCCTCGTCACCGTCTTCCCGGTCAGTCCATACGGCCGGCCACACGCCCGGAGCCCACTTCCCGTAGCCAACTTGCCACGTCTCCTGTCACCGCAGATCTGTCTAAAACTGTCCTTCTCCCCCCACATTGGAATGCCGTCGTGGCGCCTGTCCTCCCCCACACACACGTGGGCCATCCTCCCGTAGCTGGTGGAGTCCATTCATCTTTCCACAACTTCACCCTGGGATCCCTGTCTCTCAGATATCTTGTGGATTACAATACACTTGGCTCCAATGTCCTCCACCAGAAGGATCTTCCTCACCAACAGCCGGCTTCCGTCCAGGTCGGGTTAACTTCTCTAGCACCCTCTTCCAGGATCATCCACACTGCGACACTCCCGGAGACAACTTGCCGCTTCTTCTCGTACTGCCGATGTCCCCAGACCGCCTGTTCTTCCCCGCCTGTTTCTTCCTCCGCTGACCCCACGGTTACCCTGGGCCATTCGTACTTTCTTATTTATCATCCACGCCGTCTTGGCTCTTGTAAAGGGGGAGCCAGATGTCACAATAGAATTGTGAATTGAGAATTTTTAAATATTCCAGAATTGGCCAAATACCCATTCTTGATTAATGAATAAAAGCTAACCACGTATGCGTTTCGGGCTGTTGGCGCTCGTCAGCGAGGTGCAAGTTGTATCTCAACGACCAAAAAAAAAAACTGGTCATACAGCTTGCACCATGCTGACGAGGGCCAACAGCCCGAAACGCGTACATGGTTAGCTTTTCTTCATTAATCAAGAATGGGTATTTGGCCAATTCTGGAATAATTAAAAATCCACGAATAGCTTATATTTATTCCAATAGATCAATAAAAAGTATATTCAATCTCAAAATCTCTCTCTCCTTCTCTCTGACAATTATATATTTAATATTGCGAAAAGAAACCCATCTCATAGCTCTATTACACCACCTCGCTCCATATCAGTGAGCTGTGTGTGTGATGAGACTACTATCATCATATATTTAGTGTATCTGTAACATTTTTATTATTTTAAATTAAAAACAAAATGGTAGAAGTACAGTTCTTTAAATGTTTCCTTTCGTGACAGCGATCCTCCACGTGGTGCTGGTAACAACTTTAGAGCATCCTTGACTCAAAGCTAGTTAACATCATCCAAATGCTGTTTTACAACGTATTCTACAGAATGTCGACAAGTTCCTTTGGCCTGATCTCCAGATCTTTCTCCCATCCAGCATATATAGGATATTATTGAGTCACAACGAAGCCCTATCCACAACCAGTATATGTACTGTTGTTAATTTGAATGATTAAGTAAGAAAAGGCGCCGCGGCTCGGGAGCACCAGGCATCACAGTGGCGCAGTCCAACAGCGTCGGAACCACCGGGGCTACTCGGCGAGGGCAATCGTCGGGAGGATGGACACCGCGGGTGCAGGAGGCGAAGGCCACGAAAGCACACATCGCGGAAGCTAGGGCGCGGCAGGCGTCCTCCCCCCGGAGGAGCAGTGCGTCTATATCGAGCACTGCCCTGAATTTGCGCCTTATCACTACCTTCAGGCGATAGATAAAGTGGTCAGAGGGGCCAGGCACATCATCCAGCTCACCAGGATGAATGGTCACGTCCTGGTGGGTCTGACCCTTGCAGAACGCATTATTGACGAAGGCCTTGAAATCGAGGGCGTGATCCTCAAGACCTTCCCCTTCCGTAAAAGGTCGGAGAAACTAACCATCGGAAATCTCCCTTTCTACGTAGAGGATGCCGTCATCATCGACGCCCTGCGGCCTGATGGTCGAGTTACGTGAATCGCCCCCAAGCAACTCAAAGCTGGCGAGTACGACTACACTAACGGCCGCCGTGAAGCCTACATCCTCCTCCACGACGGCATAAAAAGTCGAGAGGCTTCCCACCCGCCTAGATATAAAGACTAAAGGCGACACCTTGCCGGCGTTCCTGACCTTCGGAATAAGGTGTTACAAATGCAACAACCAGGGTCACCGCAGAGCGAACTGCCCCATGCTTGCCAGGCAGACCATCGGCCCCAAGCAAGCATCATCACCCTCCCCCACTTATTTCCCATCACCGACCACACCTCAGCTGCCCAGACAGCTAGCTCCCGCGCCTTCTGCACCAGCGCCCCCTACTCCATCTGTGGAGGTTCCAAGTAATGGTCCCGCGGCCCACACTTCGCCTCGTCGCTCCACCGCACCTCACCTTGCTGAACCAGCGCCATTTTGCGGCCATCGATAAACTTATACACAAGTAAGCGAGAACAAGCAGTTCCTTTTCTTAAAGAACAATTTTTAGTAATTCTGATTAAAATTTATATTAGTACAATTGAAAAAGGAACAATGTATTATAAATAATTATCAGACATCTATAGTTTTATACATGGATGGATATAGGATAGAGAATTAGTTATAGCGCCGGGATATAAAATCTAATGTTTTACCTAATTATTTCATTTTCCTAATTGTTCAGTAGAAGCCACTGGATTTATTAAGTGAAACTTTCTCTATCTCTATATATATAAAAGTCAATGTCTGTCTGTCTGTTTCGCGATAAACTCAAAAACTACTGAACCAATTGGTACCAAATTTTGCATGTCGCTTTTTATAAACCTGAGGAAAATTTTCGGCTACATTTTGCTTAGTATTTTTGGCTATTTCTTTTTTTCATTTGAAGAACTTTTTTTTTACGCGGAGTAAATACGAGGCAAAGTAACAACACGAGGCCAATTAAGCGACCAATGAGCGTTCTGCATTTCTTTTCAAGTTGCTTGAGTACTTTTTTTTAAATATATTTTTATACGCGAGTGTCACTTTTTTTTACAAAAGTATTGAGAGAGAAATTTATATTATAAGTTACAGTAAGTGCACACAATGCAATTTAAAAAAAAAAAACTTTACAAAATTAGCGTAACTGTATGTAAACAATGGCTTTCTTATTTTTTATTGATTTTTGTTCTGGCCTTTGTTTTTTTTTTACAGTCAATATGATAATTTTACACAAATAAATTTACTGGCAATGCGTTTCTTTTAAATATTATCTCTACAGACCTTACTGCAATGGTATGAGTTATTGAATGAGAGGGCTTGGCTCATCAGTAGTGAACCCTCTCAGCGGTTTCGCCAAATTAATCTCTAGACCGCTCTACTATTGTATTGGACTGGTTTTGTTATAAACCCTGCATTTTCTATGGAAGGCAGCTTAGGGGTGTTTAAGGAACTATGGACATAAGCTTATAGGTCTGTAGAGGTACATACATATAATTTCAAGGTATTGCATCGAGCAAAGCTCTTCCGCAAAATATGTTTTCATAACCAATATATATTAGTAAATTAAATTTTATTGCCATCTATCGTTAAAATTTTACACAAATAAATTTACTGGCAATGCGTTTCCTTGCAGTAAGGTCTGTAGAGATAATATTTAAAAGAAACGCATTGCCAGTAAATTTATTTGTGTAAAATTTTAACGATAGATGGCAATAAAATTTAATTTACTAATATGATAATTCTTAAAATTAAACAAACAATAGTCAATATGCAAAAAATACAGTAGTGAAAATTTAATATGAATTACTGTCTCATTTAACAGCCAAAACATGTGTTTGTCTATAATCCATATACCCTTTGGTTTTTATCAGCCTAAAATATTAACATGGCTATTTTGGCATTAGTTTTTTTTAGTATTATTATTTTTTCTGACATGTTGATAGGGCACTACATTTTACAAAGTTATGGTTAGTAAACAATGCAGATTTGACAATATTTACAAACTTTTATTACTGTATGTAAACAATGGGCTTATGTTTTGTCATTGTTGGAATGGCCTTTGTTTTGTTATTCTTTTTTAAAAATCATATGTTTCATTGATAGTTTAAAATTTAGTCTGTTGTTGTCATATATTTGCCTAAGTTCCATGTGCCCTTTTATTTTTTACTGAACATTTATTGACATTTATTAACATGACTGTATTTTGGCTTGCATTTTTATAAGCCTTTTTTTTTTTTTCTTGCTGAGAGAGATGGGGAATTATATTAGAGAGCCGGTCTCCTCACCCTTCCAATTATTTTACTGTTTTATTCGCTTGCCATTTCTGTATATTTTGTTTGTGGTAGTTCTATTATGCTGCTTTCTTTTTGTCTACGCAGATATTAGGCTAGGGAAAAAAATAGTTGAGCATTCTAAAGATTGACCTGTTTGACATGTTTTGCCATTAGTTTTTTTAGCCTTTTTTTTTCTGCTGAAATGTTGAGAGAGAAATTTGTTTTAGTTACCAAGTTATGGTTAGTGAACAATGTAGTTTTGATATTTACAAACTTAATGATGCTATGTGTGGACAATGGGTTCTTATGTTTAGTTATTGTTGTGATGGCCTTTGTTTTGTTACTTTTCCTTGAATATGAGATAATACTATTATTAAAAAGGCAGACCTTATTGATAAGATGGGTAGTGTGCTTTTTTTCCTATAGTTGAGTGCGCCCCATCTCCCTATCTATATATATTTCCAACATACTTCTGCCTTTTCTACTAGATAATCAGTTTTGTTCTGTAACTTATTCTGATACTTTGGATTTGTTTTGGGTCTGCACTGTTTTCCTTAAAAGCTTTTTTTTAATATATACAAAATTATTTTTGGTACTGATTGTGCTATTTCTGTTTTTTTTTTTTAGGGCATATTTTCAAATTTAATATCATCCCATTTGATATGCCTCGCAAAAGATCTGCAATTGGAGTAAGAACTCCTGCAGCTCGCCGCATGGCTGCCCGAGCTGCTAGAGGCCAAAGTAGCCGCACATTGGAGAATCCCCAACAGTCTCAAGCCCGCCTCCAAAGTGACCGGCTGCGCCACAGAGTTCAACGCGCATCAGAGACTCCCCAGCAGTCCCAAACACGACAGGAGGCTGACCGGTTGCGGCACTTCAGGCGACGAGCTAGCACTTGGGCTGATATGCTCAATGCTGCTTTCCATTACAATCCGGCCCTGAATTATGAACAATTTACTTTTCTTCAGATTGGCCATATGGATATACAATGTCTACATTGTACTGCCTTTAAGTACAATGGTGAGCGGCCTGGAATGTGCTGTTCTGCAGGGAAGGTCAGAATTCCTGATTTACCTGTACCCCCAGAAGCTCTCAGAACTCTGCTCGATGGGTCTTCTCCTCACTCGGCTGAGTTCATGCAACGTATCCGTCACATAACAATGCTGGCGGATTGTACTTTCTTGATGCTCCGGGGGGGCACAGGAAAAACTTTTCTGATCAATCTTCTTCTTACAAAGGTACGAAGTACTGGGGACATTGCTCTTTCTACAGCTTTTTCTGGTATTGCGGCCACTCTGTTGCATGGTGGCAGAACTGCTCATTCGACTTTCAAATTACCCTTAGATTTGACCAGGGATGAGGTACCAGTTTATAATTTGAATGCTGATTCAGCAATGGGCGAAGTTCTTAGACAATGCAAATTTATTGTCTGGGGTGAATGCACTATGGCACACAGGCATGCTTTAGAGGCAGTTGATATAACACTTAAAGATTGTAGGCAGGATCAGAGACCAATGGGAGGTGTAGTGTTGTTGTTGGCCGGTGACTTCAGGCAGATATTGCCCATTATCCCTAGAGGCAGAATAGCAGATGAGTTGCATGCTTGCTTAAAGGCATCCCCACTTTGGTCATTTGTTGAAAGACTTACTCTTTCAACAAATATGCGGGCTGTCAATTCAGGAGATCCTAACTCACTGTTATTTTCACAATTTTTGCTTCAACTTGGAAGTGGCCAACTTAATGATACGGATGGTAATGTTAATTTTTCAAATGAATTGGTTAACACTGTTGTGTGTGTGTGTGACTCCCTCTCTGGCCTAAAGAATAGTGTTTTTCCTAACATTGGGGAGATGTTTAACCGGGGGAAGGGCGAATTACTATCCTTGGCTTTGTGAGCGGGTAATTTTGACCCCAAGGAATTGTGTAGTTGATGCCATAAATGCTCAGCTTTTGAAAGAAATACCAGGGCAAAGCATTTTATATACTTCTGTGAATTCCACCATTGATGCTGAGGATTGCGTGGAATATACTACAGAGTTTTTAAATTCTTTAGAACCTTCTGGGATGCCACCACATCACTTAGAACTTAGAGTTGGTGTTCCCATTATTTTATTGAGAAATATTGATGCACCCCGCCTTTGCAATGGTACCCGTCTCTGTGTTAAAAGATTGTGGCCTCATGTGGTAGAGGCAACCATTTTTACTGGTTGTTTTCAAAATGAAGAGGTTTTTATTCCCCCGGATTCCTCTGATTCATGATGATAAACATTCTCCTTTGCATTTTAAAAGATTGCAGTTCCCCATTCGAGTTTCTTTTGCCATGTCGATTAACAAGGCTCAAGGTCAGTCCCTCAAAATTGCTGGCATTGACTTGGAGCAACCCTGTTTCTCGCATGGGCAATTGTATGTTGCCTGCTCTAGAGTTGGCTCAGGAAGAAATCTTTATGTTTTGGCTTCAGAAAATAAGACTTCAAATTTTGTGTATTCTTCTGTGTTGTCATGAATTTTTTTTTTTTAGTGATATTTTAGTCTTTTTTTTTTTTTGTTGTTTGAGTGGTATATTATTTCATAATTCTTTCTATATACGTATATCTATATTAATAAAATGCAAATTTCATAAGTGGACATCACTAAAAACTTTCGTTACAATGCATCAATTTCGACCAAATTTTCAACATTTATGTAAAACGAGATGGAGCAGGTTTTGCTTTACATCAAAATATTTTTCCTAACTTTAACATACATAACTTTGCTGTTATCGATAAAATACAAAAAAATTCAACAGAGCTAAAGTGTTCACACTTTCAAACGTGTTTACACTTTTGCGCTTCTCGGAAAATTAGTGTTAATCTTTTTTATATATATTTTAATAACTTTTATACATGGTAAGATACTTTTATTTTATAGTTTTCATATTTTATACCAAAAAAAGATGAAGCCTTACTTGATGAGATCAATTTTATTTTTTAGATAAATTTTTAGGCTTTTCGAAAGTGTTTACACTTTTGCGCTTCTTGGAAAATTAGTTTTAATCTTTCTTATATATATTTTAATAACTTTTATACATGGTAAGATACTTTTATTTTATAGTTTTCATATTTTATACCGAAAAAAGTTGAAGCCTTACTTGATGAGATCAATTTTATATTTTAGATAAATTTTTAGGCTGATTTTAATTTATTTCTTTTTTATTTTATATACAGATTATATATGCTATTTCTAACTTACGTGGTTAGTATTTTTATAAGACTAAGGTTATTTATATTATTTTTTACAAAAAAAGCTTGAAATTTCATTAATGTGCTCAATTTTATGTCTTTTTTGAGGACCTTAACAAAATTTTAATTAATTGCTTAGATATTTTAAAAGTAGATTATTTATAGTTTTTTTTAACATATAGGGGTTGTATTTTGTATTTTAGAAAATTATTTATATTTTTTACCTCAAAAAAAAGCATGCTTTTTCATTGCCGTATCCAGCAGTTGGTCTATTTTTGAAGCTTTTTAATGATAACTGGTTTTGTACATTAATTTTTTGTAATATATAATATTATGATTTTAGTTTTTTAAAATCTTTTTAACATATCTGAAGGTTATTTTGAATATAAAAAATTTAAAAATTTTGATTTTTACCTCAAAAAGACAGGAAATTTTTATGCTTTGTTTAGAAATTGCTGGTTTTGAAGCTTTTGTTATTAATCTCAATCTAATTTTTTTTTCAGAATATGCCTCGCCACAGCCGACGTTTACTTGGTAGGAATACGACTGCTTCCAGGAGATATAGGAATGCTAGAGCTATTGAGACACCACTTCAAAGTGAGACGCGTCGTGCGCTTCGCCGTCTTAGGTATTCTGAAGCCCGCGTCGCAGCTACACAAACTATGCAAGTTCCTGTTCAGCGTATTCAGCTTTGGACTCATAAGCCGTTTTCAGGTTTGCAGTATAATGCCCATATTGATTATAAAGCTGTTTCATCTGTCGATATAGGCCAAATGTCTCGGGTATGCCAGTTTTGCTCTGCTTTGAGATTTAAAGATGATGTAATGTAATAGAAACAAAATAAACCTCATCCTACCTAATATACATTACTTCTGAGGATTAAAGATTTTGATTTGTGTTGAGAATTTTGCATGCATTTCTCTATTTCTTTTCTTATATTGCAAAGCTAATGGATTGTTTAGGTTGCTTATTTTTGACTCGCCAATTTGTTTAGTGATAAAGTGGTATAGCGTTCTTTTTCAGAGCATCACCCTACAAAAAAATTACCTGACCTTTCCTAATATTCAGATAGATTTATTATATCAACATACTAGACTACAAACATTCCCTCGAGTAAAACCCGGGCGGAGCCGGGTACACCCGCTAGTATTTGTATATATTTGAAAGGTAAAATCTCTAGAATTAGAATATTCAAGGACAGTTGCAGATTATTATTATTTATATTAATATTAGTTTTATTTTATATTATTTTTCAGAAAAACATCTACGAATGTTTGATTGGGGTCTGAAAACATTAGATTACAGGCTGCTGGCTAGGCTTGGCCAATCACGGTCACTCTTCTCAAGCAATTTCAATCCCTATCCCTTTTTACCCAAATAGTGTAATAGACCTACAGAGGATGCACCACTATATATAAGAGTTAATACGCTGGGGCGGGTACCTCGGAGGTTGGGTGGAAAATCTGCCAACTATTTGAACTATGTATTACTTCGGTGTTGCTATTCTATGGCTCTAATACTATTTATTAGTAATGTTCTTTCAGTATAAAGGAAATTGCACTCGGGGGAATTCCCGGGCGAAGCCGGGTCATTCGTCTAGTAATCTATATATATATAATTGAATGTCTGTCTGTCTGTACTCTATAGATTCAAAAACCATACATCCAATCGCCGTGTAATTTTGGGATATTATTAGGTATATCCCCGGGAAGGTTTTTGAAAAATAATTTCTTGAATATCTTGAATATCCTTAGAGTTATCTGCAGATTTGTAGATTTAACTCGCAAGCAGCGCCACCATTGCGACGATGAAAACAAGTTTTTTTATCTATAAGTTTTATTATCACTAAGTTTATTATCTTAAAGATTATTTATCAAAAGTAAGATTATCTCAGGATGACACGGCAATTTATTTGAGACAAGAATAATGATACAATTCCAAGGCGAAGATACTATTCCTTTAACTTCCAATTACCGAGGGAATCAATTAATATTGATTTTATTCAACTTATCGAGTATTTTTCAAGGGACCGGGAAAAAATGTTCACTAGATAAAACGATGATTTTGTAATGTCGAAAATTAGGAAAGACAAAATTCAGGGTGACACGGCACACAGGGACCGGAAAAAAATGTTCACTTTATCGAGAGATTCAAATTTACGAGTTTCAAATTATCAAAATATATCTATTATTTTTTTTTATAAGTTTATAGAGAATTGTTTTAGCAAATGTTCGTTAGACAAACCTTTACTCGGGTAAAACCCCGGGCGAAGCCGAGTACAACCGCTAATTAATATATATATAGAGAGAGAGAGCGAAGCGTCCCTGTACTGATAAGGGCCAAAGTCCGAAACCATGGTATACAGGTTGGCTTTTGGTCTGAAATCGCCAAAACTGGTGCTGTTTCTTATTCTTTATCATCACTAGTGAGGTTTTTTACTAGGGTGATGCACAGTGTCATCTTTATGATACTCATTTAAAGGAAGAGTTGTCTCTTTTGGTGCATATTAATTTGTTTTTGAAGTACATTTAGAGTTATTTAACTATTTATACTGTGTGTTTGTGTGAAAGAAATTATAAACTCCTAAAATCGAAGTCTTGAGCTCTGCTGATTCCTTAGGCAGCATAAACTTGACTTCCCTATCTGCGGAAAATTAGTGCATCACGATTATGGAAATCAAACAAGATGTCGACATGATATTTTAAACTATGTATTAGCGCAATTGCTATTTTCATGAATAAAACAGCCTTCTACTGCCTTTTCTGAAATGAAAAAAAAAATGTGGAGAGGCCTGGCTCATCAGTGGTGAACCATATATTAGTTTTGTCAGTTTAATCTACCATACCTCTCTACTATTGAATTAGACTGATTTAATAATATACATTTTTGTTTTAGTATAGAATCAATGGTTGTTAAAGGACCCTGTGAAATATGTTTTTAGGAAACATTTCAAATGATATTTTCCCCAATATTCAATTTTATTCAATTCATAACATATTGATTGAAAGGAGAGGCCGAGATGTTGGTGGCATGGGGAGGCCAAGGAGGTGGCATGGGGAGGACAAGGAGGTGGCATGGGAAGGCCAAGGAGGTGGCAAGGGAAGGCCAAGGAGGTGGCATGGAGAGGACAAGGAGGTGGCATGGGGAGGCCAAGGAGGTGGCATGGGGAGGCCAAGGAGGTGGCATGGGGAGGCCAAGGAGGTGGCATGGGGAGGCCAAGGAGGTGGCAAGGAGAGGCCAAGGAGGTGGCATGAGAAGGTCAAGGAGGTTGTAAAGAGAGCCCGAGAAAGTTGGAGACAAAGGGAGGAGCCAATAGTAGGATGGTTGTAGTTGACGAGGGCAATGGTAGTGAAGGGGAGGGCGGAGGTACAGGTCTACCAATTACACGTAGACCTTGCCCAGCTTGAGGGCGGCCATCTCAAGTCTAACTGGGACTCCAGTAGAGGTCTGGCGTCGGCTCCAGAATCTCCTCCTTGGGGACGGTGGTGGACACGCCGGGACATCGAATTCCTGCCCGGGGATAAAGAGGGAGTCTTCCGCCATGGTGTAATGGCCGCGGTTCACGTTGGCCGCCTCCTCCGCGTCGAAGGTTCGGACCAGGAGTCGGGCTCCAAATGTCACCCGTGTAGGTCGCCGGGGCTCTGGGTCCTGTCTGGATCCCAGAATCGTAGTTCTTCCTCGAAATATTTGCGCAATATTTCGTCGACGTTTGGTGGCCTTTGGTATGGCACTCGCTTGGATCGCTTTATGCAGTTTCCCATCTCGATAGCTGAGCTAATTGTGAAACAATGGTCTTTAATTCACGTTGCTAAGTGATTTTCCTTTCCAATTTTTATTTTTTAATTGTTAAAAACTTAAATTTACTATATTTTTATTATTTTATTTTATATAAAAAGAAGGTTTTTATTACAAAATTCTCTAGCTGTATCAGGATAAGTTGGAGTGAGCAGTCACAGATAGAAATCTGTTTGATTGTACTTCTAAAAAGTATCAGTTTTGTTTTGTCTACATCTGAAATTATTAAAATTTATTGATATAAATATGTTTAGGTAATACGGGCACTTTTATGCCATTATACGATTTTTAGAACATTTCCAAAAGTTTGAATTCGAAAAAAAAAAAACACGCCATTGGTTTTGTCTGCTCAAACAGAACGCTTTCCATGAAATTTCCATAAATTCAATAAGTTGTATTAGAACCCCTTGGAGGTTTTTATGAGCCAGATCTTCCTGTGACAACCTTTGTCAGCTACATGAACAGTCTTTCTCTTAAAAACATTTCTTTAATATTGTGAAAATAAATCCACCATCTCATAGCTCTATCACACCACCTCGCTCGATATCAATGAGCTGTATGTATTATGAGACTACCTTCATCATTTCCTTAGAGTATCTTTGACCTTTTTTATTATTTTAAATTAAAAACAAAATGGAAGGATACAGATCTTTTAATGTTTTCTTTCGTGACAGCGTTCCTCCACGTGATGCTGGTAACAACCTTAGATTATCCTTGACTCAAAGCTAGTTAACATCATCCAAATTTTATTATCCAACGTATTCTACAGAATGTCGAAAGTTGCCTTGGCCTTCAAGACCACCAGATCTTTCTCCCATCCAGCATGTATAGGATATTATTGGGCCACAGCTCTAACCACAACCAGTATATGTACTGTTGTTAATTTGACTGATTAAGTACAACAGGCATGGAACTCTATCTCATAAAATGACACACCAAAACTTATAAAACCCAATTCAATCATGTTTGTATGCCTTCGTTGCAAATTTATTCTACTGCAGTGACTATTACTGTACCACCTTTTCTCATTTGATATGAATTTTCTCGCGTACACACACACTCTCTCTCTCTCTCTTTCTCGCGGTGCGAAGCTCTGCATAGGCGTACGCTCCTGCTCCAACGATAAGGGCTTGAAAAATTACAACCGCCTCTAGAGTGAATAAAAAAACGTTTTATGGGGGATTCCCATGGATCATAAGAAGAGGAAGCTTTCGCCTTCTACTCAGCAGACTCGTAGGCCGCAGCCTGGCCTTTCTCACCAAACCATCGCCATCCAGGACAGGGTAGCCATGTCATCTCAGCCACCAAAGAAGCATGCTGTGACACAGCTGGAAAAGAACTAACAGCAGCAGGCCCTGAGCAAGTCCAGATCGGCTTCACCCAACCTTGACCAGTGCTGCTTTGTGGAGTGGCACTCTGATCTATCTCCAGTGGACTACATCAAGGCTCTGGAGGAAAGGCTTGGAAAGTCCTCTGTGTTCCAAATAATGAAGATGTCCGGCCAGGTATTGGTCGGGCTGGCCAGCGTCAATCTGGCTGAACGCCTGGTTGAGGAGGGCTTCACCATTGGGACCACCTTCCTGAAGACCTTTCCTTATAAGAAGCGGGGCGGAGAAGATAACAATTGGGAATCTAAATCGTCGCGGTACTGCGGCCCTACTGCAGGGTGGTTTCCCTGAACCATAAGACTTATGATAATTCTGTAATAATAAAATATTATGAAAATATATAACTTTTCAGTAGCATACAATCTCTTTTAATAGAAACTACACTACCTAAGATTATTGAATATTAGGTAGAAGGGTACACATAACAGAAAGATAATGTAATGTATATTAAACTTTTAGTTTGGCAACGCCAACTATTTATCATCATCATCGAATAGCATTTAGAATTAGCATGTAACTTAATAAATAAACAATAAGTTTTGTTTACTGCGTTTTATTAAATTTCCATAGACTATTAAAGATATTAAAGTGTAAACGAACAACATAACATGGTGGCAGCGGTAATTCTATCGTTTTAAAATATAAAAATATAGGTATAATAACTATTTTAATTTTTTTTTATATTTTGCTTTCTCATAAATTATAAAAGATAATTATGAATAATTTACCACCGCCTTCTGCGTTTACAATAGATCAAAATGATCCTAATAAATGGCCAAAATGGCGTAAAAAATTCGAAAACTACATCATAGCAAGTGATCTTAATTCAAAAACTATACAACAACAAAGGGCTATTCTATTACACATTATTGGCGATTCAGCGCTCGAAATATATAATACATTTGGTTTTGAAGAGAATGCGCAAAGCCCTACTATCAAAGATATTCTAGATAAATATGATCAATATTTTAGACCATTTAAAAACACCATATATAAAAGATACATTTTCTTTACTTGTGAACAAAAGCTAAATCAAACTTTTGACGATTTTGTCACAGAAATTAAAAGTAAGGCTGAAGACTGTGAATTCGAAAATATTAAAGATTCTCTTATTAGAGACAGAATTGTTCTGGGTTGTAGGGATACAACACTTAGAGAAAAATATTTACAGAACCCCGATTTGACACTGTCATTGGCTATTAATCAAGGTCAGGCGGCTGAGGCATCGCAAAAACAATTAAGAAACATTGAAAAAGATTCAATTGATGCTATAAGGAAAAACTCTAATGAAAGATATAAACCTACCACCTCTTTGAAGAATAGCTACACAAGTAACCCAGTTAGAGCCAATTTTAATAAATCGATCAGGTGCTCAAAATGTAACATGGCTCATGACTTTGGAAAGTGCCCTGCATATGGAAAAGAATGTTACAAGTGCAGACAGCCAAACCACTTTGCAATTTGCTGCAAAATTAGAGCAATTAGGTGTATACAAGAAATTGAGGAAGAAAAAGATAACCTACTGATTATAGACTCAATCATGGTCGGCCAAGTGTTAAGGAAACCGTGGAAGGAACTAATTTACATACAAGGACATCCTGTTGATATTAAACTTGATACAGGAGCAGATGTAAATATTCTGCCGGAAAGTCTAATTAAAGAATGGCCTAATATGCCATTGCTGGAAACAGCAGATTGCAAAATATATACTTATACAGGGCAACAAATTCCAGTAGTAGGAAAATGCCTGCTAGATTGTAAGACGAAATACGCTTGCAGAAAAGTTACATTTTTAATTGTTAACAACTCAGCAGTTCCTATACTAGGTCTGGATGAGTGTGTGAAATTAAATTTAGTAAAAAGAGTGGAAAGAATTAGTGATATCAGCGTTACTCTTACAGGACTCTTGGATGAATATAAAGATGTTTTCAAAGGAAATGGCCATTTGAGTTATATGTATGACATTAAAATATCGGATAAGGCGGAGCCTAAAATATGTCCAGCCAGAAGACTACCAAGAGCATTGCTTCAACCAGTAAAGGAAGAACTGTTTAAAATGGAAGAAGACAGGATTATCGAAAAAATAGAAGAACCGACGGTATGGGCGCACCCAATGGTAGTGGTAAAGAAACCTTCGGGCAAATATCGGATATGTATTGACCCAAGGGAACTGAATAAATGGGTCTTGAGGGAGCATTACACCTTACCTGCACCTGAAAACATTTTGGCAGAAATACCTAAGGCTAAATTTTATTCTGTATTAGATGCGAAATCTGCATTTTGGCAAGTGCCGCTAAGTGAAAATACATCTAAATATTTGGTGATGAGTACACCATTTGGGCGTTATCGATTCTTGAGGCTACCTTTTGGAATTTCCAGTGCACCTGAAATTTTTCAAAAATTATGCACAAGATTTTTTGTGATATCCCTAATGTGGTCTGCTATATAGATGATCTTCTAATATGGGGTAATTCAATTGTGAAGATCATAACTCTACTCTAAAAAAGGTTTTGGATTTGGCCAGAGAAAGTAGACTGAAGCTTACATTAAATAAACTCCAAATGGCCACAGGGGAAGTTAAATTTTTAGGTCATACCATCTCACAGGAAGGAATTTTACCTGATCAAGATAAAGTTAGAGCCATTCAAAATATGCAAATACCTAAAAATAAGCAAGAATTGCAAAGGATACTTGGGACCGTAACTTATCTAGCCAAATTCATACCGGACTTATCATCAAATACTTCTAATATGAGAAACCTGCTTAAAAAGGATATAATCTGGAATTGGAATATTGCAGCAGATCAAGAGCTGAATTTTATCAAAACTCTCCTAACTAGTCCACCAGTATTGAGACACTTTGATCCTAATGAACCACTAGAACTTTTTTCTGATGCAAGCAAAGATGGGTTGGGTGCTATACTAATGCAAAAAGAAAAACCTTTATCTTATGCATCTGCATCTCTCACTTCTCCGCAAAAACATTACTCCCAAATTGAAAAAGAATTATTGGCTCTATATTTTGGATGTAAAAGGTTCCATTATTTCCTTTATGGTAGAAAATTTACTGCATATTGTTACACCAGGTTGCGGCTTGGCAGACTCTTCAGCCATGATTCTCTCCTGTGCTGGGTCTTGCATCTTACCAGAGCGTGTTTCAACCATCCTACAAATTTATATAAGGGAATAATGAGATAAGTCTACTTTAAGTAGCCTCTAGAATCATTTATTTATTTTCTCACATCAAAGAGAGCAGTGAAGTCACACGTGTACCTAAATACAAATGACGATAATCTAAAAATAATCTGTTTTAAATAAATATCATAGAATATAAAAATAAATAAATATATAATTTAAATTTCAAATATATTAAAAATAATATAAGAAATACGCCATTAATCATGATGTAACACTTCCCACTCTCCAGAGGTCGTCACGTCCTCGTGATTGACCTCATCAATTCTTTCAAAATAGGGTTTGATTCTTGAGACATGGACAATCAATGGGTCTTGGCCAGGATTATCTTTTGGTTCAATTAAGTCATTTACGTTGGACAGCTTCTTTAATATTTTATATGGGCCAAAATATTTTCTCAGTAGTTTCTCACACTTTCCTATTTTCCTAATTGGTGTCCAAACTGCTACTAATTCTCCTGGTTCGTAGCTTCTTTCCATGTGTTTCTTGTCATAGTTCTTTTTCATTCTTTCTTGAGTCTTTATTGTGTTGTTAATAACTAATTTTCTTGTTCTGTTTATTTTGTCTAATTGATGTTTATGTATTCATCATAATCATCCTTGTCAATGTCCACCGAGATATTCCTGTCGTCCAAAAGAGACGTGGGTTCTCTTCCAAACATCAGGAAAAAGGGAGAATATCCTGTGGTTTCCTGAATTGTAGTATTGTAAGCGTGAGTGATGAATGGGAGTATTTCGTCCCAATTCTTCTGATCAGTGTTCACATACATACTGAGCATATTGATCAATGTTCTATTTAACCGCTCTGTCAATCCATTAGTCTGGGGATGATAGCTCGTTGTGAAGCAATGTTTAATCTTGCACGTTTTCATCACCTCTTTCATTAAATTACTGGTAAATTGAGAGCCTCTGTCACTAATAAGATATTGTGGGGCTCCGTGCCGGAGAAAAATATCCTCTACTAGAAATTTTGAAACTTCTTTCACTGTTTCTTCCGAGATTGCTTTTGTTTCTGCATATCTAGTGTAGTAGTCCGTCAGCACGATTATCCATTTTTTCCTGTTTTTCGTAAATGGCAATGGACCAACAAAGTCAATTCCAATTCTTTCGAAAGGAAATTTGGCTGGGGGAATGGGCTGTAGTAGTCCAGAAGGTAATTGGTTTGAGCCTTTTCTACTTTGGCAAAGGTGACACGTCTTAACGAACTCTGAGACATCCTTTAGCATGGATGGCCAAAAGTATTTACTCTTTATTCGGTACATGGTTCTGGCGACACCCAGATGGCCATTCGACATATGATTATGATATTCTTTCATAATTTCTCTCTTTTTCTTCTCTGGAACCACAAGCAACCACGCCCTGCCTTCAGGGTTCGGGTTTTTCTTAAAGAGGCATCCATCTTCTACTTTAAAGTTTTGCGCAATTGATCGCCTGCTTCCATTAAGGTTTTTCTTAACACTTTCGATAAACTTATCCTCTTCGTCTGTTATTTGATTTAAAAATAGCCTTTCAAAATCCTCATCCCAATCAGTTTCTGGTAAGGGTCCCCTAGATAAGCCATCGGCGTCCAGATGCTTCTTTCCTGATTTATGTATTATATAGAAGTCATATTCTTGAATTTTCAATGCCCATCTTGCCAATCGACCTGTTGGATCCTTCAAGTTTTTGAGCCAGCATAAGGCGTGATGGTCTGTTACTATTTTAAAGTGTCTTCCATAAAGGTAGGGTCGTAATTTTGACATTGACCAGACAACGGCCAGACATTCTTTTTCAGTGGTTGAATAATTTTGCTCCGCTTTACTTAGGGTACGACTCAAATATGAGATCACCTTCTCTTCACCACCGATGTCTTGGACAAGTGTTGCACCTATGCCGATGTTGGACGCATCAGTATGAACATAAGTAGGTGCATTTGGATTGAAGTGACCTAAAATTGGTGGACTTAATAGTGCTGTTTTTAGGGTTTGAAACGCTTCCTCTTGTCTTTCTGTCCAGGTAAATGATACACTTTTTTTTATAAGGTTGGTCAAAGGGTCAGCAATTTTTGAGAAGTCTTTGATAAATTTTCTATAATATGAACACATTCCCAAAAAGGATTGTACTTCTTTGACCTTTTTGGGCCGAGGAAAATTTCTGACAGCTTTGATGTTATGTTCCGCGGGTTTTATACCATGTTTGCTCGTTATATAGCCGAGAATCTCCAATTCTTCAAAAGCAAATCGGCATTTTTTGTCGTTTAACCTTAAATTAGATTCACGAAAACATCTAAAAACAGCTTCAAGTCTTTTGAGGTGCGTTGGAAAATCCGGGCTATATATGATAACATCATCCAGATAACACAAACAAATTTGCCATCTCAGGTTTCCAAGCATATTCTCCATATTTCTCTCAAAGGTAGCAGGCGCGTTACAAAGTCCAAAAGGCATCACGTTGAATTCATATAATCCATGCGCTGTAGTGAAAGCTGTTTTCTCTTTGTCTCTTTCTTCGACTTCAACTTGCCAATATCCAGATCTGAGGTCTATTGCTGAGAAGTGTGTAGATCCTTGGAGAGTATCCATAACTTCGTCTATTCTAGGGATCGGATAGACATCTTTCACTGTCACATTATTCAGTTTTCTGTAGTCCACACAAAATCTGTATTTACCATCTCGCTTCTTGACCAATATTACTGGAAAAGACCAGGGGCTAGAAGATGGCCTAATTATGCCTTCTGTAAGCATCTCGTCAATTTGCTCTTTTATAATATCTCGTTCTTTAGCACTTACCCGGTAAGGCTTGTGTTTAATTGGCTTCGCGTCTTCTGTGTCTATCCGATGTTTTGCCAAATTGGTTCTCCCTAATCTCGACGAAAAAAGATCTCCATACCTTTCTAAAACTTGTTTTAACTCCTTCTGTTCCTTCGGTGAAAGATTTTCGTTTATTTGGAATCTAGGTTCTTCGTTCTCTTCTACCTCTCTTTCTCGACTCACATTTATTTTCGCTGGACTACTTCCAAAAGCCAATGTTTGGTTTTTCATTATTTTTAACGGTCGAGGATACGGATTAGTTATCCAGATTTGTGTTTCCCTATTTATAACATTGATCAAGCTTCTTGCTAGACGAAGTCCATTTGTTTGAAACATTTTGCTGCTCTCCTCGATAATATATTCTCCATCCTCTGTTTCTACCAATGCCTTGATCAATTTAATGGAACATTCCGGTACAATGGAATCCTTGGCACTCTTTATTTTCAACATTTCAAAATTGATTTCGTCATGATTATTCGTCAAATCGTATTTTATAGTTTCTTGCTTACAATCTATTTTTGCGTTCATTTTCTTAAGGAAATCTCTCCCAAGAATTAATGTCCGTAAATGCGTTTTCAATATCACAAAGTTGTGTGATAATGTTTCGTCATCAATTTTTATATTTAAAAATATACTTCCTACCATGTCCAATTTTTTTCCATCGGGTCCTGCACAAATTTTTGCGAGTTTATTTATACTATGGCCTGTATCGAGGGCCGTTCTGAGGTCGACCACTGATAGGTCAGCACCTGTATCAACCAAAGCTTCAAAAGTCCCTATCTTGTCCACATTAATTTTTAATTTGTATTTAGGGTCCAACTTCTTGATTCCGTTTATGGTCGACTTGCTTTGATTGACAGAATCAGGCGCGACGCTTAGTTTAAATCTTCCAACACGGAATATCTATTCCGGGTAGGAATATTTGTCTGTGTGCTATGACATACATCAGCATAAAGCCGAGGTCCTGATTTCTCTGATATTTCATTCATTTCTCTTCGACCTTCTTTTGGGTATCTGCTGGATCCTCTTCTAGGATTCTTATAAACTTAACCCTACAATAACGGGCCACGTGCCCTGGCTTGTTACATTTAAAGCAGATTGGTCTTCCATCTTCCGTCCTATTTTTGCTCACTTCTTGGCTTTTATTGTAGGTGTTTCTCTGAAGGTTTGGTTTCGGCACAAAGTTAGGATTATAAGGACGTCTAGGGGTAGAGGGCTGGGGGGAAGTTGTTTCGATACTGTCTGGGAGTAGGAGGGGAGTCGTTCTTGTAATTATTGGAAACAGGGGCTTGGGGCCTGGAAGTGGTCTGGTAGTTTCGTGCGGCAGTCGGCGGCACGTACCTCGATTGTTTTTGGGGTCTAGAATAGCGTGGACCGTTATATAGGTTTATGGATTTCTCCACACGTTCCCGATACTTCTTTTCAAAATAATCCATTTTCTTGCACACGACAAGAAGGTCATCGGTCGTTTTAGGAGGGTTCAGGTAGAGCGCGAATGAGTACTCTTTTTTCAGTCCTCCAATAACATGTTCAATTTTTGTTTCTTCTTCCATTGCGGGGTCAACCTTGTTGCACAACACTAGAATGTCTTCCGCGAACCTGATTGCTGGTTCATTCCAGTGTTGCATTCTGTTGAGCTTCATTCTGAGTTCTTCTTTATTCGCGTCCAAAGAAAAATCCTGAATGAGGCGGATTTTAATATTTTCCCAGCTCGTGAAACTAGCTTTGTGTAAATTCAACCAGGTTTTAGCGCTTCCCGTCATGTTCATGGCGGTATAACGAGAGATAATGTAGTCTGCCCAATGGTACAGGAAGCCAATTTCTTCAAGAGATTCAATCCATGGGCGAGGGTCTTCCGTTCCATCATACTTGGGGATGTCGATGTTGGGATTCAGGACAACTGGGTCGGAACTAGCATCTCTACCAATTGTTACACCAGGTTGCGGCTTGGCAGACTCTTCAGCCATGATTCTCTCCTGTGCTGGGTCTTGCATCTTACCAGAGCGTGTTTCAACCATCCTACAAATTTATATAAGGGAATAATGAGATAAGTCTACTTTAAGTAGCCTCTAGAATCATTTATTTATTTTCTCACATCAAAGAGAGCAGTGAAGTCACACGTGTACCTAAATACAAATGACGATAATCTAAAAATAATCTGTTTTAAATAAATATCATAGAATATAAAAATAAATAAATATATAATTTAAATTTCAAATATATTAAAAATAATATAAGAAATACGCCATTAATCATGATGCAACAATATACAGATCATAAACCCTTGGTTTCTTTATTGAAGAAAAACTTTGATCAAATGTCACCTAGACTCCAAAGGTTGTCATTGTATTTATTAAATTATCAATTTGAATTGAAGTTCATCCCAGGAAAGAGTATGATACCTGATGATACCCTTTCCAGACATTTCTTGCCCCAGGAACAAATGGAAGATAAAGAATTAGACTTATGTTCTCAAACGTTTGTTTTAAATGTTGAGATCAAAGACCAGAGATTAACGAGACTACAGGAGGATACGTTAAATGATAAAGAATGCTGTTTGCTAAAGCAATATATTTTAACAGGTTGGCCTTTACACAAAAAGAACTTGCCTTCCAACCTCAAACCTTATTGGGAATTCAAAGAAGAACTTCATGAATGGCAAAACTTGATTTGCAGAGGTAATAAACTTCTAATACCAAAAACCCAAAGAAGCGATATTTTAAAGATACTCCATGCTTCACATCAAGGTATAAATAATACAATTGCATTAGCCAAAGGATTCATTTACTGGCCTGGAATGAATAAAGAAATTGAAGAATTAATCAATAACTGTTCAATTTGCCAACAAACATCAAGAGCAAATCTTAAAGAACCTTTGCTTCCACACCAAGCACCTGAATATCCATGGCAAAAGGTAAGTATCGACATTTTTCAAATAGAAAGCTCAAAATATCTCTTAATAGTGGACTACTTCAGCAAATACTCAGAAATATATCAACTCCAAGATATGACAACAGACACCATAATAAGGAGATTAAAGAGAACTTTCTCGAATTTTGGAATTCCTGAAACTTTGGTGAGTGATAATGCGCCTCCAAAAGAGTTCCAGAACTTTACTAGAACTTGGAATATTGTCCATGTAACATCTAGTCCTTACCATGCACAGAGTAACGGGATGGTAGAACGAACAGTTCAAACTTTAAAGAAATTGATAAAGAGATGTGGGGAAGAAAGTACAGACCCCTACTTAGCTCTTCTCAACTTACGAAATACACCACACAATAATTTGCCATCACCTGCACAAATTCTGATGTCAAGGAAATTAAGGTCTATAATACCCTCGAAGACGTCCCAGTTCGTGCCCTCTATGATTAACAATGAGGCAATCCAGAAACAGCTAGTGGATAATCAAGTTAAAATGAAAAACTATTACGATAGACACACTAGACCGGCAGACTCTATCAATGATAGAGTTTGGTTTCGAAAAGATAAAAGATGGATCCCAGGCCAGCTAAAAAACCAAGCCAATGAACCCCGATCCTTCTACGTGAAAGACCAAGAAGGAAATGAATATAGAAGAAATAGTATTCACATCCGCGAGGATAAACGGAGTGAAACAACCCACACAGATTGGGAGAAACCACTAGAACTGAACCAGGAACAAGCTGATTTGCAGGACCTGGAGGAAACCCCATCACAGCCGACATCTTCTGGACAACTCTCTTCCCCTGGATCCCCCGGAGAACGTGACCACCACAGGACCCCCAGAGAGCTGTACCAATGGTTCCCCAGGGAACCTGATCACCACCAGATCTGGTAGGGTGGTTCGACCCCCACGCAGATTGAACCTTTGATGGTTAAAGAGGGGACATGTAATGTATATTAAACTTTTAGTTTGGCAACGCCAACTATTTATCATCATCATCGAATAGCATTTAGAATTAGCATGTAACTTAATAAATAAACAATAAGTTTTGTTTACTGCGTCTTATTAAATTTCCATAGACTATTAAAGATATTAAAGTGTAAACGAACAACATAACAGATAAGTTAAAATGAGGATATATCCAAAATTTTCACAACCATTCTCAGGGCTTACACTGACTCTTGAAAAACTACGATATCATTAGAATGTACAAATGGAAAAATGAGACATAAGTTGAACTATTTTTAAATTCTTTCTTAATATGCATTATAGCAAAATCTGAGATTCCGACAATTGCCAAATTTTAATGATGATTATAATTTTTTCCACCAAATGCATCTAAGTATCTTCTTAAGATCCTTTGCCATTTTAAGAGGTAAATAATTCAAAAATAAATAAAAATCATATTCTAGAAATAAATAATTGCGATTGATTAAAAATCACTGCAAACATGTTTCCCTCTTACACAAAATAAAATTAGAATATAGAAATAAAAACAATAAAACTGATTGGATTCTGTGATTCCTTTTTAAAATATTATAGAACAAATAAAATTTTGCTAATAAATTTGGATATTAAATATCGAATACTAGTGGAATAAATTTTTATTTTAAGTTTCTAAAATTGTAAAATTGTAAAACACATAATTTTATTAGAGAATTTTTAAAATATAAAAATTCATGTTTACAAATTACTCTATGCGCATGTGCCGACACCACACCTGCTAATTCAGCCATTTTGATTAGCGTTGTCAAGCTATTTTATACGGGCTGATATTTGACAATTAATACAAGATTTAAAGTGAACTGGTAATTTTCTTCTGGTAAGTTTTATTTATTTTTATTTATAAAATTTTACCCTCTATTTTAATCACTGTTTTTATCCGGTAAGAGAGATTTTGAAATAAAATTCCATTTATATTACAAACTTTTATGTAAATAACGATAATATTAAGACTGTAAGTAACTTTTGAAATAATAAATTTAAAAGGAATATTATATTATTAATGGGTAATAATAAGACTTTAGAATTTAACGTACACTTGTCCCTAGTATGGTTACCTATTTTTCTTGAACTAATAGGTAACAAAGAAGTAACGCGCGCGCTTATTAGGTTTCGTCCATTTTTAAATTTGTAATTATTTTCTTCAAATTAAGAAAGATATTTAAAGTTAACTGTTTGAACTTAAAAAGCGTGGCAGTAAATCCTTTCTGGCAATTGCCTTAATAGGCCGGCGCTAATGAATTTAGGCATAAATCATTTGCATATTCAATTAACCGTTTCATTGCCCTACCAACCCTTCCCGCCATTTTTAAAGAAAATAATAATTTAAAAAAAAAAAAACGCTAAAAATACATTTTCGTATGGAAAAAAAAAATGGTATCCACCTAACCTTTATTTTGACCCCATTAACATTCTTCATTAATTGAACACATACTAAGACTTTCCTAGTTTTGTTATTTGGCTTATTGACAATATTTTAAAGTTAAATTTGTTACAAAATTTCACTAGACACTAATAATATGAAAACAAACATTTTTTTTAATACCATAAGACAAAAACAATAGCACCTTTTAAGTTTTATTATCTAAAGTACTTACATTTTTTTAAAAAGCATCAATCTATAATAACCAATGTCCTAATGAAAAATTAGATTATTAAAAAATAAATTTAAAATTAGGCTATGTTTATTGTAAAGCATATAGTATAAGGATTTATATTGATAATAGCTTACTATTTTTATTGCTAAGTAACAGAAAGAGACCTCATTAAAAAAATAACTATTAGTTGTTGAAAATTGTTAGTAATATGGACTAAATTAGTAAAATATAGCGCATTATCAAGCCAAATCACTCCTAGGAATAGTATTAGAGGCATGTTTTGAATTGTCTCCAATTGTTATTGTACTGTTTAAAAAACTATTCAACTTTTGTAGTCATTTTTACTTGGATGTGTTAATATTATAAACATATAAAGCATATGTCCATAATTTGCTTAAATACCATTTCTAAGATTCCACTCTTCGGTGTTGCATGCAGAATGATC
>CP092879.1:46332491-46371985 GCA_030710605.1 Cordylochernes scorpioides | reverse complement strand
ACAAAATTTCTATTTTCTAGGTGTGCAGTGTAAGGATATTAATATTTTATCACGATATTTATCAACAAACATGTAGGCAATTTAAATAAAAGATTTTTAAAATAATATTGGAAATCCGATTTTAGGAAGGTCGGAGTAGAGAGCGTTTCAGCATTTTTCTCTCAGGGAAATAGTTTAAACAAATTCTACAAGTTGGGGGATACCGTGGAACTAACTTTCCCCTAACACCAGAGTACTGGAAGAGGTATCTTCATCAGAATGTCTGAATGGAGAGGAGAAATCCGACCACACCAGTCCCCCCTGGACCCTTGGAATATTCGACCAAAATCTGGTCCAAGGTGACTAACGTGGCAACTGCAACCATTTTCCGAATTGAAACTGCTGTCATAGTGATGCATGCGAACATATAAAGCTCTTAATTAGACACGAAAACAACATCAACAGCATAAATTTGACATGGACCCAGAACAGCAGCTTTACACACCCAAGATGAGAGCATTGCGACTGCTGTGATAGAGATGTATGGGGACATTTGAGGCTCTTCATTGGACACAACAACAACAACAGAAAAATGAAATGGACCCAAAACAGCAGCTTTACACACTCAAGATAGAGAACATTGCGACTGCTGTGATAGAGATCATAGGAATATCTGAGGCTATTTATTGGGCGCGACAACAACAACAATATCAGCTGAGAGTAGCGATTCTGACTTCTAGTGCTCCTAATCCATTGGCACCCGCTCCTGTTTTGTGTTTAGCAGCTTATTTACTTACGAAACCATCTCTTGTTATGATGATTCGAGCTTTTGCACTCTGATCCCCACATTCCTTGCAAAAGCTCCAATTCCATTTTTATAATCTCCAAATGTCTTAGTCCTTGAATAGCTGACAAACATTATCAATGTCTAAAATGCCTATGGTGGGAAATAACACCTCAACTAAGCAGAAGCTCCCGGAATATAAAGACTGTCCATTTATCTTAGGACTTACACAGAACAATCACCAGAGATTCGAATATAAGTCACGTTCACAAATGGATACCTTGAATAAGAAAAAAACTCCTTTGCGGCAATCGATAAACTTTGACCGATGGAACTCAACAGAGAGAAATCATCTTGACTGTCGTCATTCGAGAAGTTGAGAACTCCTGGCTATATCGTTAGTAGGACAAAGAGCAATCGTCACTTTGTCCACACGGCTCTGATGGCGATACTTCGCTTGCTCTCTACAACAAGCTATCATGAGTTATAATATCTACCAGACAACATCAATAGGCCTCCACATTGCGATCCTCTATGTGCGCGGCCTCCATCCTTATCAGAGAAGTCTTGAGCTCTTCTGATTACCGAGGCAGCATAAACTTGACTTCCCTTTCGTGCAGGAAGTTAGCGCATCAAGATCCTGGACACCAAACAAGATGTCTACATGATATTTGAAACTATTTATTAGCTCAATTGTTATTTTTATGATTAAAACAGACTTCTACTGCCTTTTCTGTAATTAATGTGACAGCGATCCTCCACGTGGTGCTGGTAACAACTTCAGAGCATCCTTGACTCAAAGCTAGTTGACAACATCCAAATGCTGTTATCCAACGTATTCTACAGAATGCCGACAAGTTCCCTTGTCCTTCAAGATCACCAGATCTTTCTCCAATCCAAAAATATATGGGATATTATTGTGCAAGAGCCCCAATCACAAACAGTATATGTACTGTTGCTAATTTGACTGATTAAGTACAACAGACTTTGAATGGTTATTTTTATGATTAAAACAGCCCTCTATTGCCTTATCTGAATTGAAAAAAATATAGAGCGGCCTGGCTTATCAGTGGTGAATTCTCCTAGCAATTTAATCTATATCTCTCTCATACCGCTCTACTCTTGAATTAGACTGAATTCATAATATACATTTTTGTTTTAGTATAGAATAAATGGTTGCTTTAAAGGACCTTGTGAAATATATTTTAGGAAACATTTCAAATGATATTTTCCCCAATATTCAATTTTATTCAATTAATTACATTAATTGTAAGGGGAGACCAAGGAGGTGGCATGGGGAGGCAAAGGAGGTGGCATGGGGAAGCCAAAGAGGTGGCAAGGGAAGGCCAAGGAGGTGGCATAGGGAGGCCAAAGAGGTGGCATGGGGAGGCCAAGGAGGTGGCTTTGGGAGGCCAAGGAGGTGACATGGGGAAGCCAAGGAGGTGGCATGGGGAGGCCAAGGAGGTGGCAAGTGGAAGCCAAGGAGGTGGCATTGGGAAGCCAAAGAGGTGGCAAGGGGAGGCAAAGGAGGTGGCATGGGGAAGCCAAAGAGGTGGCAAGGGGAGGTCAAGGAGGTGGCATGGGGAAGCCAAGGAGGTGGCATGGGGAAGCCAAGGAGGTGGAAAGGGAAGGCCAAGGAGGTGGCATAGGGAGGCCAAAGAGGTGGCATGGGGAGGCCAAGGAGGTGGCTTTGGGAGGCCAAGGAGGTGACATGGGGAAGCCAAGGAGGTGGCATGGGGAGGCCAAGGAGGTGGCAAGTGGAAGCCAAGGAGGTGGCATTTGGAAACCAAAGAGGTGGCAAGGAGAGGCAAAGGAGGTGGCATGGGGAAGCCAAAGAGGTGGCAAGGGGAGGTCAAGGAGGTGGCATGGGGAAGCCAAGGAGGTGGCATGGGGAGGCCAAGGAGGTGGCTTTGGGAGGCCAAGAAAGTGGCATGGGGAAGCCGAGGAGGTGGCATAGGGAAGCCAAAGAGGTGGCAAGGGGAGGTCAAGGAGGTGGAATGGGGAAGCCAAGGAGGTGGCATGAGGAAGCCAAGGAGGTGGCATGGGGAAGCCAAAGAGGTGGCAAGGGGAGGTCAAGGAGGTGGCATGGGGAAGCCAAGGAGGTGGCATGGGGAGGCCAAGGAGGTGGCTTTGGGAGGCCAAGGAGGTGGCATGGGGAAACCAAGGAGGTGGCATGGGGAGGCCAAGGAGGTGGCTTTGGGAGGACAAGGAAGTTGGGGAAAAGGGGGGAGCCAATAGTAGGATGATTGAGATCGACGAGGGCAATGGTAGTGAAGGGGAGGACTGATTTACAGGTCTACCAATTACACGTAGACCTTGCCCAGCTTGAGGGCGGCCATCTCAAGTCTAACTGGGACTCCAGTAGAGGTCTGACGTCGGCTCCAGAATCTTCTCCTTGGGGACGGTGGTGGACACGCCGGGACGTCAAATTCCTGCCCGGGGGTGAAGAGGGAATCTTCCGCCATGGTGTAATGGCCCCGGTTTCACGTTGGCCGCTTCGTCCGCCTCGAAGGTTCGGACCAGGAGTCGGGCTCCAAATGTCACCCGTGTAGGTCGCCGGGGCTCTGGGTCCTGTCTGGATCCCAGGAATCGTAGTTCTTCCTCGAAATATTTGCGCAATATTTCGTCGACGTTTGGTGGCCTTTGGTATGGCACTCGCTTGGATCGCTTTATGCAGTTTCCCATCTCGATAGCTGAGCTAATTGTGAAACAATGGTCTTTAATTCACGTTGCTAAGTGATTTTCCTTTCCAATTTTTATTTTTTAATTGTTAAAAACTTAAATTTACTATATTTTTATTATTTTATTTTATATAAAAAGAAGGTTTTTATTACAAAAAATTCTCTAGCTGTATCAGGATAAGTTGGAGTGAGCAGTCACAGATAGAAATCTGTTTGATTGTACTTCTAAAAAGTATCAGTTTTGTTTTGTCTACATCTGAAATTATTAAAATTTATTGATATAAATATGTTTAGATAATACGGGCACTTTTATGCCATTATACGATTTTTAGAACATTTCCAAAAGTTTGAATTCGAAAAAAAAAAAAAAAACACGCCATTGGTTTTGTCTGCTCAAACAAAACACTTTCCATGAAATTTCCATAAATTCAATAAGTTGTATTAGAACCCCTTTGAAGTTTTCCAGAGCCAGATCTTCCTGTGACAACCTTTGTCAGCTACATGAACAGTCTTTCTCTTTAAAAAAATTCTTTAATGTTGTGAAAATAAATCCACCATCTCATAGCTCTATTACACCACTTCGCTCCATATCAGTGAGCTATATGTATTATGAGACTACCATTATCATTTCTTTAGAAAATATGTGACCTTTTTATTATTTTAAATTGGAAACAAAATGGTAGAAGAACAGTTCTTTAAATGTTTTTTTTTTTCGTGGCAGCGATCCTCCACGTGGTGCTGGTAACAACCTTGGAGCATACTTGACTCAAATCTAATTAAAAACATCCAAATGCTGTTACCCCAACGTATTCTGCAGAATGTCGACAAGTTCCCTTGGCCTTCAAGATAACTAGATCTTTCTCCCATCCAGCATATATTGGATAATATTGGGCGACAGCTCCACCTCAACCAGTATATGTACTGTTGTTAATTTGACTGAATAGGTACAACAGGCATGGAGCTCTATCCCACAAATTAACATACGACTGTAAAACACAATTCATGTACGTTTGCATGCTTTCTCGTTGCTAATTGATTCTACTGCATTGTCTATTACTGTACCACTATTTCCTATCTGATATGAATTTTCTCGTGCACACACACTCTCTCGGCCCGTGCGGCCGCGTGGCGCGCAAGCAATGCGTTTTCTGCGGCTGGGATGGAGGTAATGAAGATCAGTAACCCCTTTAGGGTGTTGGCTGAAAGCGAAGAAAACGGGCTGCAAGTCCGAACAAACTCCATCCAATAATTTCAAGTCTCCGCCGAAATATTGGCCAAAGTTTCAGAATTGGCTGAAAGTCATTCTGGTTTAAACAATAACAAGAATGCAAATTTTGAGCCGGCGGCCGACGGCAAGAATGCATATTCGCGCCGCAACTGGTCTAACTGCGCGGAACAAGAAGACGAAGTTCTCGTAAACTCACCACAGTGGGCGCCTGTAAAAAGAGGCCACATGAATCTTACCTAGCCAACTCGGGGGCCAAAAATCCCTTCCAACAGCAGCAGGCCACGAGCTAAGCTAAGACTCAGCAAGGTGCATGAATGCCAGACCACCAGGATGAATCAGGCTACCTTCCGAGCCAGGTCGGCAGCAGGGCAGGCAGACCAGTGTGACTACCTGGAGTTCTGCCCAGACTTCACCCAGGAGCAGTACTTCCGGGCGCTGGAAGCCAAGCTGGGCAAGGACACCGTCTACCAGCTGATGAAGATGGAGGGGCACATCCTGGCCGGCCTCTCCAGCGTGCAACTCGCAGACAAGCTGATAGAGGAAGGCCTCGACATCGAGGGTGCCACATTGCGGGCGGTCCCTCTGAAAAAAAGGGCCGAGCGAATAGGGCTCGGTAATGTGCTCTTCTTCGTGGAGGACGCTGACCTCGTCGCTGCTCTACGGCCTTATGGACAGGTCACGTCCATCATCCAGAAGATGATGCAGCTCGAAGACTCTTTCTGTGCGGATGCTCGACGCGAGGCCTTTATCACTCTGCGCGACGGAGGGAAGATCACCCATATCCCTGCCCGGCTGGATGTCAAGTCCAAGGGAGTGGTCACACACTTCTATGTGACCTATGGCATCAAGTGCTCCCTGTGCCATAGGCAGGGACACAAACGCGCAAACTGTCCTCGTAAGACTGGTGTCCAGGAGGACAAGTTTGTGCTCCCTGTGGAGGCTCCTGCTGCCCGCACACAAGGCTGGACCAAGCCACCCTCCACCTCGAATACCATGCCGGCTGCAGCACCTGCACCTGCTGACCACAAACCCCAACAGACCTCACCTACTGCTGCTGTGGAGACAACCCCACCTCCATCAAGGGTATCCAATGTTCAGCAGGAAGACCTCACCCTCAAGTCTATCCCCACAACGAGCGCTCTAAAAAATCTGGAGCTGAAAACATCAAGGAAAAGAAGGCAGGGCCCGGTGTCGAGGCCTCCCTCATCCAAGCCCATACCCTCCAACAACTCCGCCCTCTCAACACCAGCTGTGGAATTGTCTGCACCCATCAAGCAGACCCCCTCAACACCCTCCAGCCCTGCCGCGCCTTCGCCCGGGGCGAACTTCCCTGTCCGTCCTGACGAGACTCCAGCCCTCGAGCTTCCTGTTCCGGCGCCGAGCACCAGCCAAATGCCATCACGACCAGAGCCTTCCTCGACCAATACTGAGCCATTAGCGGCTCCTGCAGAAGAGGTCCAAGCCATGACTGAATCATCCATCCAGTCTGCTACCCCCGCGGACCAAGACATATCTATCTCTCAGGCCATTCAGGATAGGGAGCGGCTGGAAAAAAATTTCGAACAACTAAACGCTGACTCAATTCTATCCCCTTTCTATGGGTTTGAGGTTGATGATGATTTAGTGGTGTCCGCGGTTATATTCCGTTCTGATAGAGAACCACTCCTCGATGATCTCTCGCCTGGAAACATAAAATTCCTGTACGAATTCTTCGGCGGTGCAATTGAGCACGTTGGGGACAAAATTCCCTTTATAAGCACGGGCCTTTCTGAACTCAGGGCGGCTTTAAGGATTTGACACGATTCAGATGTCCCTTCAGAGAGGGATCGTGTCTGATGTAATATATAGACCATCACTCTTCATATTTTCACCCTTTCATACCTCATTCAAAAAAGTTAGAAATAGTAGATATTTCTCTTTGAAATAAGTATTGATTTTTCACAGAAAAGAAACTTATGCGGTGCATCTTTAAGTGTTGTTTTATAATCATACGCCGCAGTCCTTTTTAATGTATTATAAGTTACTTTAAGTATTAGTTACGAACGGAGAAATACGTCCAGGGTAGCCTAGTGGACATGGCACCTGCCCGGTAAGCAGAAGGTTGTGGGTTCGATTCCCGCCCCTGGACACTTTTATTTTTCCGTTCGCCATTACTCTTCATATTTTCATCCTTTCATACGTCATCCAATTATATATAGACCATCACTCTTCATATTTTCACCCTTTCATACCTCATTCAAAAAAGTTAGAAATAGTAGATATTTCTCTTTGAAATAAGTATTGATTTTTCACAGAAAAGAAACTTATGCTGTGCATCTTTAAGTGTTGTTTTATTTATACATTTATATATATTTATTATTTTCATTTATAACTTTGTATTATATTTTATTCTATTTCAGTTGGTTCTATATATTCTTATATGGGCGATTAATAAAAGTTGCTTCAATCTCAATTTCTCTCTTTCTCCCTACCTAACCTGTGTTTTTGAAACTTCAATCAACAACAATAACTAAAAGGTATATTATTTTATTATACAGATTCTCAGAATATAGAACAGGGTATATACATGAATAACAGTAAAAGTAACAATAATCAACATATTTATTTAATAGGGGGAAAGAAGAAAAAAGAGCTTGGCATAAACTCCTAAAATCAAATGATTTTATTTTTTAAAAGACTAATTTCTTTATTTCTTTCCAATTTTTGATGGCTCTTTATGATTTGAAGTCTTAAATTTGGTTCCATCTTGATCAAACCTAAAGAGTGAAAATTGTGTAGGTATATTGAATTTTTTCACAATATTTATTAAAAGACAGAATGAAGACAAGTTGAATAAAATGTTTTAAAGATAAAATCGCAATTTCGATTCTTAGGAAGGCCGGAGTAGAGAGAGCTTCAGCATTTTCCTCTCAGGGAAATATTTGAAACAAATGCTACAAGATGGCGGATACCGTGGAACTAACTGTCCCCTAACACCAGAGTGCTGGATGAGGTATCTTCATCAGAATGTCTGAATGGGGAGAAGAAGTCCGACCACACCAGTCCCCGCTGGGCCCTTGGAATATTTGACCAAATTTTGGTCCAAGGTGCCTAACATGGAAAGGGTACCCATTTTCCAAATTGGGACTGCTGTGATAGAGATGCATGGTGACATATGTGGCTCTTAATTGTACACGACAACAACAGCAACAGCAGAAAATTGACTTGGACCCAAAACAGCAGCTTTACTCACTCAAGATGGAGGACATTGCGACTGCCTCGATAGAGATGCATGGGGACATCAGAGACTCTTCATTGGACATGACAACAGCAGAAAATTGACATGGACCCAGAACAGCAGCTCTACACACCCAAGAAAGAGGACATTTCGACTGCTGTGATAGAGATGTATGGAGACATCTGAGGCTCTTCATTGGACACGACAACAACAACAATGTCAGTTGAGAATAGCAATCCTGACCTCTAGTGCCTCTAATCTATTGGCTCCAGCTCTTGTTTTGTGTTTAGAAGCTCATTTATTTGCGGAACCAGCTCTTGTTCTGATGTTCTCTCTGATACCGCTCTACTATTGAATTACACTGATTTCATAAAATACATTTTTGCTTTAGGATAGAGTCAATGGTGTTAAAGGACCCTGTGAATATTATGTTTTTAGGAAACATTTCAAATTATATTTTCCCCAATATTTTATTTTATTCAATTCATAACATATTAATTGTAAAGAGAGGCCGAGGTGTTGGTGGCATGGGGAGGCCAAGGAGGTGGCATAGGGAGGCCAAGGAGGTGGCAAGGAGAAGCCAAGGTGGTGGCAAGGGGAAGCCAAAGAGGTGGCATAGGGAGGCCAAGGAGGTGGTATGGGAGGCCAAGGAGGTGGCATGGGGAGGCCAAGGAGGTGGCATAGGGAGGACAAGGAGGTGGCATGGGAAGGCCAAGGAGGTGGCATGGGGAGGCCAAGGAGGTGGCATGGGGAAGCAAAGGAGGTGGCATGGGGAGTCCAAGGAGGTGGCATGGGGAGGCCAAGAAGGTGGCATGGGGAGGCCAAGAAGGTGGCAAGGGGAGGCCAAGAAGGTGGCAAGGAGAGGCCAAGGAGGTGGCATAGGGAGACCAAGGAGGTGGCATGGGGAGGCCAAGGAGGTGGTATGGGGAGGCCAAGGAGATGGCATAAGGAGGCCAAGGAGGTGGCATAGGGAGGACAAGGAGGTGGCATAGGAAGGACAAGGAGGTGGCATGGGAAGGCCAAGGAGGTGGCATGGGGAGTCCAAGGAAGTGGCATGGGGAGGCCAAGAAGGTGGCAAGGGGAGGCCAAGAAGGTGGCAAGGAGAGGCCAAGGAGGTGGCATGGGGAAGCCAAGGAGTTGGCATGGGAAGGCCAAGGAGGTGGCAAGGGGAGGCCAAGGAGGTGGCATGGGGAAGCCAAGGAGGTGACATGGGGAAGCCAAGGAAGTGGCATGGGGAGGCAACGAGGTGGCATGGGGAAGCCAAGGAGGTGGCATGGAGAAGCCATGGAGGTGGCATGGTGAAGCCAAGGAGGTGGCATGGGGAGGCCAAGAAGGTGGCATGGGGTAGCCAAGGAGGTGGCAAGGGGAGGCCATGGAGGTGGCATGGTGAAGCCAAGGAGGTGGCATGGGGAGGCTAAGAAGGTGGCTTAGGGAAGCCAAGGAGGTAGCAAGGGGATGCCAAGGAGGTGGCATGGGGTAGCCAAGGAGGTGGCAAGGAAAGGCCAAGGAGGTGGCAAGGAAAGGCCAAGGAGGTGGCTAGGGTGGCCAAGGAGGTGGCATGGGGAAGCCAAGAAGGTGGCTTTGGGAGGCCAAGGAGGTGGCATGGGGAAGCCAAGGAGGTGGCAAGGGAAGGCCAGGGAGGTGGCTTTGAGAGGCCAAGGAGGTGGCAAGAGGAGGCCAAGGAGGTGGCAAGTGGAAGCCAAGGAGGTGGCATGGGGAAGCCAAGGAGGTGGCATGGGGAGGCCAAGGAGGTGGCAAAAAGAGGCCAAGGAGGTGGCAAAAAGAGGCCAAGGAGGTGGCATAGGGAAGCCAAGGAGGTGGCATGGGGAGGACAAGGAAGTTGGGGACACGGGGAAGAGCCAATAGTAGAATGGTTGAGATCGATGAGGGCAATGGTAGTGAATGGGAGGGCTGAGGTACAGATCTACCAATTACACGTAGACCTTGCCAAGCTTGAGGGCGGCCATCTCAAGTCTAACTGGGACTCCAGTAGAGATCTGGCGTCGGCTCCAGAATCTCCTCCTTGGTGACGGTGGTGGACACGCCGGGACGTCGAATTCCTTCCCGGGGGTGAAGAGGGAGTCTTCCGCCATCATGTACTGGCCGTGGTTCACGTTGGCCGCCTCGTCCGCCTCGAAGGTTCGGACCAGGAGTCGGGCTCCAAATGTCACCCGTGTAGGTCGCCGGGGCTCTGGGTCCTGTCTGGATCCCAGGAATCGTAGTTCTTCCTTGAAATATCTGCGCAATATTTCGTCGACGTTTAGTGGCCTTTGGTATGGCACTCGCTTGGGTCGCTTTATGCAGTTTCCCATCTCGATAGCTGAGCTAATTGTGGAACAATGGTCTTTAATTCCCGTCGTTAAGAGATTTTCCTTTCGAATTTTATATTTTTTAAATTGTTAAAAACTCAAAATTTCTATATATTTATGATTTTTTTATATACAAAGAAGTTTTTTTATTACAAAATCCTCTAGCTGTATCAGGATAAGTTGGAGTGACGGTCACAGGTAGAAACCAGTTTGACTGTACATCTCAAAAGTTTCATTTCTATTTTGTCTACACACATCTTCGAAAAATATTAAAATTTAATAAAACAATTATGCTTAGGTTAAGCGGGTAGTTTAATAGTATTAGGATCTTTAAGACATTTCGAAGAGTTTAATTTCTAAAAAAACTCACGCCTTGGTTCTAGCTGCACGAACCAAACACTTTCCATGAAGATTCCATAAATTCAAAAAGTTTTATTAGAACTCCCTGGAGTTTTTTTTTTTTTTTAGCCAGTATCTTCCTGTGACAACTGCTGTCAACTAGAATGAACAGTAATATACATTTAACTCTCACCATACCAAAGCTCCAAAAGAAACAACCTCTTCCGACCACTTTTTGACAGGAAAAAGAGTTGTTCGAGAGCTTGAAAGCCAACACCATCCTTGAACCTCTTTATGAAAGCTATTATAGGGAGGAGATAGTCTCCCCTTCTAACAGGGAGGACGAGTACCTGTCACCTGAGCAGAGATCTGTTCAATTCCTCGACATAGCAATAGTCGGGGAGATCTGTTCGACTTCAGGGCGTGACATCATACCAGACGACCATCAGTGGGATTCCTCTGATGAAAATAATATTTAATTTTACTTTTTTCTCCTATTAACCCTATATAAACTTATATGTACGATTAATAAAAGTATATTCAATCTCAAAATCTTTCTCTCTGACAATTTTATGTATTAATATGTATTATAATGAAAATAAAATAACTGCATAATTGTAAATAATGTGGTTTATTTGTTAAAAATAGGGAAACTTATTTATTGGATGGCCCTCGTATATAGGAAATTATTGGGCCACTTCAAGCCACAACCAGTATATGTACTGGTGCTAATTTGACTGATTAAGTACAACAGGCACGGAACTCTATCCTATAAAATTACATACGAAACCTATAAAACACAATTCAATCATGCTTGTATTCTTTCGTTACTGATTGATTCTACTGCAGTGACTATTACTGTACCACTATTTCTTATTTGATATGAATTTTCTCGCGTACACACACTCTCTCTCTCTCCTTCTCGCGGTGCGAAGCTGCACAGGCGCACGCTCCTGCTCCAACGATAAGAGCTTGAAAAATTACAACCGCCTCTAGAGTGAATAAAAAAACGTTTTATGGGGGATTCCCATGGATCATAAGAAGAAGAAGCTTTCGCCCTCTACTCAACAGGCTCGTAGGCCGCAGCCTGGCACCTCTCACCAAACCATCGCCATCCAGGACAGGGTAGCCATGTCATCTCAGCCACCAAAGAAGCATGCTGTGACACAGCTGAAAAACAACAAACAGCAGCAGGCCCTGAGTAAGTCCAGGTCGGCTTCGCCCACCTTTGACTAGTGCTTATTTGTGGAGTGGCGTTCTGATCTATCTCCAGTGGACTACATCAAGGCCCTGGAGGAAAAGCTTGGAAAGTCCTCCGTGTTCCAAATGATGAAGATGTCCGGCCAGGTATTGGTCGGGCTAGCCAGCGTCAATCTGGCTGAACGCCTGGTTGAGGAGGGCCTCACCATTGGGACCACCTTCCTGAAGGCCTTTCCGTATAAGAAGCGAGCGGAGAAGATAACAATTGGGAATCTACGTCGTCGCGGTACTGCGGCCCTACTGCAGGGTGGTTTCCTTGAACCATGAGGTCGTGACCAGTGGCGGATACACCTAGACTACCGGCAGCAGGGAAGCCTTTGTCCTTCTAAATGAAGGCCTAAAACTCCACCAGCTCCTTACTATGCTGGTGATTGTATCCAAAGGAGAGTCGACCCCCGCATATATCACCTACGGCATTGAGTGTGGCAAATGCCAACGAAAGGGACACGGGCGAGCTTCTTGTCCCTTGAAAGCCCATGAAAGTCGTCCTGCCCATCTTCAGGACACACGGAGTGGACCGGTGTCTCCATACTCCCAGCCCACGACCTTCACTAATTCCTCAGCGCTAACATCGGCAGCGAGGGGTTCTGACACCATTCAGAAGACCCCCTTGGTACTCTCCAGGCCTGCCGCTGCGAACTGTTCCGTCTCTATCCAGATGACTCCATCCGCTGAGCCTTCTGTACCGGTGCCGTCTCTGCCAGAGCCTTCCACGACCGCTGCTGTACCAACAGAGGTATCTTCCAAAGAGACTCATTCAAAGAATGTACCAACCATCCAATCCACTACACCTAAGCTCCAATAGAAACAGCCTCTACAGACCACTTTGCCACAGGTAGAGGAGCTGTTCGTGGCTTGAAGCCAACACCATCCTAGAACCTCTCTATGAAAACTTTAATAGGGAGGAGATAGAAGACGCTGTTGTCTCCCCTCCTAACAGGGAGGACATCCTCGAGTTTCTCTCGCATGAGCAGAGCTCTGCTCTGAAGCCATTCCTCGACATGGCAATAGTCGGGGAGAAGTCCGATCTACGCGGAACGATGTCTGACTTCAGGATGGAATGTGACATCACACCAGACGACCCTAAATGGGATTCGTCTGATGAAAATAATATTTAAGTTTATTTTTTTAATATATATTAACCCTATATAATTTTATATGTACGAATAATAAATATGTTTCAATCTCTTTCTCTCTCTCTCTCTCCATCTCCGGGGGGCCAGCTTAGGCGTTTCCTTCTGGAGCGCTTAAGCAGTCGCTTCGCTCAGGCTCCAAGCTCAGAAGAAGCCATCGCCGACTTCCTAGCTGAAGTGACTCCCCTTGAGTTCGACGAGTGGGACCAGCTCTTTCTCGCCGACATCTCCCGCGACCAGATAGCGGCAGCCATCCATCGCCTGCCAACTGGCCGTGCCTCGGGATGGGACGGACTACCCTGCGAGTTTGTCAAAGCCTTTGAAGATTTCTTCGTCGAAGTTCTTTGGCAAGTCTTCGAGGCTTCTCGACTCCGCGGGGCCTTACCTCCATCCTCAAGGCGCAGCAAGGTCATCCTACTGCCGAAGGTGCACGGTGGTCCGGGTCTACAGGCTTTCCGGCCAATCAGCCTGCCAACGACCGTCTACAGGGTCCTCAGTGGCGTGCTCATGGCCCGTCTGCGACGTCATCTTCCAGACCTGATGCCCCAATGTCAGACCTACGCCGTTCCAGGACGGTCATCCTCCTGGAACACCGCGCGAGTGTGTGACGAAACCGCCGGGGTATCCAGACATGACACGCCGCTGGCTGTCATCTCTTTGGACTTAAAGTCGGCCTTCAACACCCTGAGTAGGAGCTACCTGTTCGCCCTGCTGGAGAAGCTGTGCCTACAATCTACCTTCCTAGGGTGGATTGCTGTCCTCTACGGGGAAGCATACGCCTCCATCCGGGTCGGAGATGTCTACATCAAGGCCTTCCCGCTTCTCAACGGGGTGAGGCAGGGCTGCCGTCTCAGCGCCGCGCTCTTCAGTATCGGAGTTGGACCTCTGCTACGCGGCCTCGAGAGGACCTTGGGCTGCGGCAACGTGGTCGCCTATGCGGACGACATCGTACTCTTCGTCAGGGACGACGCTCAGTTTGAGCTCGTGCCCCTGATCTTCGAAGAGTTTCGCATGTCCTCCGGGGTGGCTGTCAACTTCACGAAGAACTGCGTGCTCTGGTGCGGTTTCTGGAATCACTGGGCGGATTCTCCTCTGGGAATCTCCTGGACGTCCGAGTCGCTGACCGTCCTGGGCTGCACCATCACCACCAGAAACACCGTCGCCTCCCATGCCTCACACCTGATGGGGCTGCTGGAGCGAGCTATCGCTAGGTGGTCACCCTTCACCCGCGGCCTGTCGCTGGTGGGTCGCGCTCGCGCGGCCAACAGCCTGGTCCTGGGTTCCATCCTGCACCACCTCCATGGCTACCTTCCACCTGAAACCACCATCGGCCGGCTGCAGGCGCGGTTGGCGCGCTTCGTGTGGGGTACGAGCCGAGTCTCGTGGCTCCCCGGGCGCATCCTGGCTCGTCCAGTCTCCGATGGTGGCGTCGGCCTGCTTGACATCGCGTGCCAGCTTCGGCTCGCCTGCCTGAAGGGGGTACAGGCCTCTCTTCGCGGCGCCGCCAACGGCTACTCTTGGCTGGTCCGCAGCCGAGCGTGGCTGACACCGCCGGCTCCTGACGTCTGGCTCTCGCCTAGGAGGAGGAGACTGCTGAGCATGTGGAGGCCGCATCAAGTGTCCTTGAGCTAGACCACAGGCATGCAGCCCGCCATTCTGAGGTCCCTGCGCCTTCGAGGCGACAACAGATTCCTGCGGCCGCCAGACCTGCTGGCTCCCGAGTGCTGGCTACAGGCGAATGTCGGGGATTTCTCCGATGGCGCCCCTGCACTATCGCGCTCAACGCGGGCCGCGCTCCAAAATGCGCTGCACCTGGGGGCCTTCTGCCAACGACTCCTGCGGGAAAACGCCAGCTCCAGCTATCATTCGGAGTACGAGGCGGAGACCATCGTCCTGCGGAGATCGGCGACCCCATCACTCGCCTTACCAGCCAGAGGGCGCGCCGGGCATTGGACCCGGCACGGCTCCAGGCGTATCCTACTGCAGAGCTGGCTGCCCGGTGGACCCCCACCGTGGAAGTGCCTTGCTCCATCCCCTGCGCCGACCTGCGTCGAAACTGCTTCTCGGGGCAAGACGCAGATGGCGCCCTACGGCTGGCCCTCCACGCCGTACACCATCCTGACCATCCTGCCTCGAGGCGTGCCAACTGTGCCGCCTGTGGGTCCAGCGACGGGTCGCCAACAGCCCGAAACGCGTACATGGTTAGCTTTTCTTCATTAATCAAGAATGGGTATTTGGCCAATTCTGGAATAATTAAAAATCCACGAATAGCTTATATTTATTCCAATAGATGGCGCAAGCCATCTGCAACTTTTAGTTGCACGATAAGGAGATGCCTTTTTCTTATTTTTTCACCTTAACCCAGTACAATTTCACATTTGTACTATTTTTTCATATTTTATCTTCTTAGTTCTTAGAAATAGGAGACACATAAATTTATCTGAGATACATATATAACACCTTGCCAAATGCTTCATTTTTTCTTGGCGAGGACAAAATATTTTTGTCGAAACGTCGAGAACATAAAACCTTTTCTGTGGCCGAAGTGTCGTTTTTTTTTTTTAAGAATTGCCGGCCAGGCAACCTCTATCTTCAAGATAAACTTTATCTTATTCCAGTACTGAGCACTCTCGATACTAGATTACATCTGCATATTCAAAGGATTACTGAAATTTGAGTAACATGTATCCTGGCGTCACTACTCGAATGAACCATCTACTGGAAAAAGGCCCAAAATCTAAGCATCCTTGCAACACAGGCTTGCTGCTTCCTCCCACTCACTATCATGAATGTCTTCAGTGGTATCATTTCTAGAGCTTAATGAAAGGATGAATGAAACTGTGTTGCGTTTATACACTGGTCCGCAAAATTAAAGGAACAACACATGTTTAAGAAAAAGAAAAGTTATATCAAGGGATATATATCAAATTTTGGTATATTCAAAAGCTTCCATGAATTAAGAGAGTATGTAAAACAGAAAAACAAATAAAGTTGTTCCCAATATGCAAAATACCACCGTCTACGTTGACTCCGCTTCCAGCACGTGCCTGAGTCTTTCTCAAAGCGTCCTAATTTTAAGCTCCACTATATTTTTATTGAACCTTTTTGTTTTTTAAAGTTTTCATGGCTTATAGGCAACATTTATCAAAATAAAAAATGGCAAGCTATTGGAAGGATGGAAGGAGGCCAATCACAGGCAGAAGTGGCAAGATGGCTTGGAGTGACAAGAAACGTTGTCTCAAGGCTTTGGAAAAAATTTGAAACGACAGCTAATGTTGCCAGAACACCCGGACAAGGACGGCCAAGGGTCACAACGTTAAATCAAGACCGTTATTTGAGTCTCCTTGTGCGTCGCAATAGAAGAATGACAGCATCGCAACTACGAAGTGACCTCAATGCAGCTACAGGAGTCTTAGTATCAACTGATACAATACGCAGAAGGCTTCACAAGAAGGGCCTCTATGCTCGACGACCCATAATTTGTGTGCCATTGACACCACCTCAAAAGAGAGCAAGGAAACTTTGGTGCAGACAACATGTCGCCTGGAACCCAGATGAATGGAGGCGTGTAATGTTCACTGATGAGTTCAGATTCTCTCTAAACAGCGATTCTCGTCGTGTCTTTGTCTGGAGAGAGGTAGGAACCATAAATAATCCCCGGAATATGGTTGAAAGGGATCCCTACAGAAGCCAAGGTTTTATGGTCTGGGCTGGAATCTTCTTGGGCGGTCGCACAGCACTCCATATTTTCGGCAAGGAACCCTGACTGGACAGAGGTATCGGGACGAGATCTTGGCAGCATATGTGATGCCTCAAGCATTGGAAATGGGAGAAAACTTTCTTCTAATGGATGATAATGCCCGTCCACATAGGGCTGGTGTGGTCGACATTTTTCTCCAAAACCATGCAATTGCTCGGATGAATTGGCCAGCTCGAACCCCAGACCTAAATCTCATTGAGCATGTATGGGACAACCTAGGACGGCGGATCTCATCCCTCCAACCCTTTCCTAGAAACACTCAGGAGCTAGAAACAGCCTTAACACAAGAGTGGGCGTTGATTCCACAGGAGCTGATAAACTCCCTAATTCTTAGTATGGGTCACCAATGTAGAGCCTGTCTATCAGTTAAAGCGATCACATCCCCTATTAACAACAATATCCAAGATATTTATGCACTGACTGCAAGAAGATCATTGCTTGACCGGCTAATTTGCATAAAATACGTGTTAGAATTCTTTGATTTCGGGTATTCTAATCAATAATGAGAATAATTTCTGTCTTGGCTTCATTGATGGCTTGTAAAATTCTGAAAAAAAAACTAAAATGTGGACTTTAGTAATTTTTAAAAGACAAACCTTTCAAATATTTGAATAGTTTGTATTGTGTGGTGTAGGAAAAAAAATTATATAAGCAGTTAACTTCTGGTTTTTATTTCGAACAGCATGAACGCAGTACTTTATTCCAAAGTGGTCATTGAATAGACAGTGTTACAATGAATTTCTTTCAACTCGATATAAAGGTCGTCTCCTAAGTGACCCAACATGCTCTTTAAGATGTCAACGTTCAATTGGGTCGGTGCATATTTATTGATCTCTCTCTTTCCGAAACTTTTTAATAAAATTGATGCTTTTTTTTATTAATTTTCAATTAGAAAAAAAAATAATTCTCTTTCATATTATTAAAATGCGTACCAAAAGGCATCCATTTTCGCCATAATACTATGCTCTACCTTCGAAAAGGATTGGGAGGAAGCAGTCATTTCACAATCTCAACGAACTTTTTGGAAAAGGCGAAATTCATGTTGAAAATTGGTTCAAGAAATTCAAATTGAGAAAACAAACCTATCAGAGCAAGAAGGACGGGGTCGGCCATCAAATTTTGACGACAAGAACATTTTGCCTACTTGGAAGAGGGAAAAAGTTTGACAATGAAAATGTTATAAGAAATATATACTATTTTTGACGCGTATGAATCTTTTTGAATTACAACAATTTTCTACTGCGCGCGCCCTTACTGCTATGAGAAAAAATATATATATAAAAATATGATAATCTTAGCTGAAGACTTCAAAGTAGACGCTTCCACCATCATCTGTTGTCTCAAAAAGCTCAAGAGCAGCATTTTTGAATTTTATTGTATTTTTACAAATCCCCAATTATTGTACACTGACCTAATAGGTCAGAAAATGATATAATCATATCGATCACTATTCAAAATATGCAGGTAAGGATTATAGACCCAAGATCAGAGTTAATTCAAACCATCATCATTGGTGCTCTAAACTTGAGGGAACATCCAGCAACAGAGTAACATATCACAGGTTGTTCCCCCATTTTATATATATATACAAAAACTATATATAATATTAATAAAGAATTTTTTAAATCTCTCAAAAGTGAATATAGAGTATATATAACATAAGGATATATTGTATTTTCAAAAAGGTAGTCAGGCAATTTAACACAGCGCCTACAGAAAATATGTAATACTTAAACTTCAATCTCTTTTCAATATTTATAAATACGCCAAGCATGTGTTTAAACTTGTTCAAATATAATTTTTATTTTAATGTGTTCTAGCTTAATTTTCAATCAGTTTAAATTTAAAATGTGAACATATGTGTTAACACACAGAATTTTAATGTATATGTTTGATGGGGGAGGGAGAGGTTAGGGCACATTTGAGAAAAGTTTATTCTATTTGATTTGAAAGTTTTAAAAGATGGAATGCCAAATATTGAAGTACCTAAGACAGATTTAAAAGTCGGTAAATCACATATATGATTAGCAGTAGAACATATTTGCGAGAACATCAAGTTTAAGTGAAAAGAGGACTGCCTTTAGAAAAATATTCTCAAATGGGGTTGGCCTAGTATATATTTCAGAATGTTAATTGGGAGGTAAGTTCGATTTAAAAGATTTAAAAAACGTCAAATATAGAGGTAGGACAGATATTGAGAGCTGCAACATTAAATATGAATGGATATAAGAAATAGTTGGAAAAATAAATGTCACATATGTATAGATGTAGGAAAGATTTGAGAAAAGGAATGTTAAATGAGAACAGTGCTCTATAAATAAATTAAAAAACTCTATCAGGTTTCTACATTGGTGTAAATGGCTTAGAAGTCTCTATATATGAAATATGCAGAATATAATGCGCTAAGAAAACTTGTGTAATAGTGGTATGTTAGTATAAATAGGAACCTTTTGTGACTACTAAGACCCATTCGAATTTGCATAGAAGTAGTATAATGCGCTTACATTAGAGTTCATTATGATGGCCTGTGCTGTTTTTGATGTATAAAAGGTGATAAGATCTATGTTATATAAAAATGTACTTTATGTGTGTGGAATTAGATGCCAATGCAAATATCTGTTGCTGGTTCTTTTTGAAAGATACATAGCTTCTTAGAAATATTGAAATTGTCATTGTAAAGTTTATTAGTGACCTGGACTTATAGAGCATACAGAATTTGTCAACTTTAGTGGTAATTTTTTAATGCTAGGTCTTTCTATAATTTTAATCTTTCAGTCTATCAATTATATTTAGAACAATTTTTTTATTGATATAAATTTCTGGTGCTACGAGGCTGATATGTATTTATTTTAGGAATCGCCTATTTCAAACCTTTGATGATAAAACTGGGTATCTGTTAGCGCACACACAATATGTTTGACTGTTTAATTCTCTTAATCACAATATAAGAAGTTAAGGTCTCCATAGTCACTATATTTTGAAGAATATAGGGGGCTGTAAGTTATTGATGATATTATATATATGTGGAACAAAGAAAGTGTAATATATAATATGTATATATATGGTAATTTAAACCAGCAACCCTATATTGTATACTACTTATAACAAGATTGTCATGTTGTATATAGAGACACATCTATAAATAATTATACGCATGATTGACATGTTTCATTGCATCACCATATGTAATGTACTTTGTACAAACTGAGGATAAATAAATGAAACTATGTAATAGATTAAGAGCTGAGCTAAGCAAGAGATCGAGAGAGAAATAGAAATCAACCTTAAAAAGGAATTTGGCAGCCCGTTGCCATCGAGGTCAAAGGGTGCAGACTGCCGCAGACGTTCAAAGTCCAAATTCTCACATCTCTCCCCCCCTCCTCGGGAATGGTATAAAAAACCTCGGTTTTAGCCCAACTGAGATAGTCCCTTCGCCGTCGGCGTGAGCCCTTGTTGGTTGTAGCCAGGACCACCTCAGCGCCATGTAAAACAGTAAGATCTCGTTTAACTCCATCTTGCTCTTAGCTCGACTTTTATCTGTTCACGGAACTTTCCTACTACAACTGTGTCTCTTCGTTTTTTGTGTGTGGACATTCCCAAGCTTTCCACTCTGCTTCGACCACGACTGCCTGTACTCTGTGAGAACTTTTAAAGGTCTTCCAAGGTGCAGAGAGGTACTGGAAAACTCTCCACGCCCTGACTGTCCATCTCGGTTACTACAGGTTTGACCCTCGGTTACCACAGCTATAGCGAGAGTCGACAGGATACCTCATCACAGATAAGTCGACAGGACCTTATCACAGAAGAGCCGACAGGATGACCACAGCGAAGAGGTAAGAAGCCTGTCCAGATAGAAGCGACAAAGAGCAAAGATGGAGGAACAAGCCCGCCAGGTCCAACGAAACGACCAAGCAATCTCCCCCCAACGACACAGCCGAAAATCCCGCAAAATAAGCCGGTGAGCCCTTCCCCACCCTCGGCCTTACAACGCAACCACCTTCCAGGCAACATGCCGCCGTCACCAAACAGAAGTTATAAGCTTCTACAAGCCATACTTGAGACGTCTTCCACATCAGCAGGACAACAACCAAAGACCAAGTCTCTTGACTGAACAATCATAAAAACTGTAAGTTTTTAAAAAATCTACCTAACTCTCTCCTCATGCTCACAACTTGAATCTCCATATATTTAATGTGTATTTTCACTGTAATCATTTTAAATCAATTTTTACCATTTTTATATCATTTCAATTCAAATTTTAAATCTTGTACACCCTCATTTATCAAATTTTACTTTATTTTAAGCAACTCATAAATTTTAATTCATTACTTTCAATTTTACATTTAAAAAAATCAATATTTTCTAAATTACTCGAATCATAATTCTAAACTTATTTGTGTGTTTTCTTGATATCTTATTTTTATACCAAAACACCAATTTTTTAATCAAATACTCCAAACTTTGCAAAAATCATTGTTATGTTCACTATTTTATGTAAGCGCCCCATTCAAATTATAAGTCTCTATCACGCCATTGCCCTTTTACAAGTATAATTTTCGCACTACCTTAATCAACGATATATTCAAATTTTAATAAAAATAGGTGAAACGATTTTTTTTTAATTGCAAAAATCGAAAGATACGATATCTTCAAAATCACAACTAGAAAAGTAACTGTTCTACACCAAAACAAGTTTAAAAATCCAACACAGTTTCACTCCCTCGTCCTTTTACATGCATAATTATTAATCATCCACACATCTCTCTCAACAAACTACAACACACTCCCCATCACTTTCTCCAATTGGCCACCATCTATTAGCGCGCGACTTAGCAACAAATCAATCTCGAGCCACACAAGCTCCATATCGTCGCCACTAAACGTGCCACATCCACTAAAAGCCAAAATATCTCGATGTGTTTTGTACAATCACCACCCATGACTAGTAAATTTGTTATTCATGGTGAAACAAGTTAGATGCTGTACCAAAATCAAAGACTTCACGTGACACCTTTCTATTCAATTCACTCACTCGTGTCACACAGCGCATCACAACAATTTTTCTCACTTAACAGGCCAAAAGACGCCTTCATGCCTGTGACACAACTCACCCAAAAGCGTGTCCACGTCGAAAGTCGCACTTTTACTGACATCTAAACCTGACATCATTGAATAACATTTTTACAAAGTCCGCAACAACGTCGAAACACAACACTTACGAACGCTGAGAAAACCAGACCTTTCAAATAGACCATAAAACTGCCAACAAACTTTCACCACTCTCAAAGGGAGTTTAACCAGTAAACAAGTACCCTAACGTACATTCAAACCCTCAAAACTGTACTACAACAAGGATCTCCAAAAACGTCTGTTATATGACAGAGCGCCCGCTTTTACCTCAGAAAAATTCCGTAAATTTCTAATAACACATGGTATACAACCCTACTCACCACAAGCAATAACCCACAAGCAAACGGTTTAATAGCACGCTTAAATGCGACCATTACAGGGAAACTCAGACTAGCTTATCTAGAAAATCCGAAAACTTCCTGGACTCAACTAGTTAAACGCGTCACTCAGGCTTATAATAACACACCCCATTCTGTCACAAGTTTTCCACCCACCTACTTAATGTTCAATGTTGTCCCCCCAGATCTAAGAACTCATCTTAACCCAGACCCCGAAATAACTAGAGCTAGAGAGATAGCACGCTCTCGTACCCAAAATAAGCATAAAAAAGATAAAGAAACATTTGATAAGCAGCACATAACACCACATTTCGAAGTGAATGATCTTGTTTAGGTAAAAAATTATAGACATCCCGACACAGGTAAATTAGCACCATATTTTACTGGACCATATACAATATTTGAAATAATCTCACCCAATGTCGTTCGATTAGATCGTCCCAATCAACCTCTCAATAGAGACAGTGACACCATACATGTCAATAAATTAAAATATTACACAGAGAATGTTCTGTACATTACACCTCCACAAACCCGATTTATTCAAAACCCACAGCGAATGTCTCAAGATGTATATCTCAGTGAATTCAAACATTTGACTCCAGATATCTTCGAGACGCAACTATTCTGAATTATACCGCCTCAAACTTCCCAGCCATTCCTACATTTAAATCCAGATTTATTTAATAGCGATCGTTTTAAAACAAACCTCAAGTAGCGACCAGAAAACTTCCCGTTAAATTCAAAAACCTATTCTATCTACATACTCTCCACCAACCCATTTGGATCTGTATTACTTACTCTCTTCCACACAATATTTCTTTGAACCCACCAGCTCCAGACTAGAAGAGAAAGAATTTCAAGCCAGTGCGCTGTAGACAACCCCCATATCTCCCCCTTCAAAAACAATATACATCGCACCCCCGGTCGTAAAAATGGACATGAGCACCGCTAGTTAACATAGGCCCCAGTGACGATAGACTAAATATCTCGAGACACCATGCCGCGTCACTAAATCTATTGCCACACTCCCCCTTACTCGCCTCCAATAAATTAAGGCCGTGTCCTATACATTCTTTTATTCCACACATTTTACTAGTCGATATCTTAACCTAACTTTTTAAAACATTTAGATATTTAAATTTGAACCAGACCTACCTTAAATTGAACATTTTGATATTTTAATCCTGTGTAAATCTCTATTTTTTTCTACATATCAACAACAACAACAAAAAAGCCTTTATTTAGGGTCACTGACCCTATACAGGATTCACCAGAGGTATGCATAAGAACAAAGCAGTGAGACAACGGAAATAGCGATATATACAGAGTAAAAAGAGAAAGAAAAAAAAACAAGAAAAGGAAAAAAAAAATAATAATAATAAGAAAGAGGGAAGCAAGAAATCAACACAAAAAGAGTAGCAGTAAGAAAGTGAGGAGTGAGTATCACTTGGCCTTCTTCTGAGATATGGACTTGTGGATTTTCTACATATCAAACATTTTACATGTTAAATTTAGATCACAATACACAACATTTTAGTAACCAATCCAAGCAATAAATTGCGCTTCTCAATTTTCGATTTATAAAACCTACACACCACATTTGTAACTTCTTTTTAGAAGAAATACTAAACCTTCATCTACTCATTGCAATAATCTTTAATTATATTATTTTTTGTATAAAATATTTTATTTTTTATTTTTTACCTTTCAATTATATAATCACAAGTTTCTAATCCAACATTAATTTTAAAAAAATCAATTTTACTTTTATTTTTCATAATATTATTTTAGTATTACAAAAGATTTATTTGTTGTCAAAAATCACTTTAATTATTCATTATTATTACTTTTATATATTGTATGTTTGATTTTGTTCACTTAAACTTTATTCAACCACAATCACATTGCTATATTTTTATTTATTTTACATTTGTTTTTATACCTTTATAATAGGACAAATAATATCATTAACTATCGGGCATACAACAATCTATTTCTCTAACCACTTCAGTGTATTTTACACTACTATCTTCTCAGTCATTGCTTCACATCAACCTAGAAAAACGACAGTACTGCTTGACAATTTTTTTGATTTCGTAATTTCAACAAACTCTTTGAACACAGTTCCCCAGATTTACAAATCCCAACTTCTGGCCTGAACACGCTTCAAAACTTTATTTCAATCACAACACATCCACAGAGCACAATCACCAACGCATGCACAAAGCGTTCACAACTCTCAATTTTTTAGCTCTAGCGGACCACAATCAACCTTTTATTTTAAGAAGTCAGATCACCTACTGTCGATACAACAATTCTATTTATCGCATGGCTCCATTTCACCCCTTTCAATCATATTAATGAACAACTTTTTCTTCAACAACTTTTCAACCCAATAACCCTACAATTGTGACAAAGCACTGTAACCTTATACAGGATCACAGGTGAAACATTGCCTAGGAAGACACTCAAGTCTATATCCTCGCTTTGCACCTGGATCTAAATGTTTGGTTGCATGTTTAATACTCACCATTGCTTATTCTTTAACCCCTAACCCTTTCCAACGCCCGCCAACAATCTCTTAGAACATGATTTTATTTTTATCATCATTATTTTTTTTTATCAAACAAAGGTTTTATCTAAATTTCTCTTTTATAACGACTATCATATCTTTTAAATCAAACATAAGTTTTATTTTTTATAATTTTCAGATATATCCAAACAAAACATCTTGTTATAGCCCTTTTTAACCCTCACAGTTTAAATTAACTAAAAGAGATTTTAATTTCTCTTACCTGTGTTAGAGAGGCTTTGCCCATTTAAACTGGATAAACCCTTTCACTCCTGGGGGCCCATCTATGGTAATTTAAACCAGCAACCCTATATTGTATACTACTTATAACAAGATTGTCATGTTGTATATAGAGAAGCATCTATAAATAATTATACGCATGATTGACATGTTTCATTGCATCACCATATGTAATGTACTTTGTACAAACTGAGGATAAATAAATGAAACTATGTAATAGATTAAGAGCTGAGCTAAGCAAGAGATCGAGAGAGAAATAGAAATCAACCTTAAAAAGGAATTTGGCAGCCCGTTGCAATCGAGGTCAAAGGGTGCAGACTGCCGCAGACGTTCAAAGTCCAAATTCTCACATCTCCCCCCCCCCCCCCTCCTCGGGAATGGAATAAAAAACCTCGGTTTTAGCCCAACAGAGATAGTCACTTCACCGTCGGCATGAGCCCTTGTTGGTTGTAGCCAGGACCACCTCATCGCCATGTATAACAGTAAGATCTCGTTTAACTCCATCTTGCTCTTAGCTCGACTTTTATCTGTTCACGGAACTTTCCTACTACAACTGTGTCTCTTCATTTTTTGTGTGTGGACATTCCCAAGCTTTCCACTCTGCCTCGACCACGACTGCCTGTACTCTGTGAGAACTTTTAAAGGTCTTCCAAGGTGCAGAGAGGTACTGGAAAACTCTCCACGCCCTGACTGTCCCTCTCAGTTACTACAGGTTTGACCCTCGGTTACCACAGCTATAGCGAGAGTCGACAGGATACCTCATCACAGATATGGTTTTAGTTCTTATGATAATTCTGTAATAATAAAATATTATGAAAATATATAACTTTTCAGTAGCATACAATCTCTTTTAATAGAAACTACACTACCTAAGATTATTGAATAATAGGTAGAAGGGTACACATAACAGAAAGATAATGTAATGTATATTAAACTTTTAGTTTGGCAACGCCAACTATTTATCATCATCATCGAATAGCATTTAGAATTAGCATGTAACTTAATAAATAAACAATAAGTTTTGTTTACTGCGTCTTATTAAATTTCCATAGACTATTAAAGATATTAAAGTGTAAACGAACAACATAACATGGTGGCAGCGGTAATTCTATCGTTTTAAAATATAAAAATATAGGTATAATAACTATTTTATTTTTTTATATTTTGCTTTCTCATAAATTATAAAAGATAATTATGAATAATTTACCACCGCCTTCTGCGTTTACAATAGATCAAAATGATCCTAATAAATGGCCAAAATGGCGTAAAAAATTCGAAAACTACATCATAGCAAGTGATCTTAATTCAAAAACTATACAACAACAAAGGGCTATTCTATTACACATTATTGGCGATTCAGCGCTCGAAATATATAATACATTTGGTTTTGAAGAGAATGCGCAAAGCCCTACTATCAAAGATATTCTAGATAAATATGATCAATATTTTAGACCATTTAAAAACACCATATATAAAAGATACATTTTCTTTACTTGTGAACAAAAGCTAAATCAAACTTTTGACGATTTTGTCACAGAAATTAAAAGTAAGGCTGAAGACTGTGAATTCGAAAATATTAAAGATTCTCTTATTAGAGACACAGAATTGTTCTGGGTTGTAGGGATACAACACTTAGAGAAAAATATTTACAGAACCCCGATTTGACACTGTCATTGGCTATTAATCAAGGTCAGGCGGCTGAGGCATCGCAAAAACAATTAAGAAACATTGAAAAAGATTCAATTGATGCTATAAGGAAAAACTCTAATGAAAGATATAAACCTACCACCTCTTTGAAGAATAGCTACACAAGTAACCCAGTTAGAGCCAATTTTAATAAATCGATCAGGTGCTCAAAATGTAACATGGCTCATGACTTTGGAAAGTGCCCTGCATATGGAAAAGAATGTTACAAGTGCAGACAGCCAAACCACTTTGCAATTTGCTGCAAAATTAGAGCAATTAGGTGTATACAAGAAATTGAGGAAGAAAAAGATAACCTACTGATTATAGACTCAATCATGGTCGGCCAAGTGTTAAGGAAACCGTGGAAGGAACTAATTTACATTCAAGGACATCCTGTTGATATTAAACTTGATACAGGAGCAGATGTAAATATTCTGCCGGAAAGTCTAATTAAAGAATGGCCTAATATGCCATTGCTGGAAACAGCAGATTGCAAAATATATACTTATACAGGGCAACAAATTCCAGTAGTAGGAAAATGCCTGCTAGATTGTAAGACGAAATACGCTTGCAGAAAAGTTACATTTTTAATTGTTAACAACTCAGCAGTTCCTATACTAGGTCTGGATGAGTGTGTGAAATTAAATTTAGTAAAAAGAGTGGAAACAATTAGTGATATCAGCGTTACTCTTACAGGACTCTTGGATGAATATAAAGATGTTTTCAAAGGAAATGGCCATTTGAGTTATATGTATGACATTAAAATATCGGATAAGGCGGAGCCTAAAATATGTCCAGCCAGAAGACTACCAAGAGCATTGCTTCAACCAGTAAAGGAAGAACTGTTTAAAATGGAAGAAGACGGGATTATCGAAAAAATAGAAGAACCGACGGTATGGGCGCACCCAATGGTAGTGGTAAAGAAACCTTCGGGCAAATATCGGATATGTATTGACCCAAGGGAACTGAATAAATGGGTCTTGAGGGAGCATTACACCTTACCTGCACCTGAAAACATTTTGGCAGAAATACCTAAGGCTAAATTTTATTCTGTATTAGATGCGAAATCTGCATTTTGGCAAGTGCCGCTAAGTGAAAATACATCTAAATATTTGGTGATGAGTACACCATTTGGGCGTTATCGATTCTTGAGGCTACCTTTTGGAATTTCCAGTGCACCTGAAATTTTTCAAAAAATTATGCACAAGATTTTTTGTGATATCCCTAATGTGGTCTGCTATATAGATGATCTTCTAATATGGGGTAATTCAATTGTGTGTGAAGATCATAACTCTACTCTAAAAAAGGTTTTGGATTTGGCCAGAGAAAGTAGACTGAAGCTTACATTAAATAAACTCCAAATGGCCACAGGGGAAGTTAAATTTTTAGGTCATACCATCTCACAGGAAGGAATTTTACCTGATCAAGATAAAGTTAGAGCCATTCAAAATATGCAAATACCTAAAAATAAGCAAGAATTGCAAAGGATACTTGGGACCGTAACTTATCTAGCCAAATTCATACCGGACTTATCATCAAATACTTCTAATATGAGAAACCTGCTTAAAAAGGATATAATCTGGAATTGGAATATTGCAGCAGATCAAGAGCTGAATTTTATCAAAACTCTCCTAACTAGTCCACCAGTATTGAGACACTTTGATCCTAATGAACCACTAGAACTTTTTTCTGATGCAAGCAAAGATGGGTTGGGTGCTATACTAATGCAAAAAGAAAAACCTTTATCTTATGCATCTGCATCTCTCACTTCTCCGCAAAAACATTACTCCCAAATTGAAAAAGAATTATTGGCTCTATATTTTGGATGTAAAAGGTTCCATTATTTCCTTTATGGTAGAAAATTTACTGCATATACAGATCATAAACCCTTGGTTTCTTTATTGAAGAAAAACTTTGATCAAATGTCACCTAGACTCCAAAGGTTGTCATTGTATTTATTAAATTATCAATTTGAATTGAAGTTCATCCCAGGAAAGAGTATGATACCTGCTGATACCCTTTCCAGACATTTCTTGCCCCAGGAACAAATGGAAGATAAAGTATTAGACTTATGTTCTCAAACGTTTGTTTTAAATGTTGAGATCAAAGACCAGAGATTAACGAGACTACAGGAGGATACGTTAAATGATAAAGAATGCTGTTTGCTAAAGCAATATATTTTAACAGGTTGGCCTTTACACAAAAAGAACTTGCCTTCCAACCTCAAACCTTATTGGGAATTCAAAGAAGAACTTCATGAATGGCAAAACTTGATTTGCAGAGGTAATAAACTTCTAATACCAAAAACCCAAAGAAGCGATATTTTAAAGATACTCCATGCTTCACATCAAGGTATAAATAATACAATTGCATTAGCCAAAGGATTCATTTACTGGCCTGGAATGAATAAAGAAATTGAAGAATTAATCAATAACTGTTCAATTTGCCAACAAACATCAAGAGCAAATCTTAAAGAACCTTTGCTTCCACACCAAGCACCTGAATATCCATGGCAAAAGGTAAGTATCGACATTTTTCAAATAGAAAGCTCAAAATATCTCTTAATAGTGGACTACTTCAGCAAATACCCAGAAATATATCAACTCCAAGATATGACAACAGACACCATAATAAGGAGATTAAAGAGAACTTTCTCGAATTTTGGAATTCCTGAAACTTTGGTGAGTGATAATGCGCCTCCATTATTTTCAAAAGAGTTCCAGAACTTTACTAGAACTTGGAATATAGTCCATGTAACATCTAGTCCTTACCATGCACAGAGTAACGGGATGGTAGAATGAACAGTTCAAACTTTAAAGAAATTGATAAAGAGATGTGGGGAAGAAAGTACAGACCCCTACTTAGCTCTTCTCAACTTACGAAATACACCACACAATAATTTGCCATCACCTGCACAAATTCTTATGTCAAGGAAATTAAGGTCTATAATACCCTCGAAGACGTCCCAGTTCGTGCCCTCTATGATTAACAATGAGGCGATCCAGAAACAGCTAGTGGATAATCAAGTTAAAATGAAAAACTAAGACACACTAGACCGGCAGACCCATTATCTATCAATGATAGAGTTTGGTTTCGAAAAGATAAAAGATGGATCCCAGGCCAGCTAAAAAACCAAGCCAATGAACCCCGATCCTTCTACGTGAAAGACCAAGAAGGAAATGAATATAGAAGAAATAGTATTCACATCCGCGAGGATAAACGGAGTGAAACAACCCACACAGATTGGGAGAAACCACTAGAACTGAACCAGGAACAAGCTGATTTGCAGGACCTGGAGGAAACCCCATCACAGCCGACATCTTCTGGACAACTCTCTTCCCCTGGATCCCCGGAGAACGTGACCACCACAGGACCCCCAGAGAGCTGTACCAATGGTTCCCCAGGGAACCTGATCACCACCAGATCTGGTAGGGTGGTTCGACCCCCACGCAGATTGAACCTTTGATGGTTAAAGAGGGGACATGTAATGTATATTAAACTTTTAGTTTGGCAACGCCAACTATTTATCATCATCATCGAATAGCATTTAGAATTAGCATGTAACTTAATAAATAAACAATAAGTTTTGTTTACTGCGTCTTATTAAATTTCCATAGACTATTAAAGATATTAAAGTGTAAACGAACAACATAACAGATAAGTTAAAATGAGGATATATCCAAAATTTTCACAACCATTCTCAGGGCTTACACTGACTCTTGAAAAACTACGATATCATTAGATAGTTACTCCAGAGGATTTTAATTTATTTAATCATTAGATTGTACAAATGGAAAAATGAGACATAAGTTGAACTATTTTTAAATTATTTCTTAATATGCATTATAGCAAAATCTGAGATTCCGACAATTGCCAAATTTTAATGATGATTATAATTTTTTCCACCAAATGCATCTAAGTATCTTCTTAAGATCCTTTGCCATTTTAAGAGGTAAATAATTCAAAAATAAATAAAAATCATATTCTAGAAATAAATAATTGCGATTGATTAAAAATCACTGCAAACATGTTTCCCTCTTACACAAAATAAAATTAGAATATAGAAATAAAAACAATAAAACTGATTGGATTCTGTGATTCCTTTTTAAAATATTATAGAACAAATAAAATTTTGCTAATAAATTTGGATATTAAATATCGAATACTAGTGGAATAAATTTTTATTTTAAGTTTCTAAAATTGTAAAATTGTAAAACACATAATTTTATTAGAGAATTTTTAAAATATAAAAATTCATGTTTACAAATTACTCTATGCGCATGTGCCGACACCACACCTGCTAATTCAGCCATTTTGATTAGCGTTGTCAAGCTATTTTATACGGGCTGATATTTGACAATTAATACAAGATTTAAAGTGAACTGGTAATTTTCTTCTGGTAAGTTTTATTTATTTTTATTTATAAAATTTTACCCTCTATTTTAATCACTGTTTTTATCCGGTAAGAGAGATTTAGAAATAAAATTCCATTTATATTACAAACTTTTATGTAAATAACGATAATATTAAGACTGTAAGTAACTTTTGAAATAATAAATTTAAAAGGAATATTATATTATTAATGGGTAATAATAAGACTTTAGAATTTAACGTACACTTGTCCCTAGTATGGTTACCTATTTTTCTTGAACTAATAGGTAACAAAGAAGTAACGCGCTTATTAGGTTTCGTCCATTTTTAAATTTGTAATTATTTTCTTCAAATTAAGAAAGATATTTAAAGTTAACTGTTTGAACTTAAAAAGCGTGGCAGTAAATCCTTTCTGGCAATTGCCTTAATAGGCCGGCGCTAATGAATTTAGGCATAAATCATTTGCATATTCAATTAACCGTTTCATTGCCCTACCAACCCTTCCCGCCATTTTTAAAGAAAATAATAATTTAAAAAAAAACGCTAAAAATACATTTTCGTATGGAAAAAAAAATGGTATCCACCTAACCTTTATTTTGACCCCATTAACATTCTTCATTAATTGAACACATACTAAGACTTTCCTAGTTTTATTATTTGGCTTATTGACAATATTTTAAAGTTAAATTTGTTACAAAATTTCACTAGACACTAATAATATGAAAACAAACATTTTTTTTAATACCATAAGACAAAAACAATAGCACCTTTTAAGTTTTATTTATCTAAAGTACTTACATTTTTTTAAAAAGCATCAATCTATAATAACCAATGTCCTAATGAAAAATTAGATTATTAAAAAAATAAATTTAAAATTAGGCTATGTTTATTGTAAAGCATATAGTATAAGGATTTATATTGAAAATAGCTTACTATTTTTATTGCTAAGTAACAGAAAGAGACCTCATTAAAAAAATAGACTATTAGTTGTTGAAAATTGTTAGTAATATGGACTAAATTAGTAAAATATAGTGCATTATCAAGCCAAATCACTCCTAGGAATAGTATTAGAGGCATGTTTTGAATTGTCTCCAATTGTTATTGTACTGTTTAAAAAACTATTCAACTTTTGTAGTCATTTTTACTTGGATGTGTTAATATTATAAACATATGAAGCATATGTCCATAATTTGCTTAAATACCATTTCTAAGATTCCACTCTTCGGTGTTGCATGTAGAATGATCCATTACAGTATTAGAGCTCTAAAGAAGCGGTCTGGTGGATTAAATTGGCGAAACCGCTGGGAGAGTTCACCACTAATGAGCCAAGCCATCCTAATATATTTTTTTCATAGCAGTAAGGACAGTAGAAGTTTGATTTATTTGTGAAAAGAAACATTCACGTTTTGGTGTTTTCATTTGTATTATACAATTCATTGATAGGATCAATTGACATAGACCCAGAACAACAGCTTTACACACCCAAGATAGTGGACATTGCTGTGATAGAGATGTAAGGAGACATCTGAGGCTCTTCATTGGACACAACAACAACAACATTGATAGGATCCTCCATTTGAAATAAATATATTTTAATTTAACACCATGAAGGAATCAGAATTTTCTATTTAATTATAGTCTGTTAAAGTAAATAGGCAGATTGTGGCGAGATAGAAATGGATTATAATGTGTAATAACAAAGTAATAAGACCAAAATCTAATTGGTCTTGGTCAAATCCAAACAAAATGGGTCTTGTACCTTATCATAAAGAGGCTCTATGATATCTATCCCAATTTTTATATAAAATATAATAGGAAACCCATTACCATAGAGAAAGATCATGTGAAATTATTGGAAATAAGTTTCTAGAACTTGAGAAACCGATATACCAAGGTACTGGTTGATACTCGTACATTATAGCTTAATTATTTCCCATATTGTTTATTCTATTTCCCATTTTTTACATAATAAACGTCTAAGGATAAATATCTTTTAATTAAATGTTTTTCAAGCTTTTGGGATAACTCTCTTCTATAGGAAAATTGATACAAAATGAAACTTTGCTATGGCAAGTTATATGTTTTTGTGGAAAAAAAAATCTTTTTACTAAGCAACACCACATGCCTCTCTCTATCATGGTTCACCACTTATTAGAATATTGAAAAAAGTGTGGTTTAAAGAATGGGATAATTCTGGAATAATTAAAAAAATAGTTGATAAATGAATAGTTGATAATTATTCCAATAGATGGCGCAAGCAGTCGGCAACTTTCAGTTGCAGGATAAGGAGATGCCTTTTTTTATTTTTTATTTGTACTTTAAAAAAATCAAGATTATTTACAAAGTTATGATTCATAAAGATAACATTTCATTTTAACCCCTTCTATATATTCAAGAGATGTTTGATCTCCTTATATGGATGTAATGGTAAATTTTAGTCCCGTAAAAATAGATTTTATTACACTGATATTTTTATACATTTATATACAGTAGAACCTCCTTGTAAAAGACACCTAATTTCAGAGCAAAAGTGTCTTTTAGGGAGAGGTGTCTTCTGCTAGAGGACACCTCTCAATAAAGGACGGTTTTCATTTGCAAAATTACCATTTTTACAATTTAGTAACTTTCCAGTAACAAAACTTTCCAGTATGAAAACTGTCCTTTATAGAGAGGTGTCCTCTAGCGGGAGTGTCCTCTCATGGAGGTTCTACTGTATATTGTATTATATCTACTGTATAATGGACATACAAAGTTATTTATATATAGTGTATTAAATCTCTAAATCTCTGAGAGTGTGTTACGTTTTTATTGAAATTTTTACTTGGATTTTTTTACTCATCAAATCGGAACAGAATGTATACTCTTCAAAACACTTTTGTCAAGAGAAAATATTTGTGTTATGAGAAATGAGAACAACAAATACCAACTATTGCAATTAATATTGTAAGAGAAAGACCACTAGGGAAACTACATGGCTAGACAATATCAAGGATGTAGGCTGGGTGTACCAACTGCACAGATATTTTGTACCATTAGAGGAAGATACATGTCACATGGTAAAGACTTCCATCATAGCATGTACAACGGGTTAAAATTCTTGTATATATAGTAGAACCTATCCTGATAAAGCACAATTTGGATTATAGATTATAGCTACAAAACCTAATCCAAATAATAAAAGAAAATAAGACCTAATCCAAATAATTTATTAGCGTGTGATGTTTCGGCAACAACATTGTCACCATCATCAGACAAATGAAAAAAAAATCCATTAAAAAAAAAAAAATTCTTTTGTCTGATGGTGACAATGTTGTCGAAACATCACGCACTAATAAATTATTTGGATTAGGTCTTATTTTCTTTTATTATAATCCAAATTGTGCATTATCATCTAATCCAAATAAATTAACCTAAGAATTTATTGTTCCTATGAGATGAAGAAAATGAATTCCAAAGTGCAATGTTGATGCCATCACTTGATGGTTATGTTTTAAAGAGTTCAGGATCTGAAGCTCTCCTCTATCATTGGATTAGGTCTTATTTTATTGTATCTATAATTCAGATTGTTGCTTTATCATTTTTAATAGACTTCAATGGACCTAAGAAGTTATTCTTCCTATGAACTGAAGAATTCCAAAGTGAATATCAATGTTGATGCCATCACTTGAAGATTCTATTTTAGTTCAGGATCTGAAGCTCTCCTCTATTTCAAGAAGTTGAGAAAGCACAGCATTAAAGTTTATTTAGATTAGCTCCTTGTAATTAGAACCTATCCTTAAATGGACAACACCTAGTTGCAGAGCCAAGGTGTTATTCTTTAGAGAGAAGTATCTTCTTACCAGAGAGCAGATCATAGGTAAAAAGAAATTGTAATTTTGGCTATGAAAATGACCTTTAAACCATTTGGTTTTCGACCACTACGACCCGGGTTCGATCCCCGCATTGGACACTTTTTCTGTTTAAAAAAAAAATGTAAAAAATGCTCCAATGGCCCCCCGATTCTTGCAAAAGTCCAACCCCACCAGCGAGTGCAAGTAACCAAATGGGGCTCTGGCACATTTGTAAGTGCAAAGTCGAACTGCTTTCACATGTGTAGACATGTGGTGCGCTTACAGTAAAAAAAAAAAAGCAGTCGCTAACTACCCACCATGATTATCATGGCCTGTACCACGTGTACTAGGGATAAGCAAAAAAAACTATGCAAGCCAAATTAAAAAATTGAGTTTTTTAAAATTGATTTGTTAGAGGGTGGTAATATTAATGAGTGTTGTATAGGAATATAGTTGTACTAGGAATAGTTTGATTGAAGTTAAATTTAATGGTCCTTTCTTTTATTTCATAAAGGATCATAAGGCACAATTTGTATAGATTATAAACACAAAGTAATAAGACCAAATCCAAATTAATAAATGGTGTGTTATTTGTTTTTTTGTTATTTATTGATTTGGATTTATTACCTTGTGATTCATAAAGAATCATAAGGCACAATTTATATTGTAGATTAGAAACTACAAGGTAATAAGACCAAATAATAACAATGCTATTACTTGAAACATCACACACTATCAATTTATTTGGATTTAGTCTAATCATTTAAATGATCCTTGGTGAGTCATGCATCATCCTGACATGAGCCAACAGCCCATAAAGGCCTACATGGTCGGCATTCTTTGATAAATCATGATGTATTTGGTCAATGGTCAGGAGAATAAAATTAAATCATTTAGTTAATATTTATTCCAATATACAACACTTTAATGTGCTTTTGAATGGTTGGAGTATGTCTCTGAAAAACATCATTTATAAAATACCCCTTTTGATGCCTATATGCATAAAGACATTGTCATGATGGCAAGTTGATAGCTGAAAGCTTTTATATAAAAGTTTAACAAAATCACTAATCCTAATATGCGAAATAAACTATAACAAGACTTAGAACAAAACACTATAAAGGAATGACAATACATCCAGATGGCACAAGAACCTACAGGACATGCAACAACTGTCCTGGTGTGGAACTAACACCTACCCACATATTCTCATGTCCAGCAATGGCCGCAGCCTTACAGAAAATTGACATGCCCAGAGCAGCAGCTTTACACACCCAAGATAGTGGACATTGCGACTGCTGTGTTAAATATGCATGGAGACATCTGAGGTTCTTCATAGGACACGACAACTGGTGGATAAACACCCATTTAAAATCTAAAATAATTTACTCAATCACTAAATGGAAAAAATGAAAAATATTCAGGGGAAAACCTTGGCAAATTGTTGGTGAAATAAAAAAAAAAAAAAAGGTTAGGAAATCCTCTTTAAATCTTGCCTAATATGGTTTGCTAAACGTTTTTATATTGCAATGACTATTCTTGCTCATATTGATAACCATTTGACATTTTAATTCTTGATAAAAAAAAAATGGGATGGTGAATTCAATTTGGGGATTGTAGATAAAATCTACAAATGAGATTTATTAGGATAACTATGAATGGGGCAATTTGTAACAATAATAATTTGTCATTGTATTGTGGAGTTTTTTATATTGCAATGACTATTTTTCTCATATTGATGACCCCTGACATTTTAATTCTTGATAAAAAATGGAATGATGAGTTGGGGATTGTAGATAAAATCTTACAAAGATGCAAATAAGTTATTTATTAGGATAACAATGAATGAGACAATTTGTTACAATAATAATTTGTCATTGTAGTGTTGATATGGACTGACAGATAAAATTGGATTCTCAATGTTGATATCATCCTTTATATGACATGATACATCTTGTCTGATACATGCATACTTCATTCATAGCCAATTCTTATCTTCAAATCATTGTTATGATGTTGAAGGACTGACTGGCTGGAATGATAAGAATGTTTACAGCACAATATTTTTTAAATTTATTATTATAAGAAAATAAGACCTAATCCAAATTAATAATAGTGTGTAATGATTCGATAACACCGTTGTTACCATCATCAAAAATAATTTTTTTTTTTGCTTATCCCTAGTACACGTGGTACAGGCCATGATAATCATGGTGGGTGGTTAGCGACTGCTTTTACTGTAAGCGCACCACATGTCTACACATGTGAAAAGCAGTTCGACTTTGCACTTACAAATATGCCAGAGCCCAATTTGGTTACTTGCACTCGCTGGTGGGGTTGGACTTTTGCAAGAATCGGGGGCCATTGGAGCATTTTTTTTTTTAATCAGAAAAAAGTGTCCAATGCGGGAATCGAACCTGGGTCGTAGTGGTCGAAAACCAAACGGTTTAACTAGCCTTCCATGACCCAATGAAATAGCTTTATTTACGGGGCTGCTAACCAAAATAAAATGATTTTTGAGCCCCCAAAAAAAGGTAATAGCCTATAGCACCCGGTGTTCCCAGGTGGTCACCCTCCCAAGTACTGACCAGGCCTGACATTGATAGAAAAAAAATATATATAACAGCATCTTTCTTAAATAGTACTGTTATCAAGTGTGTAAACAAGATAGCAGATAAGGAAAAAAAAGTTTTCTAAGACAACTTTAGAAAATTGTTTACACTCTTGATAACAGTACTAATTAAGAACATGCTGTGATATTTATTCTTTTGTCTGATGATGGTAACAATGTTACCGAAACGTTGCACACTATTAATTTATTTGGATTAGGTATTATATTCTTGTAGCTATAATCTGTAATCCAAATTGTGATTTATCATTTATTATTATTCAGATATATTTGTGATGACTGGTATAATAGGAGAGGTTATAGTATCCCAGGTTGGCCCCCTACCATACTCCTCCTCCCCTCTAATTCACTGGCCTCCTTCCTTGTTTTACCCACAGACATGTTGCAAGAGTTGCACAAACAAAGAATGATGATCCTATCATCCACCTAGGTCGTATTTCAACAATTTTCTACAGTCTCTTATGAGATCATTGCCTTCAAAACATGGCAGTCTCTTTTGGAAATGGTCTCTCATCAGAGGTTAGGTTGGAAGTTTCCTCATGACCTGACATGATGTAGTGTCCGATAACAGATTACCTTCAGAAAGGTCTAGCCATGGTCTCTCATGGGAGGTCTACTCTGTGCTTTTAAATGTTTTTTTTTTCTTAGTTAATTTGTTCTAGTTGCCACTCTCATTTTTATGCATCTTTAAATATTCACTTTAATAAAAAAATTCCAAGTGGGGCAGCTGTTTGTCTTAAACATTTTATTTACTGATTACAGAGTGGCAGTTTGTCACCTTTCTAGAATCCATTTACTCAAACTTCCTATTTAAACTGTTGGAACAGACTCTTGCCAAGGTTTTCTTGATACTTAGGGAGATATCTAATAGTCCTTACCATTCTGTCTAGTGTAGTAGCAAACTATATTTACAGCTATTGCGGATCTTGAGGAGATTGAAGTTTCAATAAGAAGCTGTGGTTTCCAAAAATGTCTAATGCAGGAACTAATCCCAGATAATTGTTGCTAGAATCAATAGGATATTTCATCACACCACCAAGCCTCAAAACTTTCTCAGTCTTCTTCAATCACAATACAGTAGTACCTCCCTTTAATGGACACCCCGCTAGCGGACACCTCTCCATAAAGGACAGTTTTCATTTGCAAAATACCATTTTTACTATTTAGCAACTCTTCCAGTAAGAGGACACATTTCCCTAAAGGATACTTTGATACTCAATACAAATACAAAGATGTTCAGAGTATCAGGATATGGAAGATAGATGTCCGAGGTGTTTATTCCCAACAATACTATTGGCTGTTGCTCCCAGGACAGCAATAGTTCTCAGATTCCTTGAAGAGTGCTGCGGTAAGATTAGGCAACAGCTTTATCTTCACTTAAATTGAATGGCCAATTTTATCTAGCATTGTTTGTCTCCCAGTGGGGTGGTCCATCCTCCCATTTAGCAAATTGCCACTACATATAAATATGGAACAAGTACTCTTATTGCTTGATGAGTGTAGGAGATACATGTTTGCATCCTGGCTTGGTAACTATTGTGGATTATAGAAGTAGAAATACCTCTCTGTAAAGGATACCTAATTGCAGAGCCAAAGTATCCTTTAGGGAGAGGTGTCCTCTTACCGGAGAGCTACTAAATAGTAAAAAGTAATTTTGCAAATGAAAACTGTCCTTTATGGAGAGGTGTCCGCTAGCAGGGTGTCTGCTAAAGGCAGGTTCTACTGTATTGTGGGAGAAGAAGACTGAGAAAGTTTTGAGGTTTGGTGGTGTAATGAAATACCTTATTGTTTCTAGCAACAATAATCTGGAATTAGGTCCTGCATTAGACATTTCTTTCTAAGCAATTTTTTTTGTTTGTTTCACTTATCCCTGATTTTTTTGTACAAGTCAACACCATTAGTGAATGCAAACTGGTCTATGGCACTTTGTAAGTGCAAAAGTTGCCATCTAGCATACTTATGAGTTTATAAGCATTTCCAAATTCACAGTGATTACCATGCTTCC
>CP092879.1:46281035-46332391 GCA_030710605.1 Cordylochernes scorpioides | reverse complement strand
CATTACAGTATTAGAGCTCTGAGAAGCGGTCTGGTAGATTAAATTGGCGAAACCGCTGGGAGAGTTCACCACTAATGAGCCAAGCCATCCTAATATATTTTTTTCATAGCAGTAAGGACAGTAGAAGTTTGATTTATTTGTGAAAAGAAACATTCATGTTTTGGTGTTTTCATTTGTATTATACAATTCATTGATAGGATCAATTGACATAGACCCTAGAACAGCAGCTTTACATACCCAAGATAGTGGACATTGCTGTGATAGAGATGTAAGGAGACATCTGAGGCTCCTCATTGGACACAACAACAACAACATTGATAGGATCCTCCATTTGAAATAAATATATTTTAATTTAACAGCATGAAGGAATCAGAATTTTCTATTTAATTATAGTCTGTTAAAGTAAATAGGCAGATTGTGGCGAGATAGAAATGGATTATAATGTGTAATAACAAAGTAATAAGACCAAAATCTAATTGGTCTTGGTCAAATCCAAACAAAATGGGTCTTGTACCTTATCATAAAGAGGCTCTATGATATCTATCCCAATTTTTATATAAAATATAATAGGAAACCCATTACCATAGAGAAAGATCATGTGAAATTATTGGAAATAAGTTTCTAGAACTTGAGAAACCGATATACCAAGGTACTGGTTGATACTCGTACATTATAGCTTAATTATTTCCCATATTGTTTATTCTATTTCCCATTTTTTAGATAATAAACGTCTAAGGATAAATATCTTTTAATTAAATGTTTTTCAAGCTTTTGGGATAACTCTCTTCTATAGGAAAATTGATACAAAATGAAACTTTGCTATGGCAAGTTATATGTTTTTGTGGAAAAAAAATCTTTTTACTAAGCAACACCACATGCCTCTCTCTATCATGGTCCACCACTTATTAGAATATTGAAAAAAGTAGTTTAAAGAATGGGTATTTGGCCCCAATTCTGGAATAATTTAAAAAAAATAGTTGATAAACGAATAGTTGATATTTATTACAATAGATGGCGCAAGCCGTCAGCAACTTTCAGTTGCAGGATAAGGAGATGCCTTTATTTTTTTATTTGTACTTAAAAAAAATCAAGATTATTTGCAAAGTTATGATTCATAAAGAAAACATTTCTTTTAACCCCTTCTATGTTTTCTAGAGATGTTTGATCTCCTTATATGTATGTAATGGTAAATTTTAGTCCTGTAAGAATAGATTTTATTACACTGATATTTTTATACATTTATATACAGTAGAACCTCCTTGTAAAAGACACCTAATTTCAGAGCTAAAGTGTCTTTTAGGGAGAGGTATCTTCCGCTAGAGGACACCTCTCAATAAAGGACGGTTTTCATTTGCAAAATTACCATTTTTACAATTTAGAAACTCTCCGGTAAGAAGACACCTCTCCCTAAAGGACACTTTAGCTCTGAAATTAGATGTCTTTTACAGGGACGTTCTACTGTATATAAATGTACAAAAATATTGGTGTAACAAAATCATGAAAACTATCCTTTATAGAGAGGTGTCCTCTAGCAGGAGTGTCCTCTCATGGAGGTTCTACTGTATATTGTATTATATCTACTGTATAATGTACATACAAAGTTATTTATATATAGTGTATTAAATCTCTAAATCTCAGAGTGTGTTACGTTTTTATTGAAATTTTTACTTGGATTTTTTTACCCATCAAATCGGAACAGAATGTATACTCTTCAAAACACTTTTGTCAGGAGAAAATATTTGTGTTATGAGAAATGAGAACAACAAATACCAACTATTGCAATTAATATTGTAAGAGAACGACATCTGGGGAAACTACATGGCTAGACAATATCAAGGATGTGGGCTGGGTGTACCAACTGCACAGATATTTTGTACCATTAGAGGAAGATACATGTCACATGGTAGCATTCCATCATAGCATGTACAACGGGTTAAAATTCTTGTATATATAGTAGAACCTAACCTGATAAAGCACAATTTGGATTATAGCTACAAAACCTAATCCAAATAATACAAGAAAATAAGACCTAATCCAAATAATTTATTAGCGTGTTATGTTTCGGCAACAACATTGTTACCATCATCAGACAAATGAAAAAAAAATTCATTTTTAAAAAAATTCTTTTGTCTGATGATGGTGACAATGTTGTCGAAACATCACACACTAATAAATTATTTGGGTTAGGTCTTATTTTCTTTTATTATAATCCAAATTGTGCTTTATCATCTAAATCCAAATAAATTAACCTAAGAATTTATTCTTCCTATGAGATGAAGAAAATTAATTCCAAAGTGCAATGTTGATGCTATCACTTGATTATGTTTTAAGGAGTTCAGGATCTGAAGCTCTCCTCTATCATTGGATTAGGTCTTATTTTATTGTATCTATAATTCAGATTGTTGCTTTATCATTTTTAATAGACTTCAATGGACCTAAGAAATTATTCTTCCTATGAACTGAAGAATTCCAAAGTGAATATCAATGTTGATGCCATCACTTGAAGATTCTATTTTAAAAGAGTTCAGGATCTGAAGCTCTCCTCTATTTCAAGAAGTTGAGAAAGCACAGCATTAAAGTTTATTTAGATTAGCTCCTTGTAATTAGAACCTATCCTTAAATGGACAACACCTAGTTACAGAGCCAAGGTGTTATTCTTTAGAGAGAGGTATCTTCTTACCAGAGAGCAGATCATAGGTAAAAAGAAATTGTAATTTTGGCTATGAAAATGACCTTTAAAATGTCACTATGCAAGCCAAATAAAAAAAATTGAGTTTTTTAAAATTGATTTGTTAGAGGGTGGTAATATTAATGAGTGTTGTATAGGAATATAGTGTACTAGGAATAGTTTGATTGAAGTTAAATTTAATGGTCCTTTCTTTTATTTCATAAAGGATCATAAGGCACAATTTGTATAGATTATAAACACAAAGTAATAAGACCAAATCCAAATTAATAAATTGTGTGTTATTTGTTTTTTTTTTTTGTTATTTATTTATTTGGATTTGGACTTATTACCTTGTGTTCATAAAGAATCATAAGGCACAATTTATATTATAGATTAGAAACTAGAAGGTAATAAGACCAAATAATAACAATGCTATTACTTGAAACATCACACACTATCAATTTATTTGGATTTAGTCTAATCATTTAAATGATCCTTGGTGAGTCATGCATCATCCTGACAAGAGCCAACAGCCCATAAAGGCCTACATGGTGGGCATTCTTTGATAAATCATGATGTATTTGGTCAATGGTCAGGAGAATAAAATTAAATCATTTAGTTAATATTTATTCCAATATACAACACTTTAATGTGCTTTTGAATGGTTGGAGTATGTCTCTGAAAAACATCATTTATAAAATACCCCTTTTGATGCCTATATGCATAAAGACATTGTCATGATGGCAAGTTGATAGCTGAAAGCTTTTATATAAAACTTTAACAAAATCACTAATCCTAATATGCGAAATAAACTATAACAAGACTTAGAACAAAACACTATAAAGGAATGACAATACATCCAGATGGCACAAGAACCTACAGGACATGCAACAACTGTCCTGGTGTGGAACTCACACCTACCCACATATTCTCATGTCCAGCAATGGCCGCAGCCTTACAGAAAATTGACATGGGCCCAGAGCAGCAGCTTTACACACCCAAGATAGTGGACATTGCGACTGCTGTGTTAAATATGCATGGAGACATCTGAGGTTCTTCATAGGACACAACTGGTGGATAAACACCCATTTAAAATGTAAAATAATTTACTCAATCACTAAATGGAAAAAATGAAAAATATTCAGGGGAAAACCTTGGCAAATTGTTGGTTAAATAAAAAAAAAAAAAAAGGTTAGGAAATCCTCTTTAAATCTTGCCTAAAAGGGTTTGCTAAACATTTTTATATTGCAATGACTATTCTTGCTCATATTGATAACCATTTGACATTTTAATTCTTGATAAAAAAAAATGGAATTTGGGAAGAATTCAATTTGGGGATTGTAGATAAAATCTACAAATGAGATTTATTAGGATAACTATGAATGGGGCAATTTGTAACAATAATAATTTGTCATTGTATAGTGGAGTTTTTATATTGCAATGACTATTTTTCTCATATTGATGACCCCTGACATTTTAATTCTTGATAAAAAATGGAATGATGAGTTGGGGATTGTAGATAAAATCTTACAAAGATGCAAATAAGTTATTTATTAGGATAACAATGAATGAGACAATTTGTTACATAATTTGTCATTGTAGTGTTGATATGGACTGACTATCTTAGATAAAATTGGATTCTCAATGTTGATATCATCCTTTATATGGCATGATACATCTTGTCTGATACATGCATACTTCATTCTTAGCCAATTCTTATCTTCAAATCATTGTTATGATGTTGAAGAGCTGGCTGGCTGGAATGATAAGAATGTTTACAGCACAGTATTTTTTAAATTTATTATTATAAGAAAATAAGACCTAATCCAAATTAATAATAGTGTGTAATGATTCGATAACACCGTTGTTACCATCATCAAAAATATATATATATTTTTTGCTTATCCCTAGTACACGTGGTACAGGCCATGATAACCATGGTGGGTGGTTAGCGACTGCTTTTACTGTAAGCGCACCACATGTCTACACATGTGAAAAGCAGTTCGACTTTGCACTTACAAATATGCCAGAGCCCAATTTGGTTACTTGCACTCGCTGGTGGGGTTGGACTTTTGCAAGAATCGGGGGCCATTGGAGCATTTTTTTTTTTAATCAGAAAAAAGTGTCCAATGCGGGAATCGAACCTGGGTCGTAGTGGTCGAAAACCAAACGGTTTAACTAGCCTTCCATGACCCAATGAAATAGCTTTATTTACGGGGCTGCTAACCAAAATAAAATGATTTTTGAGCCCCCAAAAAAAGGTAATAGCCTATAGCACCCGGTGTTCCCAGGTGGTCACCCTCCCAAGTACTAACCAGGCCTGACATTGATAGAAAAAATATATATATAACAGCATCTTTCTTAAATAGTACTGTTATCAAGTGTGTAAACAAGATAGCAGATAAGAAAAAAAAAGTTTTCTAAGACAACTTTAGAAAATTGTTTACACTCTTGATAACAGTACTAATTAAGAACATGCTGTGATATTTATTCTTTTGTCTGATGATGGTAACAATGTTACCGAAACGTTGCACACTATTAATTTATTTGGATTAGGTATTATATTCTTGTAGCTATAATCTATAATCCAAATTGTGATTTATCATTTATTATTATTCAGATATATTTGTGATGACTGGTATAATAGGAGAGGTTATAGTATTCCAGGTTGGCCCCCTACCATACACCTCCTCTCCCCTCTAATTCACTGGCCTCCTTCCTTGTTTTACCCACAGACATGTTGCAAGAGTTGCACAAACAAAGAATGATGATCCTATCATCCACCTAGGTCGTATTTCAACAATTTTCTACAGTCTCTTTATGAGATCATTGCCTTCAAAACATGGCAGTCTCTCTTGGAAATGGTCTCTCATCAGAGGTTAGGTTGGAAGTTTCCTCATTACCTGACATGATGTAGTGTCCGATAACAGATTACCTCCAGAAAGGTCTAGCCATGGTCTCTCATGGGAGGTCTACTCTGTGCTTTTTAAATGTTTTTTTTTCTTAGTTAATTTGTTCTAGTTGCCACTCTCATTTTTATGCATCTTTAAATATTCACTTTAATAAAAAAAATTCCAAGTGGGGCAGCTGTTTGTCTTAAACATTTTACTTACTGATTACAGAGTGGCAGTTTGTCACCTTTCTAGAATCCATTTACTCAAACTTCCTATTTAAACTGGTGGAACAGACTCTTGCCAAGGTTTTCTTGATACTTAGGGAGATATCTAATAGTCCTTACCATTCTGTCTAGTGTAGTAGCAAACTATATTTACAGCTATTGGGGATCTTGAGGAGATTGAAGTTTCAATAAGAAGCTGTGGTTTCCAAAAATGTCTAATGCAGGATCTAATCCCAGATAATTGTTGCTAGAATCAATAGGATATTTCATCACACCACCAAGCCTCAAAACTTTCTCAGTCTTCTTCTACCACAATACAGTAGAACCTCCCTTTAACGGACACCCCGCTAGCGGACACCTCTCCACAAAGGACAGTTTTCATTTGCAAAATACCATTTTTACTATTTAGCAACTCTTCCAGTAAGAGGACACATTTCCCTAAAGGATACTTTGATACTCAATACAAATACAAAGATGTTCAGAGTATCAGGATATGGAAGATTGATGTCTGAGGTGTTTATTCCCAACAATACTATTGGCTGTTGCTTCCAGGACAGCAATAGTTCTCAGATTCCTTGAAGAGTGCTGCGGTAAGATTAGGCAACAGCTTTATCTTCACTTAAATTGAATGGCCAATTTTATCTAGCATTGTTTGTCTCCCAGTGGGGTGGTCCATCCTCCCATTTAGCAAATTGCCACTACATATAAATATGGAACAAGTACTCTTATTGCTTGATGAGTGTAAGATATACATGTTTGCATCCTGGCTTGGTAACTATTGTGGATTATAGAAGTAGAAATACCTCTCTGTAAAGGATACCTAATTGCAGAGCCAAAGTATCCTTTAGGGAGAGGTGTCCTCTTACCGGAGAGCTACTAAATAGTAAAAATGGTAATTTTGCAAATGAAAACTGTCCTTTGTGGAGAGGTGTCCGCTAGCAGGGTGTCTGCTAAAGGCAGGTTCTACTGTATTGTGGTAGAAGAAGACTGAGAAAGTTTTGAGGTTTGGTGGTGTAATGAAATACCTTATTGATTCTAGCAACAATAATCTGGAATTAGATCCTGCATTAGACATTTCTTTCTAAGCAATTTTTTTTGTTTGTTTCACTTATCCCTGTTTTTTTTGTACAAGTCAACACCATTAGTGAATGCAAACTGGTCTATGGCACTTTGTAAGTGCAAAAGTTGCCATCTAGCATACTTATGAGTTTATAAGCATTTCCAAATTTACAGTGATTACCATGCTTCCTGTACCATGTGTTCCAGTACCATTGGGATAATAAAACCTTGGTTATAGAACTGAAATTTCTAAATACAACACAGATTAATGCAAGACAACAAAATGTGCGGACTCAACCAGACATAAAGAGAGCCGTATAGGATGATATTTATAATGAGGCCTTTGTACGAGCCATCAAATGTGTCCAGGATTAGCTTATTAGCAGAATGTAAAGGCTGTATGTACATGGATCTAGGCCGCAACATTGTGTCTGTCTACCATTGAAAGGACCTTGCTTTCTGCCTTTTTTTTTTTTTAGAAATGTATGGCTAACATATTAACAGACTTTATTATTGGGTAGTTTATCATGGACACGTAGGGCTTGGTATATCATTTCATCCTTTTTTTTTCCAATCCTCATTTGTCTTCTAACTACAAGCTCTATTATGGTGTATCAAACCAATCCTTCCTTGATCCACTTCTCATTCTTCACTGTGTATCTCTTTGCAAAATACCTGTGCTCCCTTTTTTTATTGCTGGTTATACAGTAATATACACATATCTTTAATGCCTACACCTCGATAATGCAGATTTTTAAATGATTTAATTTTTTTTTCTGTGCCCCCACAAACATCTCAACTAAGATAGAAAAACTAAATAATGTTGACTAGAAATTTCATTTAAAAAATGCATTAGTTCTTGAAATTTTTAGTCAAAATTAAAAATATATATACAGTTAAAACTGTCTATAGCGCCCCCTCTTGGGACTCGCCAAAATAGGGTGCTATAGAGAGGGGGTGCTATAGACAGGTCACTTTTAATGTAAATTGCATCGTACTATGTATTTAAAATTGGGCGCTATAGAGAGGAAGGCACTATTTAGAGGGGGCGCTATAGATAGGTTTAACTGTATATATATAATCTTTCAGATTTTTTGTGGTATAGCCCTGAAATATGAATTAAAGAAGCATCATTATATTTGACTGAAGAAACTTGTTCAGATATCCATCTAGTGAAAACTGTTGTATTGGTTATTGATAACCTGCATATGTTCATGGCTAATAGATGGTACTAAGTAAGGATGCTTCTGGAGGAGGAGGCCTTACATTGGAGCTTAGATCTTAGTTACTTTTTTTCCTAAAACTGAGGTTGATCATCTGATAGGTCTCTCACAGGTTTTACCATATATTCAACAAATGCCACATTTTATAGAGCATTTTCTATTCACCTCTCTTTTTATTCTTGGGCTTCTTAACATCAAAGTTCTAGAGGTAAGCAGCGTAAAACAAGTTTGTGTTGGTAACAGTTCCTAGAACATCACTTTCCTACTTACCCTTCATATTGCCACAATGCTGTGAAATAAACAAGGGAAATACAGCTATAAATTAGGAATTTCAACTCTTGAATAGTACGAGAAAATAAGACCAAATAATTTTATTTATTCTTTTGTATGATGATGGTAACAATGCTGTTGCTGAAATGTCACACACAATTTATTTGGATTAGGTCTTCTCGTATTATAATCTATAATCCAAATTGTGCTTTATCAACTCTTAGATAGGTATGATGGGGCGTCCTTTAGCTTGCTGTGCCATTTGGACTGGAAAGTTGAGTGGGGGACAAGGAAACAAGCAAAGCATCCTGTAATGGAATAGTTTTTTTATTTACCGGAGGAAAGAAAGGGTGTGTGACAATGTTCTTCCTCGAGTTGCACCACTACCCTTTTAATACATCAATATTGGCAAACCAAACTCTATTGTCGTCACCACCTAAAGTTACTTTTTTTTTCTACATTATAAGTAAAGAGTAATAATTTTGTTTGATTTTCAGTGAGAGGTGGTCAATGTTAGCTTCCCCCATATTTAATATCATAACCCTGTCAATGATTCAGTGTCACAGAGTAAAACTGTGTTGTAGCCAAGTTATTCCAGGGTCTTCGACCCAAAACCACATCATAAGTAGGAACAAAAAATATTGGGAACAGAAAAAAGTAACAAGACAAGTGTCAATATTAGGCTTGGAAGACTTGGGTGCCATTTCATGACCTTTTCTGCAACCTAGCAGAATTAGGTTAAGGATAAAACACTAGTTTTTATTTTGATGAGAGAGATGTTCCTTTCCATTTTTAGATCAATTTTCCTTTGAAACAATTAATTAGGAGAGGATTTTACAAATGGAATAAAGTCGGACCTCCATAAGTGGACACTTCCACTAGCATGTACAGTAGAACCTCCCTGTAAAGGACACCTAATTGCATACCCAAACTGTCTTTTAGGGAGAGGTGTCCTCTTACTGGAGAGTTACTAAATTGTAAAAATGGTAATTTTGTAAATGAAAACTGTCCTTTGTAGAGAGAGGTGTTCTCTTACCGGAGAGTTACTAAATTGTAAAAATAGTAATTTTGTAAATGAAAACTGTCCTTTGTAGAGAGAGGTGTCCTCTTACCGGAGAGTTACGAAATTGTAAAAATAGTAATTTTGTAAATGAAAACTGTCCCTTGTAGACAGAGGTGTCCTCTTACCGGAGAGTTACGAAATTGTAAAAATAGTAATTTTGTAAATGAAAACTGTCCTTTGTAGAGAGAGGTGTCCTCTTACCGGAGAGTTACTAAATTGTAAAAATGGTAATTTTGTAAATGAAAACTGTCCTTTGTAGAGAGAGGTGTTCTCTTACCGGAGAGTTACTAAATTGTAAAAATAGTAATTTTGTAAATGAAAACTGTCCTTTGTAGAGAGAGGTGTTCTCTTACCGGAGAGTTACTAAATTGTAAAAATGGTAATTTTGTAAATGAAAACTGTCCTTTGTAGAGAGAGGTGTTCTCTTACCGGAGAGTTACTAAATTGTAAAAATGGTAATTTTGTAAATGAAAACTGTCCTTTGTAGAGAGAGGTGTTCTCTTACCGGAGAGTTACTAAATTGTAAAAATAGTAATTTTGTAAATGAAAACTGTCCTTTGTAGAGAGAGGTGTCCTCTTACCGGAGAGTTACGAAATTGTAAAAATAGTAATTTTGTAAATGAAAACTGTCCCTTGTAGACAGAGGTGTCCTCTTACCGGAGAGTTACGAAATTGTAAAAATAGTAATTTTGTAAATGAAAACTGTCCTTTGTAGAGAGAGGTGTCCTCTTACCGGAGAGTTACTAAATTGTAAAAATAGTAATTTTGTAAATGAAAACTGTCCTTTGTAGAGAGAGGTGTTCTCTTACCGGAGAGTTACGAAATTGTAAAAATAGTAATTTTGTAAATGAAAAATGTCCTTTGTAAAGAGAGGTGTCCTCTTACCGGAGAGTTACTAAATTGTAAAAATGGTAATTTTGTAAATGAAAACTGTCCTTTGTAGAGAGAGGTGTCCTCTTACCGGAGAGTTACGAAATTGTAAAAATAGTAATTTTGTAAATGAAAACTGTCCCTTGTAGACAGAGGTGTCCTCTTACCAGAGAGTTACGAAATTGTAAAAATAGTAATTTTGTAAATGAAAACTGTCCTTTGTAGAGAGAGGTGTCCTCTTACCGGAGAGTTACTAAATTGTAAAAATAGTAATTTTGTAAATGAAAACTCCTTTGTAGAGAGGTGTCCTCTTACCGGAGAGTTACTAGATTGTAAAAATAGTAATTTTGTAAATGAAAACTGTCCTTTGTAGAGAGAGGTGTCCTCTTACCAGAGAGTTACTAAATTGTAAAAATAGTAATTTTGTAAATGAAAACTGTCCTTTGTAGAGAGGTGTCCGCTAAAGAGAGGTTCTACTGTACCTCCTCTATACAAAGAAAGGCTTTCATACTAATATTTTTTACCAATTAGAGTTGCTCTCTGGTAAGAGAACACCTATCACCAAACTTGTTATCCACCAGTAGTAAGGTAAACAACTACCAAGCATACAAATTACAGTGGGATATTTCAAAAACATTAGTCACCACCAAGGATAATTGACTTTATCAGATGGATGGGCAAGGTTGATGAAATGTCACCAGCACCTTTGGAAGTATCCTGGGTAATTATGAGGCAACATCGGGGCAAACTGTACATTGAAGATAATGATGATATTTTAAAACTGCGCATTATGGAGTTTCAGATTTACCTTTTGCCATTTCAGACTTGAGATTGTCTGGTACACATACACAAGTTTAACTTTTAGCCCTAAAAGAATGTGGTCTAAACTATCACATTTCTTGATATATCAAGAAAATGGGTTGACTGAATATTATGGAACAATCCTAAATCAACATTTAATTGATTTTTGGGTTCACTAAAGGGCACTCTGCCATCTAAAATGCCCTTGTGAATGGTCAGGATATACTTTTTTTTTTTAATTTTAAAAATACAATCATTATTTAAAATTCGAAACTATTTTAAAGGTGTAAGATTCTTTTTGAAATTAAACAATTTCTACTGCCCTTACTGCAATGGAAAAATTTAAGAGGGAGGGCCTGGCTCATCAGTGGTTAACTCTCCCAGTGGTTTCGCCAGTTTAATCTACCATACCACTGTTATATTGCATTTTTGAACTTCCTTTTAAACCGCTGGGAGGGTTCACCACTGATGAGCCAGGCCCTCCCATTAATTTTTCCATTGCAGTAAGGGCAGTAGAAATTGTTTAATTTCAAAACGAATCTTACGCCTTTAAAATAGTTTCGAATTTTGATAACAGATGGCGCGCTAGTGCATCATACAATAATTATTTGTAAAATGGTGTCTGTATCATCCAAGAGAATTTGTATATGAATGTTTGGGGTGAAATAGTGAGTGATTTCCATGGTATTGAGGTGGCCAGAAACTAGTAATGTGGGCTGGGTGGTTAGCCTTGGTTATTCTGGTAGCTGTTGTGTCACCACCACCCTGGGGATGTGATGAGCTGATCTTGACGCAACAAAGATGATGAGATTGGAGGGTATGAAATGTTGATTAAGATAATAGGTTGAATGAGTCATAATTGATTTAATTTAATTTACTACATCATTAATTAGTGGTGGCATGGCATTGTTAATTATATAGTTAACTGTAGATAATTATCTCTACACCCACAGTTAGAATCTTGAATTTAAACTTCTTATTTGTTTATTATTATTATTTTAGAACTACAAGAAAATAGGCCCAAATCCAAATTAATTAATAGTGTGTGACGTTTCGGTAATAATGCTGTTAACGAAACGTCACACACTATTAATTAATTTGGATTTGGTCTTATTTTCTTATAGTTATAGTCTATAATCCAAATTGTGCCTTATCCAATTATTTTATAAATTATATACAGTAAAACCTCCATGAGAAGACACTCGTGCTAGAAGACACCTCTCTACAAAGGACAGTTTTAAACTCTTAAATTACCATTTTTACTATTTAGAAACTCTCTGGTAAGAGGACACTTCTCCCTAAAGGACAATTTGGCTCTGCAATATATACCCAGGAGTACACACACATTGTACAGGCTATCATGGTGGGTAGTTAGCTACTGTCTTTTACTGTAAATGCCACCACATGTTTACACTTGTAGAAAGCAGCTTGACACTTGCAAACATTTCCGAAGTCCCATTTGGTTATTTACACTCACTGGTAGTGTTGGATTTATGCAAGAATCAAGGTAGGGGGTCATTAAAGCAGAAAAGAAGTGCTCATATACAGTAAAACCTCCATGAGAGGACACTTGCTTAGAGGACACCTCTATTTCATTAATAAAATTACCATTTTTACTATTCAGCAACTCTCCGGTAAGAGGACAACTCTCCCTAAAAAAACACTTTAGCTATTCAATTAAGTGTCCTTTACAGGGACTTTCTACTGTATATATAAATTGCTTCAATATGGGGGATATGTTGTAACTTGCAAAACTCCAAACCCTACCAGTGGATTATAATTATACCAATGGATTTTGGGTATCTTAAGGGCAAAGTCTGTTTTCTACATATGGTTCTTGCTCACAATAAAGCAGTCTCAAATATATCACCATAGTTATTAATTTTTGTACCCTGTGTATTTGTAATAAGCACACATTAATTCAACACCTGCTCGAAATCAAATAGTTTTTTTTAATTATTATAAAGTGTGTGTGTGTAAATAAAGCTTCCAGGGCTAAATTTCTTGTTCAAATTTTTATTTTCAAGCTTTCGGACTTGTCAGTCCTTCTACAGGAGTATCACGATAATAAATTGATGATATATATTTTTTAAAATCCCAATCTGAGCCTCCTATTTAATTTAACCAACTATAATTCAACACAAACTTTTCAACTGAAAATTCTAATCTCATTTGGTATGTGTTAAATTGAAAACAGTTAACTGTAATAACAAAGTGTTATTATTTTAAGGATTATTACTGGCAAAAAAGTGGATGGAATAGCGTAGGGAAGTATGAAAGTTTTCCTGGATGGCATAAATTTGAGAGTGAAGGCAGCACCTGACAACTAGCTGAATCTGCGACATTTCTAAAAATGATGACGGAGACACATGAATAAAAACAACCCTGACTCATCCTTCCTTCAGTATGTATGCATCCTTGTCAACCACATAGATCAATTTTTTTAAGACATTGGGCAAGAAACCTTAACTTAGAGAGAAAACATTTTTTTTTTACTAAAGGTAAAGTTGGCCTCAAACTTTTTTTATGCCTATTTCCTGGATTTTATTTATGTTTCATATGTAGCATAGCAAAGCTAACTAGGTATGGGAAGTCAGTCAGAAAAAAAAGGCATTATTTTTAGCACCAAGATTTCCAAATCAGATATCATGTGAACTGTAACTTGGTTCTTCTAACCAGGATATATCACGGAAGGATATCAAATTTCTCCAAGCAGTCAGTTGTATAACAGGAAGGAAATTTCTTTGAGGGAATCCAAGTATGAAGGGAATATAGCTTTTTTAGAAATCGTAGATGACTGTGATTGAATTACTGTATTTTAGAAGCTTTGGATGGTCCCAAGCCCGGATGAAAAAGGAGGAGGGGGAGCAGCAACAAGCTCACTAAAAAACCTGGGTTCAGCTGGCCCGGCTGATAGTACCCTGTAAGGGCTCCTAATCCAGGAATACAGGATGAGCAGCGTTTGTACTCCATGTTAGGAGCGGCTGCACATGGCATCTGTTCCTCATGTCAGAGGCGGCCATTTCTTTTGGAGCTAAGTCAGCCTGCCATTGAGTAGTGCTCCCAGTCTTAATGACAAAGGCAGATGCATTCTACTTCACCCAGTCATGATGGTTGTCAAACAGACACCATCAAGGGTCACAACTTGATACCCTAATATGATTGAGTGGAGATAAGAAAGAAGAAGATTTTTACTATTTAGCAACTCTCTGGTAAAAGGACACACCTCTCCCTAAAGGACACTTTGGCTTTGCAATAAGGTGTCCGGTGAGTGGAGATAAGAAAGAAGAAGAGAAGCTTTGTAGAGAAATTTAAATATATATATTTCCATTTTTTCCAGTATTAGTCTTCTCGTACAGGAGAACTCTATATAGGGCTTGCGGCCCTAAATAAAAGCTTTGTATATAAATAAGAATGCCTGTTATATATATCTGTGAGCAATAGTTACCCAGAAATTATTTGAAAAAGTAAAAATAAATATCAGGTAAAAAGTTTCTTTTAATTTTAAATATGCAACCTTTTGAAGCCCATTGAAGAGCAGTATATTTGCTCAAAAGCTTGCAAATTTAAAATTAAAAGAAACTTTTCACCTGATATTTATTTTAACTTTTTTCAAATATATATCTGTACCTAGAGAGACATCTTTAATTATTCATCAGGCAGATGCATTATGTCCATCTCACCATAGTAAAAACTATAGGTACATTAATATAATCCTCTCGCAACTTTGTTGCTATATATTAATTATACTCGGAACCTTATGGTGTTAGAACCAAGTTGCTCTTATAAAGGTGGTTTTACTATTATTGTAACACCTAAGGTTCTTTTATTATTATTACCTCTAGTACAGGCCATGATAAGTCATGGTGGATGATAGCTAGCGACTGCTTCTACTGCAGGTGCATCACCTTCAACTGTTGCACTTACAAATGTACCAGAGCCCCCATTTGGTTACTTGCACTTACTGGTGGGATTGTAAGAATCTTGTAGACTTTCACAAGAATCAGGGATGCCATTGAAGCAACTTTTTTTCTTTCAGAAAATAGTCCCTAATGCAGGATTTAATTCCAGATCATGGCTGTTGAAAAAATCAACGGTTTACACATCAACTTAAAGTAAAACTTACCATTTCAAAATAAATAAAAAGAAGAAAACTTTGAATAGATCAATTTAGGCCAAGTTGTAGTATCATGGTGACTTTAGTCTCAGTGAAAGAAGGTCTCTTGCTATCTCTTACTTCCTGTTTTCAAAGGATGCTAGTTCTCCTTTTGGCTATGTCTCAACCACCTTTGGATGTCTAGGGAGAGAATGTTATCATCATTGTTTTTGTGTGAAAACTTATTTTTAAATTTTTTTTTAGAAGACAAATTCCCACTATGGCTTAAATTTTGTTTTCTCTTTATATAGTGATTGTAAAAATTTATTTTATTTAGTATCCCTAGTACACACATGTTACAGGCCATGATAATCATGGTGTGTAGTATTTATTGACTGCTTTTACTGTGTGTGTAAACTGTATTGATTCATTGATGAGCTCTACTCATCCCCGGCAGACACCAAGAGTCTCAAGCTTTACAGGCAGCATAAGAAAGAAGAAGAAGACTGTGTGTGTGTGCACTACATGTCTACATGTGTGGAAAGCATTTCTAGTTTTGCACTTGAAAGTTTACTAAAGCCCTTGTTGACTACTTGCACTCACTTGGGTTGGACTTTTGCAAGAAACGGGGGGCCATTGAAGTAATTTTTTTTTTTTCTTCAGGTAAAAGGGCTTAATGCCGGATTCAATCCCAGGTCTTGGCTGTTGAAAACCGACAGTTTGCCATTCGTCCCACCAACCCTAGAATTTTTCTTCTAAAAATAATTAGACCATAACTCTAAATTTTCAATAATTAACCATCAAATCAATTGATAAAATGTACATCTTAAGATAAATTGATTTGTACAAGTGGTCCAGGTATATTTACCAAATCACTAAACTGTTCATTCATTGTCATTGTTAGACCAAATTGTGCATGCTTCTTTATTTTCACAGAAGAAATGGTTTGCAAAATATGCAAATATGTCTTTTAGCCTTTCTTCATGTAGTAGACCTTTAGATCCTTGATCCGTGTTTAAATCCTTGTGTTTAAGTTGATATAATCTGAAATGTTTAGGGGAAAAAAAAAGGCAGTACATGTTAAACTGCCGCCGTTATCTTATCACTCAAGTATGGCAATCTCAAGGTTTGGATTCATGTTGTCTGTTAGAATTTTTATCTCTTCTCTCAACATAGCTAAACATTCCTGATGTGTGTGGCTTCATAATATATTTATAGTTTTCTGTGTGGCATCCAGACACTTAACTATCTTAGTAAATAAAAAATATGGGATATATACGGTGCAATTTGGTAGTTTGATCATTGTCACAAGGTTATTTAGTCACATTACCTTGTGTGATTACCAAAAAAAGATGTAAATTATAAGGTATATATGCAAATAAAACTTAAGGTTTGTTCTAAATTGCTGTTAAACCAAAAATTGTGTAAATTATAAGGTATATATGCAAATAAAACTTGAGGTTTGTTCTAAATTGCTTTGAAAGTGTTCTGAAACAAGCAAATCCATGAACGCCCCCATTCAAATTTAAGCCTAAAACAGATAGCGAAATGACACCCTTTTTCCAATTTGCATTTCTATATATAGATGTTCTAGCTCAGTGCGAGTCCTAAACTTTTTTTTTTTTTTTTTTTTTAAGTTTGATTATAAAGAAAATGGTGGCAATAATTCAGTCCATGGTCGGAAGTTATTCTTGTTTTTCTTATATTGTTATTGTTTTCTAATCCTTTGGTGAAATTCCACACTTAGGTGTCATGGAGCTGTTTTAGTTTCTATATACAAAGGGTAAAGGTTTTCTCTAATGCACTGTGGAATTTTTTTTCTGGGGAAATTCATTTACAGAATTTAGCTTGGATTGAGTCTCATGTCTGTACACTATTGGTTATTGAATTTGTCAGGTACCATGTAACAGAATTGATTACCCAGCATGTCAGCAAGGATGCAAGTACAGTTTGAAGTCCTAAGGGAAGCTGCCAGTCATCATTGTAGAAGGGAAGTCTTGTGTCTCCCCTCCAATAAGGAAGAAGATTGCCTACAGAACCGGCACACAATATAAGAAGAAGAATAAAAAAAAAACTGCCCAGAAAAGAATAGGAAAAGTTTCCAAGAACAAAAGTGACAATGGCCACAGTTATCTGAAGAGATGGGAGAATTAAATAAGAAACCTGAAGTTTTTATTTATTAAATTGCTTCCCTCCCTATTAGTTGGACATCTTACCATGGAGGAAGCGCCACAAAATTTTGCGTTAAGTATTGAACAAATCTGGATAATTGTCGTTGCGCCAAGTTCCAGCTACATTTTTTCCTGCCATTGTCTTGACTGTCCTTGGGTGTAGGAAGACAGCTAATGAAATTGACATTTCATTGAGGCCATTGTAGGGAACATGTGCTGGAATAGAATTTGTGACAGACATATGCTCTTTTAAAATAGCCTCTCTCTCTCCTAGTGTTCAATTGTTTTGGTAACAAGTGAGGAGAATCTTGGAAGTAATTGGAGTCCTATACTAATTGAATGATCATGCTCAAGTGATGGTGGCTGGCTGAGTGTATATTGATGAGACAAAGACAGGGATATGATGCTCAGATGGTTTATTTGGTGCAGTGCTGGGCTCGTGGTCCAGGAAGGTCATGATGTTCAGGGTCTCACCTGGCCGGTTGTAGGAGGGGATGGAGCTGTAGCTAGACATTCTAAATCGCCGAGTCGAAATCCAAATAGGATGAAGATTAATTTTTTACGGGCACTTTGTATTTAACACATTGCCGTGAAACAGTGGTCAATGGTCAAATACAATTTATCCCCATTCTCTGTGATGGCGTATCTCTGATTTAAAAAAAAAAAATTGAAATAATATTTAATTGTCACATGTACTATTGGTCGGCTACTTGTTGACACACAACAATATCAATAGGGTCTTTGTGTGTGAATATGGAACCTTCCGTGAGAGAGACCTCCCAAAAGGTCATCAAAACAAGGAGGTTGAATTAAAACTGGTCTAATCATTCACAAGGTAACAAGGCCAAGTCCAAAGAAGTAAATTTAGATGGTGTTTTAGTATTTGTGTTGTTACCTCTTATCTTCAGGAAAAAGTACTGAATGAGAAAAATATAACCTTGCCATTACCATCATGGTAACAAGACCAATTCTAATTAGTAATTTTTTTGACTGAAGATGGTAACTACACAGTTACGGAAACATCCCATAAATTATTTGATTTTGTTACTTTGTGATTCTTATCCCTAATCTGCATTGTTACCTTCTCATTCACTCTTCAAGTTAAATTTTAATATTCCTAAGGTGGTCACACACTTGTGGAAGGTTTCACCAAAGTGGATTTCGTGTAGTTATTAATAAAAATCATTCGACCAACCCAACCTAATGTCTATGAAACTGGTGAGTTAGGGCCAATAACATGGGAATAGTGCGATAGATGAGCAATATGGGATTTTGTGCCTAAAACTATTCCCCATTTATCAGGAAATTTATGGTTAGGCCATCAAGGATTTCCACACTATCCTGATCTTGTGCAATGGAGCTTGGCTATCCAATACTCCTGAAATCTCTAGGGTTTCCTCATTTGTCACCTACACCCTATCATCAACTATATGGACTGATTGACTGAGTCAGTGAGTACAGAACTTACTATTACCATGTGAAATAGAGAACAATTTATGATAAGGCACAATTTGGTTTATAGATTATAATAAAAGAAAATAAGACCTAATCCAAATAATTTATTACACACACACACACCAAAACCTTTATTAAGACACACAGGTCTTACAGAGGATTCTCCTTGGGGTTACAAGACGGAGAAACCTATGAAAGTGGGAAATATCCAAATAATTTATTAGTGTGCGACGTTTCGGCAACAGCATTGTTACCATCATCAGACAAAAGAATAAATCTAAAAGGATGGTAACAATGCTGTTGCCGAAACATCACACACTAATAGATTATTTAGATTAGGTCTTATTTTCTTTTAAGAGAACAATTTAAAAATATATATTTTTGAGGGATTGCATTATCTTTGTCAGCTTATTTAGCCTTCTTCAATTACTCTTACATTCAATGGGTTGCCATTTAAATCCAACTAACCTACAGCTCTCTACACACAAAGAAATTGGAAAACAAAATGATAAAATCTTGTATTTTGGATAACTAAAGATAACCATAATGACGAGGGGTCATTTTTCAACAGCAACAATCTTTAACAAAGGGAAAACTGTTGCAAGTTGAATACCTAATGTGGAATACAGTGGATTTTCTTAATAGTCTCCTTTATAAACTCAACATGGTTATAACATTCTAAAGTGTTTTAACTGTAGTTATTATAATGACAACATGGTTATGCCAACATAAAATCTTGGTCCCAAGACGTGTTGTTTTAGCGGGGTTTGGCTCTATCTTGTTTTCTCTTACAAAACCATTCAAAGAAAAATCTCCTATTTAGGACAAATAGCAACAAAAGTGCTGTTTTGTTTATACTTTTAAATGACAGTTGATTAAAGGTCCCTCTTCATTTAGCAGTATTGGATACTCTGATATCTGTTATCTTCAATGTGAACATTTCTCACATAGATATAAGTAGGGATTAACAAACAAGAAAGATAATATAAAATGATTGTTGTTTTAACTAAGACCATCTCTTCCAAACATTCTTCTAATACAGCTCAGAAGACATGATTCCAACAGATATTTGTTTAAACCCTTTTTTTTTTTCAAGTCTTGGCTTTTCAAGCCAAAGTTGGGAGTGACAATTTGAGACTGGAGGTGGAAGTGAGGCAGGTAATGTAGGTGACATTATGAGAGGTGAAGACAGGCAATGCATGTGGAAGTTGTTAGAATGGAGGAGACAATGTGTGAGGTGGAGACAGGAGATTAGAAAATGTGTGTGGTGTGATAAGACACAATTTGGATTATAGTTTATAAACACAAGTTAATAAGACCAAATCAATAGTGTGTCACACACTTTTTATTTATTTGGATTTGGTCTTATTACCTTGTGTGTGGTGTGGGAGGTGAATGTTGTGAGAAAGGAAACAATGTGTGAGACAGGAGGTGGAAGTAACATGTGAGGCAGGTACTGTAGGGGACATTATAGATGGTAGAAAATGTGTGTTGTGTGGAAGTTGTGAGAAAGGAGGTGAAGACAGGCAATTAGAAAATGTGTGTGGTGTGATAAAGCACACTTTGGATTATAGATTATAAACACAAGGTAATGTCACATACTATATATTTATTTGGATTTGGTCTTATTACCTTGTGTGGAAGTAACGTTGCGAGAAGTAAAGAGGAGACAATGTGTGAGGTGAAGACAGGCAATGTGTGTGATGTGGAAGTTGTGGAGGAGACAATGTGTGAGACAGGAGGTGGAAGTGAGGCGGAGGAGGAGATAAGGCAGCAGTGGTGGCGGCAGCCACAATCTGGTTGTCACCAGAGCCCTAGATCTGTCCCATCCAAGGTCATTGCTGCTGCTGTCTTGATTTACCCATACATTGGTTGGCCGCTGTTGCACTAATACCTGGCTAGGAACTGTGTGTGCCTTCACCCTAAACTGGGTCTTTACTCACACTATCACTGATCAATAAAGTGGAATCCATAGTAAGGTTTTATTTTGAAAGAAATTTAGTTAAAGATGAAATTGTTTAGCCTGTCTGTGTGCCTTGACAGGCTTTATCCATTTTAGCTTACATTTCATGATAAAAGTGTAGATGGCACTTTACTGCTTAAGCAAATGGAATATAAAATTATTCTGATAAATAAACAAAATGATTCATGGCTTATGACACTGGAATCTGGTTGGCTAGAACCAAATAACTCCTTAGAAATGTGGTGAATAGACTTATTAGTTTAAATGAGCCACATACTCTCAAAATACTTGTGAAAATAATCCAGCAACAAATATGAGGAGAGAGAGAGACTGCAAAATAGTTTCTATACTCTTTGTCTTTACGCACTAAATCCTATCTGCTAAAGCTTTTACAGAATAGCCACATAAAAGATTTATAATGCTTCATCAACCTTAAAAGGAATTTAATTTCATAGAGCATTAACAAACAATATCAAAATAAACAACAGGCATCTAAAATTTTATACTATAACAGGATTGCGCTAAACTGAGAATGAGATTGCCAAACACCAATATCAAGGTTTTCCACAGGGATGTCACCAATATTTTACAACACATACTTAGTGTGGGAATATATATACTGTGTGTGTATATACCAATCTGTGTCAAAGAATGGAGAACATGTTACAGTAGAACCTCCCTGTAAAGGACAACATCTAATTGCAGAGCCAAAGTGTCTTTTAGAATGAGGTGTCCTCTTACCGGAAAGTTTATAAATAGTAAAAATGGTAATTTTACAAATGAAAACTGTCCTTTATAGAGAGGTGTCAGCTAAAGAGAGGTTCTACTGTATGTGAATCTTAAATGTTTTATATGGGGCAGAGGTAAACCTACAATGTATTCAGAAAATTCCAAGGAAAGTCAATGATTTGAACTCGAGTCATAGAAATATCAAGAATTCACTATCAAAATTAATAACAAAAAAGAGACCCAAGTTAACTACTTTGGTCAACAATACTCTTATATTCTTATCAATGAAAAACTGACATTGAAATAGAAGCTATTCACAGTAGAATAGGTCATCTCAATGTTTTATTACTTTTATAACTGGTTAGTGAATGCTTTGATCAGATTGATGTGTGGCTTACATATAGATGGGGATTTTGCTGGAAGGAAACCTCTCTATCTTGAAAAAAAATGAAGACTCCTTCATCAAAATAATAGACACAATAATTATTCACCCTCCATTCTTTGTAGGATTGATTTCTTATCTCTGTAAGAATTTCCATCTAGATAGCTGAATATAAATGAGGTTTATCCTGAATATCTTCAAAGGAGAGGTTTCTCAAATTACATATGCACCATGGAATAGAAGCAAGAGGAATGAATAGTCATACAATAGAACCTCTCTTTAGTAGACACCTCTCCACAAAAAGACAGTTTTCATTTGCAAAATTACCATTTTTACTATTTAGCAACTCTGTTAAGAGGACACCTCCCTAAAGAACACTTTGGCTCTGCAATTAGGTGTTGTCCTTTACAGGGAGGTTCTACTGTATTTCATTTTGAATATCATATTAATGTAAAGAATCTATTAAGAAAACACATCATTTGACATCAATGTTATTTTTTCTTAGTATATATCAGTGAATTTACCACAATACCCCACAGTAGAAAAATTCTCAATTTTTTTTTTTTTTACCAAAAAGTTGGTGTTGTACCATATTGATCAGTGAATAATCCACATAGAAAAATCAAATGTCCTATGGATTTACATTATCCTAGTGAGAGGCATGCACAAAATAGATAGCCAGCCATGATTTTTATCTATCATTTTTTTTTTAATGGATTTAAGTACATATCTTTTATTATCCTTAATAAGGTACCCAAATATGATTGAGTGGAGATAAGAAAGGAAGGAAGGAGGAATGTACAAGGTAATAATACCAAATTCAAATGCAGAAATAGTAGGTGACCTTTCGTTAACAATGCTCCTACTGAAACATCACATTATTTATTTGGCCATTAAGTAAGGAGAAAACCATTGTAGGGTTTTCTCTTTTTTTAAATCTTGTCAAAATTTGGATTTCAAATAGGTATCAAAGGGTATTAAGAACCAACTCCAATAAGAAAATGAATGTTTTGGTAGAAGTACCATCATCTAAATGATAGAAAGTACTTTTCTCTAAAATGGAGCACAATTTACTCTCTTTATAGATGGTCCTGTTACCCCATTGGTATAGAGACTTTTTTTTTTTTAAATGGGATAATAAGTAAAGGTATTTGCTCTCTCCTCAAGAAAAAAATCTTGGAGGTCTTTTTTCCCCCCTCACAATAAACTGCTACAACTTAGCTGTCTGAGTGAGTGTTGGCTTGTATTATACCTTAGGAAACTACCGTTGTCTTCTCCACCTGAGTGACAAGTCAAGGCTGTTGCTGCTGGGCCATTAAATAACATTTGTTTGCAGTGTCATTGATGGTGAAACTATTGTTAGCTCACCAACTTCTTTCTGGGGAAGGAGGACTTCTTTGCACTCCTCTCATCTTCCAAACTATAGTTTTTTTTTTAAACTCATTTTATTTGGAATTCTTAAGACTTTTGGTATTAAGCAATTCTCAAAAATGGCTCATCATCTTGTAATGACATCTTTGATATAGATGTAAACCATGGTGGAATACCACATTTCTCTTGTTTTGAGCAATTATCTTCTTTCATATTAGCTATAATTACGGACCATTAAATCATTGAAAAATACTTCCTTGCTATAGTTAATAGACTGCCAATGACCTTTGGAGTACATCTTTATGTTTCATTTAGACGATGGCTATCTTCTCTAAACTTTTTCATTGGTACATTATATCAAAGCTGGTGTTTTGATAGTTGGTATTACATTGATTGTCATACATACAGTTTGCCAAATTAAATTTTGATCTTGTAACATGATTTTTCACCTAAAGTCTTAACTGATTTCTCTTATTTGTGAAAAGGCCTACAACTTGGCTGGCGCAATGGAAAAATATTCTAAAACTTGTGCAGATTTGGCTAACTCTAGGTTTGAGACCTGAGTAATTTTATCAATTATAATTCTTAATTTTATCCTTAGGTGGTACTCTTTTCAATGGGTTTTGAATATTGTGGTGCAATATTGTTTTTCTTTCCTAACAAGACCAAAAGGGCAATAAAACTATCCTGGGTGCCCTGGCACAATAGAACCTCCCTGTAAAGGACAGCACCTAATTGAAGAGTCAAAGTGTTCTTTAGGGAGAGATATCCACTTACCGGAGAGTTAATAATTAAAAATTCATTTTCCAAATGAAAACTGTCCTTTGTAGCGAGGTGTCCTCTCATGGAGTTTCTACTGTATCACCATTGACTTCTATCACACTAAACAATGAGGTAACAATGATTAGGTACAATTTGGATTATAGATTAGAAACACAAGGTCTCTTATTACCTTGTGTTTCTAATGAGGTAACAAGACCAAATGTTACCATCATCAGATAAGAGTAATATAAATTATTACTTATTTGTATCTTACATTGTGATTTTTAATATATAATCTATATATTTTATATACAATAAAAACACAATCCTAACTATACTTGGTCTCTTGTTACCTTTTAAATTTTTACCCCTTTTTGAATTTTATAAGATAAAGAAGACCTTTTGAATAATATCAGCTGTGTAATGTTTCCATATTGTATACATATCCATTAATTACCCTATTCTAAATATGGTTTCTGTTGTTGTTGCGTTGAAGCTTCACACATAGAATTGGGTCGTGTTGAGTGACCTTCTAGAACAAAGCTGTTTACAAAGGAAGAGTGTAGAGCCAGCCTGTGTCCAGGAGAATACAATGTGGCCTACAATAGGCCGTTATAACCAAGTAGATGTATTCCAACACAATAGCCTCTTCTTCCTCATCCCCACTCTCTTTGCCATTCTGTAGGGAACTAAATTGATACATTGTGTGTTTTTTTGTAGTAGTATGTATGTAGTAGTGAGTACGAAAGACTATTAAGGAAAGAGTAATTTGGGGGAAAAATTTTCAATTTGAAATTAAAAGAAGTCAAAATATTCACAAATAAAGAAGTAGTGTTGCTGGTTTTTGTCTTTTGTGTTTACTTCTTCATAGTACTATGAGTAATAATAAATTATATTCAGTTTAATTTTTTAAAGATATTTTGGATCCAGAAGTTGTGTTACACGCTTATGACCAATGAATCTAAATGAAGCTAGTTTTTACCATTTGAAAATTTTCAATTTCTACTTTTCCCATTCCTTTTGTTCTGCTGATGGTAATAATGCTGCTCCTATAAAATACCCCAATTTAGATGTGATCTTTCCATGCTCCTTCCCCCTCCAGATTCCTACAAATGGCCTATTCAATCTTAAAAGATATTTAAAAAATAGTCAAATATTGTCACCTTAAAAATTTAAAGCATGTAGGATTATTTGCATGAAATATATCCTTATTTTCACATACAGTAGAACCTCTCTGTAAAGGACATCTAGTTGCAGAGCATTAAAGTGTCCTTTAGGGTGAGGTGTCCTCTTACCAGAGAGTTACTAAATAGTCAAAATGGTATTTTTGGTGATGAAAACTGCCCTTTATTGAGAAGTGTTCTCTAGCGTGAGTGTCCTCTCATAGAGGTTCTACTGTATTCTTGGACATAAAAAAAGAAGCGGTATAGTAGTTGAAAGTAAAAAAAGGTAAGTGGGTGATGTCAGTGGGAGTAGTATAGGTAAGTGGAGTAGGTTAATCCATTCTTTCTCACATTACAGATCCTTCCTACCTTGGCACCCAGCCCACCCACTCTCACACAAGGATGTTTCATCCATCCAATATATTTCTCTCCTAAATTCCTTCCTAGCAATGGTTTTGGCATGTTACCACCTTTTTTTTATACCCATGTGTAGCGTGGTGTCACTGAAGATTATAGTTGGCTGTGATAGCGGTGTATAAAAATAGTGTTGACAACACACTGATGTCACAGGCAGTCTTTTAAATATCTCCACCATCATCCTACTACTATCTGTTTGCCCCACCCAAACTGACAAGTATCTCTCTGTGTGTTCCAGAACATTTGCCAGCAGGTCTTCCAAAATGCCAAAGCCGGTATGTTTTTTTTATCTTTTACTCTTCTATCATTTTTTTTTTTTTTTATGAACATATACATTTGAAAAATTAGTACAAATGTGATATTGTACTGGGATAAGGTGCATAAATTATTTTAAAAAAGGGCATCTCCTTATCGTGCAACTGAAACACAAGCCATCAGCAACTTTCAGTTGTACAATAAGAAGATTCCCCCTTTTTCATAGTATACATTTGAATCATTATTTTGATTTTTGTAAACTCAATATACTTACAAGTGTTCTTCTTCCATATTATCAATTTATTAAAACAAGTTATTTGGCAACCTCTCAATACACTTTGTATTGGGTTGCCTTAAGGAGATAAATCATGGTGGGTAGAGTTTGTGCTACTACTTACACTTAAGGACAAATTAGAAAAGATGCACATTTTAGCATGTGTATCAGAATTAAGACAATAACTCTGAAAGATATTTGTAAAACAATGACCTTTATTGAAGACACACAAGATAACCAAGTGCAAACAAAATTGGCTTCTCAAAAAAAAAAAAAAAAAGACTTTCCACTTCCTCAAGTTTTTGTACATGAGTGCATATTGTCTTCTTCTTTCTTATCTCCACTCAATCATATTAAGGTATCAAGCTTTACAAGCTTGAGACTTTTGATGGTGTCTGCCGGGGATGAGTAGAGCTCATCAATGGATGAGTCAATACAGTCAATAATGTGTTTTGGGGTTGCAGGTTGACACTTAGTACATAGTGGGAAAACCATGCAACCATTCTGGAAAGTGCATATTGTACATGTACCCTATGTCTACACATTTAGACTTTGGCACTCTTACATCAAGGTGCCATATTAACATTTGTCGGTGGGATTGGACTTGTGGTTGACTGTGTTGTCTCCAATATCACTTAGAGCACAGCTGGAAAGTGGGGAGTCCCGATGAGACTCCCTTGGCTGTAAATAGGTGGAGTCAGCACGAATGAGTCAGACATAATGGCAGACTTTGTCCACATGTCATCAGCCTTTCTTGAACCCTGTCCTTTAGATGAGACTACAGCCCTGCTTTCTTATTTGTAAATGGAACCTTGCAAAGCCCAAATTGTTTTAACTGTAGTTATTATTATTTCTTTGCCTAGTACACGTGGTACAGGCAATGATAATAATGGTGGGTAGAAGTTGCCGACTGCTTTTACTGTAAGTGCACCACATGTCTACACATGTGCCTGCTTTCTTATTTGTAAATGGAACCTTGCGAAGTCCAAATTGCTCTAACTGTAGTTATTTATTTTTTGCTTATCCCTAGTACACGTGGTACAGGCAATGATAATCATGGTGGGTAGAAGTTGATGACTGCTTTTACTGTAAATGCACCACATGTTTACACATGTGAAAAGCAGTTTGACTTTTGCACTTACAAATGTGCCAGAGCCCTGCTAACTGTAGGTATAACAACATCAACATATGGTTATGACAAAATAAAATCTTGGTCCCAACTATCCTATAACTATAAAAATAATGCACATCATATTTATAAACCAAAACATAGTCCAAATCATCGATTATCCCCAAATTAATAAATGTTGGTAATTTGGGCTGAATTTTGATCTCCTAGATACAAAGACATATTGATACAATTACAAGGCTCATATACAAGTTGGGGCCCAAAAAATGGACAATTTTAAGTGAAGAAATAATATTATAAAACTTCACTTATATATATGTTGTTAAAGTAGAAATCAAAGTATGAATTACAATTTGGTATCGTTACTGTTATATTACTGTTTGTTATAGGAGCAATGAAAAAGAGACAATTGAAAATTAATTATATAAATTGAATGTATTTTAAAATCAATCTCTCACATGGAATGTACAATAACATAAATCTTTATAAATCCTGAGTTCAACTGACCCAGATGATGGACCTCAGCAATGGTCCCACTCCAGGGATACGGAGGAGCTGCATCTGTGCTCATGTTAGAGTCAGCAGCAAAGGCTTCCATGTTAGGAACGGCCTCCAATTACAGGCAAAGTCAGACTTTCACCAAAGTGTGCCTGGATCATGGTGCCATGATCAACGAAAGCTGCACCCCAATACCCCATTCCATGAGATCATGAACTCATGGAATTCGTGTAATCTTTGCACAAGGGGATAATAAACAACACAATAACATAAATGATGAACAGGAATGATGGCCATAGGCCATTTACCCACAGCTGTATGCTCCTAACACAATTGTACACATGTCTAATGAAAACATTCAGGAAGATATACGAGGGGTGTCCCATAAGTCCGTGGCCCGACATATAAAGAAAATGACTAATAAAATTATTATGATTTATTTTTCAACATAATCCTCTTGCAGCGACCGATGACTCGGAGCATTGTCTTGATGGTAAACAATCTTCCTGGACAACTTCCCTCTTATCTTTTCTTCAATAGCTTCTCGTAGTTGCTTCACAAGATTTGCATAATAATTGCCAGTGATGGTTTGACCCTTATTCAGAAAGTCTAGAACAAGTACACCCTCGGAATCCCAAAAGACAGACACCATAACCTTCTCTGCTGATGGAACTGTCTTGGCTTTCTTGGGGGGAGGGGAACCAGAGTGTCTCCATTGCATGGATTGTTGCTTGGACTCTGGTGTAAAGTGATGGGCCCAAGTCTCATCCATGGTAACAAATCTACTGACAAATTCCTCTGGATTGGCTTCAAATAACACAAGATTGTCCGAAAATAACTTTCTCCTTACAGCCTTTTGATCGGGTGTCAAAAGTTTGGGAACCCAACGGGCAGAAAGCTTCCTGAGGCCCAAGTGTTCTCTCATAATCCGATCCACTGTCGTTTTTAGAATACCCAAGGTCTCTTCTATCCGACAAACTGTCATTCTTCTGTCCAACATAACCAAATCATGTATCTTGTCGATGTTTTCTTGAGTAACTGACTCAACAGGTCTTCCTGGTTGATGTTCATCTTCGGTGCTGATCCTCCCTAATTTAAACGCAGCTACCCATTTTTTTACTATGCTATAGGAAGGAGCATCTTCCCTTAATGTATCCACCATATCCTCATAGATTTCCTTCGGCGACATTCCTTTCTTACAAAGATATTTTATTACAGCACGAAACTCGTTTGTCTCCATTTTAGATGATTCCTGTTTTTTGTCCTCTTTCAGGACCTATAACAAAAAAAATGGTTAGTTGTAGAAACATGAAAATTTACATATCTTTATACAAGGCTTTAAGGTATTTATGGTAAAATTTATTATTTTCTAATATTTCGTTCTCATGGTCGGGCCACGGACTTATGGGACAACCCCTCGTACACTTGTTTGGTGGCTATTTAGCTGATGATATATTTAGTAACTGTTACTTCCTTATTTACTCTGTATTGATTATTTTAAAATTTTATTATGCTTCACACGCATTGTCTCATCTACTTGGTGTATTTCATTTTGAAATTCTGCATATATACTATACAGTAGAGCCTCTTTGAGAGGACACTCACTAGAAGATATCTCTTTCCAAATGACAGTTTTTATCACCAAGATAACCATTTTTTAGTTATTTAGCAACTCTCCAGTAAGAGGCCACCTCTCCCTAAAGGAAACTTTGCCTCTGCAACTAGGTCTTTAATAGAGAGGTAGTTCTACTGTATTCCCATTTTTAAAGAATATTATTATGATAAGTCACATTTTAGATCATAGATTATAAACATAAGGTAATAAGACCAAATCCAAATAGTGTGTGATGTTTCTGTAACAGCATTGTTGCCGAAACGTCTCACACTATTTATTTACATATTTGGATTTGGTCTTATTACCTCGAGAATATTACTAATTTATTTTAAATTTTTGTACAATTTCTTGCTTCCCCACATCCACCCAGTGTAGGAGAGTTCTAAATATTGATAGATTGCCTATATTTTTCAAGGGGGATAATCTTCCATTAAAATGTTAGTTCCAATCTCTCTTTGTATCTAAGAGAGCAAAATTCAAATTATCAAATTTTTGTGTTTATGACTATTTTAAATAAACATTTATTAATTGGAGGACAATTGATCATTTGTGTTATGTTTTGGTTTCTCGATGTATTTCTCCACCAACTAGAGGCTCTGTAGAGTTGTGGTGAGATAAAGTAGCTTGAAAGTTTTGGCTGGGAGAATCTGCCGACACACTGACCTAGCTGCAGCTATAAGGAAACTGCCATAAGTCACCTTTCTGGAGGCTGCAGCCTGCCTCGGGCCATAGCCCATTTACTCACAGCTGTATGCTCCTTCTTCTTTCTTATCTTCTTCATTTTTTTTTGCTTATCCCTAGTACACGTGGTACAGACCATGATAATCATGGTGGGTAGTTAGCGACTGCTTTTATTGTAAGTGCACCACATGTCTAAACATGTTAAAAGCAGTTCGACTTTGCACTTACAAATGTGCCAGAGCCCCATTTTGGTTACTTGCAACTCGTTGGTGAGGTTGGACTTTTGCAAGAATCAGGGGCCATTAGAGCATTTTTTTTTTAATCGGAAAAAAGTGCCCAATGCAGGAATTGAACCCAGGTCGTAGTGTTCGAAAACCAACGGTTTAGACCCTGCTTCCACCGACTTATTTTCATCATGACTGGGTTAAGTAGAATGCATATGCCTTTGTCATTAAGACTGAGAGCACTACTCAGTGGCAGGCCGACTTAGCTCCAAAAGAAATGGCCGCCTCTGACATGAGGAACAGACGCCATGTGCAGCCGCTCCTAACATGGAGTACAGACGCTGCTTATCCTGTAATCCTATCAGTCGGGCCAGCTGAACCCAGGTTTTTTAGTGAGCTTGTTACTGCTCCCCCTCCTCCTTTTTCATCCGGGCTTGGATCAGCAAAGGCAGAGTTAGCTCTATGCTCCTAACATACAAATGTACACACTCACATGCCTACATATTAAAGACTATTATCTATAAATGTGGGGGTCGGTGGAAGAATGGTCTAAACCGCTAGTTTTCGACAGCTACGACCCAGGTTCGATTCCCGCATTGGGCACTTTGTCAGATTAAAAAAAACTCCAATGTCCCCCGATTCTTGCAAAAGTCCAACCCCATCAGCGAGTACAAGTAACCAAACGGGGCTCTGGCATATTTGTAAGTGCAAAGTCAAACTGCTTTTCACATGTGTGGACATATGGTGCACTTACAGTAAAGCAGTCACCTACCTCTACCCACCATGATTAACATGGCCTGTACCACGTGTACTAGGGATAAGCAAAAAAAAAAAAATCTAGAAATGTGATATACTATTTCAAATCATGGAAGTACAAGGTTATAGCTCAAATCCAAATAAATAGTATGTGACATTTCAGTAACAACGTTGTTACCATCTTCAAGACAAAAGTACTGAATTCAGTCACTAGGGTATTGTTTTGCTCATGTTTATTATTATACAGGCCAAATTTCAAAAAACACCCTTCTTAAAACATCTTTAGCTCAAAGAAAAAGCAAAAAAAACACTTTTGGTCAGAAAATAACTGTTGCAACAATTCACTTTGGTACAAAACACCTTGATATTGGCTCAGAAGGCTCGGAGTTGCCACACACACATCTAAACAATAGCTTTCACAATTTAAAGCATTCGCCATATGACACCGGCACATTTTTATAAACCTCCCTATTAGATGAATATTCATTTTAACTCTGTCTCCACACTCAATTCTAACATAATGTAACAATCAAATAAAACCCATGGACAAAACTTAAAGAAGTTGTACCTTTTAGCATGTATATCAGGATTCAGACATTAACTGAAAGATAATACAGTGACCTTTATTGAAGACACACAAGATAACCAAAACCAAGCATGAACAAAATTGCCTCTGTCTCCTTAAAAATTAGATGACCGGCAATATCAGACTTTCCACTTCCTTAAGTTTTATCCATGAGTCTATATAAAGAGGATGGCAAAGTTAAATTGAATTTTCATGTGTTTATAAAATTGTGTAGGATGGATTCCCATATGTAATATGAAGATATAGATGTTATATTAAAATTATGAGAGCCTGTGTGATTCTTTCTCAAACTAAAAAGAAAGTGAAGGTTGTATTTCTATTGCAGATGAATCTGATTGTTTTCCTAGCTAGGTAGATAAGATTTAACAAAGTTGTGTCTAACAAAATAATACTTTATCTAAAAAGGATCATAGCCTATCTTTAATTTAAAGTAATTCAAGGCTTTACTTTAGAATTTGATAATACAGTAGAACCTCCATGACAGAACACCTCTCTACAAAGGAAAGTTTTCATTTGCAAAATTACCATTTTTACCATTTAACAAATCTCAGATAAGAGGACAACTCTCCTTAAAGGACAGTTTAGCTCTGCAATTAGGTGTTGTCCTTTACATAGAGGTTTTAGTGTGCCATGGTACATATGGAGGGTAAACTGGATATGGTAGAACTCTTGAAAGATCTTGACTACAGGCAAACTTAGAAGTGGGATATATGGTTTTAGAAGGGGGGGGGGGGGGGGAATCGAGAAGGTAGACAAGATCAGGATTTTCAAAAATAACGTGAACAAAGTTGAAAAAAAAAAGTTGATAAAATTATATAAATGATTTACCACTCTTTTAAAAATAAATATATCTTAGTTATTCGAAAGCTAGAAACCTCTGAAATGTAAGCAATATTAAAAACAGCCTCTGAGGATAAGTTTCCAGCTTTATTTATAAATTCTCTCTCGGGTATTATAACCTTTCTACAGGAGTATATGAGGGGAAAAATCCTGTAGAAAGGTTTATAATACCTGAAAGTTTGAGAGAATGTACAAATAAAAGTATTATACAATGGAGTCCATTGCAGTAAGGGCAGTAGAAATGGTATTATTTTTAAAAGAATCATACGCGTCTATAATAGTTTCAAATTTTCATAGTATATATATATCCCACAATTGTTAGAGAGTGTTACAAGCCGGAGTTGTACAATACTGTTAGACAGAGAGGATATTCCACCCCCCCATCCTGTGGAAATTTTATTCAAATTTGAGTTCAGGTTTTGGGGGAGGGGGAAAGGTCTTTGCCTCCTTATTTGTGTAAAGTGAGGTCTTTTGTCCCAGCGGCCTTCAAATGATAACCCCAAATTTATCAAGCTTAAAGCCATTATTTTAGTTCATTCAATCTTAAACACAAGGTAACACAGGACCAAATAAATAGTGCAACGTTTCAGTACAGCGTTGTTACCATCTTTAGACAAAAGTACTGAATTGAGGAAAAATTATCACAGCATGTTTTGAATAGTTATTGTTACCAAATGTATAAACAAGATAATAGTAACCATTTGATAACAATAACTATTTAAAACATGCTGTGATATATTTTCTCATTCAGTACTTTTGTCTAAAGATGGTAACAACGCTGTTATAGAAACATCACACACTATTTATTTGAATTTTGTCTTATTACCTTGTGTTTAAAATATATAATCCAAATTGTACCTTATCATTTATTAATCTTAAAACAACAAAAAAATCTGTTATGGAGAAAGAGTTGCTATATAAATTCAATAACCCTTTTGTACCAAAAGTTGAAGGGAATTATTATATGGGAAAGAGTGTTACATAGAGGAATTTTTTTTACAAAGGGTATGATAAGGCACAATTTAGATTATAAACACAAGTTAATAAGACCAAATAAATAAATAGTGTGTGATGTTTCAGCAACAGCCTTGTTACCATCTTCAGACAAAAGTACCGAGTCTATTACATATATACATTCAGTACTTTTGTCTGAAGATGGTAACAACACTATTACCAAAACATCATTTATTTTGATTTGGTCTTATTACCTTGTGTTTACAAAAGTTATTTTTATCACAAAGTTAATTAAGCATTGTGGGTGTTCGATTTCTCACCTGACTTTCTTCCACTTATACCAAAGCCATTAATCTTGTTTCACCAGTTTAGTTGATCGATTGATTACTTGATAAAAGGTTCCTCCACTCTTATCAAAACTCTTGGTATATCAAATTCCATATCTGCAAAGTACTCAATAGTGAAATTGTGCAACTAATCCCTTTAGATTTGATACAAGGTAACATTTAGGATTATAGATTTGACAACCATCATGATTGGGTGAAGTAGAATGCGTCTGCCTTTGTCATTAAGACTGTGAGAGCAGTACTAGAAGAAGAAGGTACTAAACCAAATTGTGTGTGACCTTTGATAACAACTTTGTTACCATCATTAGACAAATGTACTGGATGAATAAAATGATTGAATAAAAAAATACATTCAGTACTTTTGTTTGACGATGGTAACAATGTCACTGAAATGTTGCACACTATTTATTTAGATTTGGTCTTATTACCATGTATTTCCTCTTTAGATTTCTTCTTATAGACTTGGGTGCAATCCTGTTAAATCTATCACCAGTTATATAGGGGCCTCTGAAAAAAAGTATTCCCCGATGAGAGACTGGATGAAAGTACTGAGTCTAGAGCTTCTCAAAGTTTTTTTTTTTTTTAATTTTATGGTTTTGATAGTTTTAAAGCTGACATTGTGTCTCTAAAGGTTATTGTAGCATCATCATCATTGCCATATTTCTGATCCTTGTTTAAAAAAGAGTAAGAATTATAAATTTTAAGTAGCTTACATCTCAACCTGCAACCCCAAAACACATTATTGATTGTATTGACTCATCCATTGATGAGCTCTACTCTTACCCGACACCATCAAGCTTTACAAGCTTGACATCCTAATATGATTGAGTGGAGATAAGAAAGAAGAAGTAGCTTACACAAGTTCATTGAAAAAAAAAAAAGCAACACACACGACTGGTATTTTACAGTTTTCAATTTTTGTTGTTGATGAATTATTGGTGTTCAAAAAAGTTTTGCCATATATTCAGTATGCTGTCTTTTTGTTCTGAAGCTATTATTTAAAATAAAGGAAATATTAATCTAACACAGTGAGTGAAGGATCTCTCTTGTGTGAAATATAGCTAGCTAAAATAGTTATGTGTCACACTACTTATTATATCATTAGAATCTGTATCCAACCTTCTATATAGATAATAGGCTAACAGAGTTTTCAGTTGTAAAGTTTGAAGCTATCTCCTACAAAGATACTTAAACTATAAATAACCATTTTCAAATAATGACATGGGTTTTTGTTTAATACAGGTTCTGTATTTTTATCCAATTTTATATATATACTAGCCGAATGACCCGGGCAACGTCAAAAACAAAATGTCTCGCGCAGTGGCGGCGCCATCGTAGCAGACTAATAGGAGAGCGCCATTCCAAAAAAAAAAAAGCAAACGGTGACAGAGATGAAGAACGCATGACGCTCGTAACTGTATATAGAATATATATATGTTATGATTATGTTGTTGAAAAAGATAGAGAATTGAAGGTGCAGTCGTGAAAAAGGAAAGATAGTTATTTACCTTTCAAGTAGTTTTTATTTTCAATTACTTGAAAAGACTATATATAAAATATATATATATAAAGAATATAAATGGGAATTGTATAAGAAACGGAGGTTTCCTCCACGAGCTGTGTAGAGATTTGCTGATAAGTTGGGTGCATCAAAGAACTTTCTCAAGAATGAGTTGGTTATAGGGAAGTAAGCTGATAGCAGCAGGGTGCTCTGGAAATTTCCTCAAGTCTACGGCAGCAGGATTTAATGTCTTATCTAATCTAGGCCACAGCACAAGTGAGAAATACAGCAGCATGCCATGGTCTGGTGGGTGGAACCGTCGAGTCACCTCATATTGGGAAACTGCCAGCTCACTGGCCTGCTGCTGGTCAAAATCTCCCTACGTTGCAGCCCTGGATTTATTGTAGTTGAGGCCACCAGACAACCATCTACATCAGAGTTGCCATCAAACTATGCTAGTAGCGCTACCGTTTACAAAAGTATGCGTGTAAAAAAGATTCCAAAATATTTATATATATACAGCTAAACCTGTCTATAGTGCCCCCTCTAAATAGTGCCTTCCTCTCTATAGCGCCCTATTTTAAATACGTAGTATGATGCGATTTACATTAAAAGTGACCTGTCTATAGCAGCCCCTCTCTATAGCATCCTATTTTGGCGAGTTCCAAGAGGGGGCGCTATAAACAGGTTTAACTATATTATTTTATGAAAATTCGAAGCTATTATAGACATGTATGATTCTTTTTAAAATTAAAAAAATGCTACTGTTAACTGTAAATTGTATAGTTTTAAAAAGAATCATAAGCGTCTATAATAGTTTCAAATTTTCATAACAGGTGACGTGCTAATGCATCATAATATTCTTTTATATAATTATAATTCTCTATATTATTCACATATACAGTAAAACCTGCTAAAATGAACCTGGGATATAACAAAACCTTTTTTTCTTTCTTTGGGTAAAGCCTTGATAGCTTTTTATAACAAACCTGAAATAGTTCCCATTTTTATTTTATAATACAGGGAACTATGACTATAGTGAACCTTAGGTAGTCTCATTGGGATTGATTATAGAGGGGATATATGCTAATAAAATGGATACAAATGAACCAAGGATAGTTTGAGGTATTTACAGGCTTTATTAAGAATTGATGGTTGATAGGAATTGCTTAAATAACTTTTCACAACATTGGATTTTGCTCCTTCCTAACGTATAGCTAGAATTTGTAGTGCTAACTAGATTGATAAGGTACCATTTGGATTATAAATTATAAACACAAGGTAGTAAGACCAAATCCAAATAAATAAATAGTGTGTGACGTTTTGGTAACAGCGTTACCATCTTCAGACAAAACTACTGAAAGTAGTAGTTTTGTCTGAAGATGGTAACAACACTGTTACCGAAACGTCACACACTATTTATTTATTTGGATTTAGTCTTATTACCTTGTGTTTGCAAACTAGATTGTAACTACACGTTGAGACAGGGCAAGAGGATCCAAAAGCTCCCAAATAGATCATTAAAAACTCTTCTTATCAAAATGCTACAATTCAATACAAATCTAAGGATAATAATTTAATGTTGAAATTGAGTTTGTGTTGAGATAGTTTGTATTATGTTCAAAGATTGCCAAATTATCAATTCATAGCAGTAGGGAAGGATATTTTGTTGTCCAATTATGGTGTAGGCTGTCGAAAGTTGTTATAATTGAGTTAAATTGGCTACAGTTGAAATTTGAATAGTTTGTGAATTATAGTAAAGTGTTTAATGAAAATTGCCCGGTTATTTGAAAATTGGTGGAATTATAGTTAATGGAATTATTGAGGTTATCCTCTAAATTTTAATGCCACACACTTCCCCCCCATATATAGTTTTTTTTTTTTTTTAATCGAAGAAGAAAAACCTCATGTGGAATGGTTTGGCCATTTTGAAAGAAATGTTGGCCATAGTTAAAGCCATTCATTCTAATGACAGTTTTATAGAGTTTTAGTGGGTCACTATTGTTAGTAGATGAATGGTATCTCTCTATGAAGAAAGTATTTTTTTTACAACGATAATCCAAGTAATGGTTGAAGAGAATCCTAACCATTCAAGTAAAACAAGAGAAAGGAAGTTGTGAGCCTACATAATGAAGTTGGTTTCAGAAAGAAGCAGGAAATGACTTGACTTTGCACATAATCAGGGAACAAATGAATGGATGCCATAGACTTCCTGTCTTCCACCCAAGGCCAACATAAAAAGTTTGTTGAACCAGAACATGTATGGTAATATTAAGAAAAAGGCATCCCTGGATTGTGCATGTTGCTGAAGGCTTGCACAATCTATTTGAATAAATATCAATTAATTGACAATATTCATTGTTATATAAGCACAGCCTGCTCCTTATTAATGAAGACCCATAGCCGCAATCTTGGCTTTTCTTGATTTATTAGTAGAATTTTATAAGGCCACTAGGTATTGATAAGGCACAATTTGGATTATAGGTTAGAAACACAAGAATGCTGTTACTGAAACATCACACACTGTTTATTTATATGTATTTGGTCTAATTACTTGTGTTCCCAATAGGAATTGTAAAATAATCAATGATTAGTTGATATTTATTCCAATTTTAACACTTGATCTGGTCCTTTTTTTCCTTTTCTATTTTTTCATACGTGGTAATATCAGAGAAGTCAATGATAAGGCACAATTTGGATTATAGACACAAGAAAATAAGACCTAATTAAAATAATTTATTAGTGTGTGGCGTGTCAGTAAGTGTTGTAACCATCATCCGACAAAAGAATAACATAAAAGATTTATTCTTTTGTCTGATGATGGTAACAATGCTGTTGCTGAAACATCGCACACTATTAAATTATTTGAATTAGGTCTTATTTTTTTCTGTATCAGAGAAGTCATGTTACATAGCCTCTAGTCAGCAAAATGGGTAGTCCCTCTTAATGAATAGATCTCCAATATAATGTTCTTTCATGTTTTTTTTTTTGCTTATCCCTAGTACACGTGGTACAGGCCATGATAATCATGGTGGGTAGTTAGCGACTGCTTTTTACTGTAAGCGCACCACATGTCTACACATGTGAAAGCAGTTCGACTTTGCACTTACAAATGTGCCAGAGCCCCGTTTGGTTACTTGCACTCGCTGGTGGGGTTGGACTTTTGCAAGAATCGGGGGGCCATTGAAACATTTTTTTTTTACAGAAAAAAGTGTCCAAGCGGGAATCGAACCTGGGTCGTAGCGGTCGAAAACCAAATGGTTTAACCAGCCTTTCACTGACCCCCCCCCCATTTTATGTGTGACATAAATGTGTAACTTGTATCCAATTTCTCCTTCTTTATTAATTGTCTTAACTCCTCCATTAAACTTGTAATTACATTACAGTAGAACTACCTCACTGTAAAGGACAATACATAGTTGCAGAGCAAACATGACCTTTGGGAAGTAGTCTCCTCTTAACAGAGGGTAGCTAATAAGTTGGTCATTTTTTTTTATAAAAGAGTTGTTCTTTGTAGAGAGGTGTCCTCTCATGGAGATTTTACTGTATTTTTCCCATCTACATATTAGATTTGTTTTAAGTCTTGGTACATGACCATATGATCAATACCATAACTTTGAGCACAGTGGTGAACTCCACTCTGGCCTATTCCAATCAACCATGGAAACGATATTGACCTACAGAATGTAGGAATTTTCTTTCACATGGTACAGATTGGGATGTTACTTGAGCTTTTTTTTTAAGGATCATATTACAATAATGGGATTTCTTTCTTCTTCTTTTTTTTTTTAATAGCAGCTATATCCACTTTCTTTTAAATACTTATGTAACCAACTACATGTGGCACAGGCCATGATAATCATGGTGGGTAGTACGGTGAAGTGCACTACATGTCTATACATGTAGATAGCAACAGTGTGTCATAGTCCTACTTGGTTACTTGCTGGTGGATTTGTGCATGAATTGGGGCTCCATCACAACAAATCAGTATGAGTAAATTTTATGTGACTTATGTTAATGTGAAAAAATAATTTTAAAATAAAAAAATAAGTTTGGTGTTGGTATTAAAATCAATAAAGGTATATCTTTACCACATTAGTGTGTTTATTACTATCTTAAAACTAAAGTACAACAAAAGAAAGAAAAGTACTTAAGGCAGTAACAATGCTGTTGATAAATTTTGGGGTTGTTACCTTGTCTTCTTCTTCTTTCTTATCTCCACTCAATCATATTAAGGTATCAAGCTTGTTGAGCTTGTTGATGATGTCTGCTGGGGATAAGTAGAGCTCATCAATGGATGAGTCAATAATGTGGTTTGGGGTTGCAGGTTGGGAATTACACTTATTACCTTGTGAAACCAGACAGGTAGTTTCTCAAGGAGTATGTGATTATCTTATCAGATGGGCTACCCCAAGAAGGTTTCAGTCAGATAGAACACCAGAGTAGGCGGTGAGATATGAAAGAGTTGAGGTGGAATGTAGGTCACCCACCTGCAATGTTTGAGTTGAGATTTGCAAGGGAGAAGATAAGATTGCTTCCAGCTGTGCTGCTCACATCCTTTGCTTACTAACCAAAACTTATTCACCTTTTTTTATTATATTACTGGGGCATTAGCTGGTCGCATTGGAGATTTTTAGATATACCTACATAAACCAAGTTACCAAACACTCTTTTTATATCTTTTAAAACATGCTGCCTACAACTGCTATCAACTGAGTTATCTGAAGGATCACGATGTCTGACACAAATGAACAGATGGCTCCGAGATGTAGAAGATTCCAGCTCTCACATCCATCAGGGGAAATACCAACAAATTTTCACAGTTACAACAAACCAAAATTATTTTTTGTCAGAAACAAAAAAAAGTAATCAGTGAAGGCAGTCTCTTTATCTCCACACAATAATATACAGCCCAATAAAGTGATGTTTGCTCTCCTTCCTTTCAATGGGCTAGCCAGGAAAGATTGTTGTGTGCCACCACCCTCCAAAATTAAGAAGAAAGTCTCAATGTAACATGTATTTCTGTGGAGGTGTAATATACAGGGTAACCCATAAGTTATGAACCCTTTATTTTTTTATAAAAATTAAAAGGCAAACTAGAAAAAAAAAACTTATCTTATTTTAGATAATAGATTAAGCTTTAATGAATATATTGATAACAGTACTATTTAAGAACTTGCTGTAATATTTTTTCTCATTTATTCTTTTGTCTGATGATGGTGATAGTGTTGCCGAAACGTCACACACTAATAAATTATTTGGATTAGGTCTTATTTTCTTTTAGATCAAGTTTTAATCTATTACCTAAAATAAAATAGTTATAGTTTATTCTAGTTTGCCTTTTAATATAAAAAATAATAAATATTTTGGATTTTATGGGTCACCCTATATTTGTGTTGTATCATGCAGGCGTTGTAGTTCTTTCCCAATTGGTGGTAGCTTATCAGCCAATTCTAGTGATTGGTGGTACCCAGGTTGTTTCACTATATTCATTACTTTTATATTGATAATTTGTGGATTATAGATTAGAAACACAAGGTTAAACTTAGTTTTAAATGCGCATGGCTCTTACCACATGGCAATGCTGACATCTCTTATTGGGGTATACTTAATGAAATTGAGCCATCAAAATGCTAATCCTAGCTAAATGCTAAATAGCTAATCCTAATTCAAAATGCAAGTAAGCACCTTTCAAGTGTAACAGTTATTATTATTTTTTTCTTATCCCAAGTACACGTGGTACAGGCCATGATAATCATGGTGGGTAGAAGTAGGCGACTGCTTTTACTGTAACTGCATCAGATGTCTACCCCTGTAAAAAGCAGTTTGACTCTGCAATTAAAAGTGTGTCAGAGCCCTGTTTGGATATTTGCACTCGCTGGTGGGGTTAGACTTGCAAGAATCAGGGGCCATTAGAGCTTTTTTTTTTTTTTTTTTTATCAGAAAAAATTACCTAATGCAGGAATTAAACCCGGGTTGTAGCAGTTGAAAACCAACGGTTTAGACCCTCCTTCCACCGACCCACAACAGTCAAGTTGCTTCTACACGTATTAGACATAGTGAACTTGAATTATAGGCAGCTTTAACCTTACATTTTTTTACCCACCTGGTTTAGCCTATAGATTTATTCCACCAGAAATCTGGATCTAGATCAGCAGGATTTCCACCAGGTTTCATTGTTGGGTGGTGTTGCAGCTGAATGTACGGATCACCTCCATGGAGTCGGAGCTGGAGTTCACCATCCAGCCCAACACCCTGGGGAAACAACTCTACGACCAGGTGCTCCGGACCCTGGGATTGAGAGAAGTTTGGTTCTTCGGACTCCAGTACACAGACTCCAAGGGCTGCCAGACTTGGCTCAAGCTCACCAAGAAAGTGAGTACCTCTCTTGTGTATATCTATATGGAGTACACATGCCGATCTCATTGAAACATCTCTCAGGAAAACACAAATTATTTCTAGTCAACACAACTATGAATGATTTAAAATATTCTATTTTAGAACAAAATTTGCATGACTTTTTTTTTTTTTTTTTTGAAAATGACACTGCTTATAATTAGGACTGATTTTTTTTTCTAGCAAGTCCAGATCACTAACAGTTAACTATTTGGGTGTCATATCCTTTAAGCACACATTTAGAACATAGGTTTTTATCTTGGGAGGTTGTGGTTGCCATTGATAGTCATAGGCTCACAAAACAATGGACTCTGATGTGATTTCAATATATAATTAGGATAAACTTAAGGAAATTTTAACTGCCTTGTGGTGTCTTGGCAACTGTAGGAAAGCCCCTATACTATACTGTTAGAGATGATACAAAGCAATAATGCGCTATCTATAGATAACAAATGAAAACATTAAGACGCAAATGTTTCTTTTCAATAATAAATCAAACTTCTACTGTCCTTATTGCGATGAAAAGATATTGGGAGAGCTTGGCTCATTAGTGGTGAACCCTCCCAGCAGTCCCATTCTACTTATATATGCTACACTGAACCAAGCTCATCATCTATACCGCTCCCATTACTGTCACTAGAAATAGGGGGGTAGGTGTCGTATTGAAACAGAGACCTTGGCCCACAAAGGAGAGAATAGACAATTGTCTGTGAATACCTTGGTGCTTTGTGAAACCTGATCAACTAACCATGACACAGTGTTAAAATTTGACTTTTATTTTTTTCCATGCTTTCCTTGCTGGCTTCTAAAGGTAAGCAGCTCCTTGTGGCTGGACAAGCTCCCGTTGCCAGGTGAGAGATGTGTGTGCTAGCTGTCAACACCCTCCCCTGCACACATTTCTCCACAACTTTGTTTAGATGCTTGTTGTCCGGTTTTGTTTAGAAAAATGTAGTACACTCGTATCATAAAGATATTCTTAAAAATAGACCACAAACAAAACAATTTATTTGATAGCCCAATCAGAGACTTCAAAATATATACACTCATGGACACACACACACACACAAAACTTAAGTAGTTTCAGTGTCGCCGGTCGCTGTCTTTTATGAAGGAGACAGAGGCAATTTTTTTCACACTTGGTTATCTTGTGTGTTTTCAATAAAGGTCACTATGTATTAAATATACTTTCTATAAGGTGCAACTTCCTTATGTTTTGTCCATGAGTGTGGATATATATGAGCCAGTATGGTAGGTGAAGTGGGCACTCTCATTTGTGCTATTTCCCACTATTGGAGAGAATTTACTGCCCCAGTCAGGAATTTATAGAGAACCTTTCCTTTAGAACCTCCTCTATTTCATAAAGACAGTAAACACAAGGTAATAAGACCAAATCCAAATAAATAAATAGTGTGTGACGTTTCGGTAACAGTGCTGTTACCATCTTCAGACAAAAGTACTGAATACTTTCATTCAGTACTACATTCAGAACTTTTATCTGAAGATGGTAACATCGCGGTTACCGAAACTTCACACACTATTTATTTATTTGGATTTGGTCTTATTACCTTGTGTTTATAATCTATAATCCGAATTGTGTCTTATCATTCATAAAGACTGGCTTCTCCCCTCATCCATTCTCTCATCATGGTATACACTCTTGCAGTGACTGACCACCAAGTTGTTCAAATTTTAAACAAAGTCATAGATGTATATATATAGTGATAAAGTACAGTAGAACCTCCCTGTAAAGAATACCTAATTGCAGAGCCAAAGTGTCCTTTAGGGAGAGCTGTCCTCTTACCGGAGAGTTGCTAAATAGTAAAAATGGTAATTTCGCAAATCAAAACTGTCCTTTATAGAGAGGTGTCCTCTAGTGTGAATCTCCTCTCATGAGTTCTACTGTATATACTTTACTTATCCCAAGTACACATAGTACAAGCCGTGATAATCGTGGTGGAGTTGACAAGAAATCCAAGTGACACAGAGCTTGTATACCATGTTCTCAAATGTAGTCTGTAAGTTAAAATAACTTGGGTTGACACAGGGGTCCACCCACTTTCTCTGGGCAGAGCTCCGTATGGAGGCTACAAAACACTACTCCCCCCCCCCTCCCCCTATAAGCCTTATTATAAACCTATATTCAATGGCAAAAATATATATATATCTATATTTTATCTATATAATATCCATTAGGTCTCTTCTTGTTTCTTGCAAAAATATTCCTAAAATAATTACAGAAGAAAATAAGACCTAATACAAATAAATTAATAGTGTGTAAGGGTTTGGTAACAGCGTTGTTACTGAAATGTCGCACATTATTAATTTATTTGGATTAGGTCTTATTTTACCTTGTATCCAAATTGTGCTTTTGCATCAATTGCAGAAATATAAACACAATATACCAATCAAGATGATTATAATAAGTTTATTTATTAACTAATGCTTCATTTAGCATCATGAGCTAATGCTTCAAAGCTTGCCATTTTATCTTAATAAAGAAACTTTTAGCAATTTGTGCAAAAATATATTTTTTCTGCATATAGTTCCTGCCAATTACTTTTATTTTAAAAATTAATCTTATTTGACCAGAAATCTTAATGTAATTCCTACCATTTGTATTTTGGTCTTTACAAATGACTTTTCTCAAGTCTGAATTAAAGAAAATATGAAAAATATTCAAAAAAAATTCCAAGAGGGTTATTATTTTGAAACGATTATTCACCAGTAATAAGAAAATGTTATAATTGAGAGTGTGTGCCCTGCATGTTTCTAATTACTTGCTACTGGAATGATTTAGAGATAGGTTGGGTTGTTGCAGACAAGTGTATAGGGAAACTTAATCATCTAAAGGACCATGTCTAAATAGCCCACAGAGTTTGTCCAAGTGTTCTATTCATTAGTAGATAACTAATGATACTCACTCCAACTGGTTTCTGCTCAATACATCTCCTCCCCTTGTAGCTGGGTACTTTATAACAACAATGAATATCATTTGTCAAAAATGACAACTCCCATTGATATCTTGGTTTCTAATTGACCCTTTCCTTGGCTGGCCATTTGTGAAACACTCCTTGTTACTGACATTGTGTTTTTCTAATTCAATCTAGTTCATAATATATGGGTTAATTACTTTATTAAAAGAGAGAAAGATAAAAACTAGAAAATCAAACCAAGGAAAATAACCTTTCTAATCTCTCTTCTGGTATGTTAATAACATATTATTAGAAGATAAAATTGCTATAAAGAATAATATAAACAGTAGCAATGCGTTTATTTATTTGTGGAAAGTGCAAGCTTTCAGATCTTTATCCTCATCCTGAGGATATATCTTCTCAACCTATAGCTATGCCTGTGGAAGGATTATAAATATCCGTAATCTTTCACTTTGCACGAAAAAAGCCAGGGAATCTACCCCCCAACTAGACGATAGAGACCTCCTCTGTGCCATCAAAACCCAATGCCTGCAGGAATGGAAATCTAATGCTGCACATGACTGGTACAGAGCAGGAGAGACAGGCACCGGTTCTGTTCTCCCAAAAGAACAACCGTCTTTGATTTCCAGACTTAAGTTTGGTCATCTACAGACAATGACTTTCCAGAACGGTTGCAAGTTTTTCTCACTATGTACTAAGTGCAATTCTCAACCTGCAACCCCAAGACACATTATTGACTGTATTGACTCATCCATTGATGAGCTCTACTCATCCCCGACAGACACCATCAAAAGTCACAAACTTTACAAGCTTGTTACCATAATATGATTAAGTGGAGATAAGAAAGAAGGCAAATAAAGAGACACGTTGCTCCTGTTTATATTCTTATTTTAATAATACATCAACTTGCACTCACTGAATATATATCTGTGATATAACATTTCAATATCTGATGACCCAAATGTGATGGGGGTAATACATCAACTCCCCCCCCCCCCCCCCCCCTTTTTTTTTTTTTTTTTTTTTTTTCTCTTAAAGATGGTGTGGTGGGTTGATGATACTGCCTTAGTTCAAATACTATTGGGCAAACATATTTTTAAGTGTAAGGTTCATTAAGGGGTCCAGTATACTTACTTATCTATAGATAAATGAGCTAAGGGGGTTGGTTAGTTCCTTACCCACATAAAAGTTAGCTAACGCTGCGTTACGACATCCGGTTACCGAGATCTTACAGGAATGTTGCTGCCCCCTCCTCCACTCTCGCAAAACTTTCCCAGACAGTGATAGAAGTGACCTCCATCCTTCCTGGTGGACCGGGCTGGGTGGGTCGGTCCCATGCTATTGGAGAATCTCCAATCCCGCCCGGCTACTTGTTTTGCATGGTGGAAATTTTATTCCCCTACGCCATTTTTCTGCCAAAGCCTATTTCTTAGCCGCGCCTTTCTTTCTTGTAGTTATTTACGTAAAAGTAAGTATCAAATAAGTATAGTCTGAGAGGTCTTGTCGAAATATACTCTCTCTATGTACCCCGCGGCATGAGAGAGAGGGGGGGGGGGGGGGGGGTGCACACGCGCAAGCTTGCTTTGTGTTATGTATAAAAACAAACCCGTCGAGCCGGAATGTACGACTAGCGCCGTCGTGGTTGACCACCCTATGGATAGGCGGCGAGCCGGCCACGTTATCCCCAACTTGGCCTTGGCTTTGTTATTGTGCTCCTGGCTTCCTGGAATATCTTCCTCCTTCACCAACCGACTAGTTGTTTCCTCCCACACTCCATGCTGCTGGAGCACGATCTTGGTGAAAAGTCCCTCGTTAGGCTTCAGTTATACGACGGGGAAGTAATATCTGAGAGAGGTTTAAGCATGGCAAAGTATCCTCCAGGTATGTGGGGCACTCTGGTGATTGATCATTCCTGGTATAAGCAGCACCTACCTTTCCGCCTCCACTTCCTCGAAATCGGCGGTGGTAACAAGAAATGGTAGATACGACCGCTTCCGAATAAGCAATTATTTTTGAGCTTTTTATAGAATACTTAAGGTTCCCCCGGGAGTTGGTAAATCACGTTTTTACAACGAGGTTTTACTAGTAGTCAGGGGAAGTGCCCCCATAAAGCAGAAATGTGTAAAGCTTTTATCTAGTGAGGTCCTAGCTTTAATGAATTGAAGGGGAAAAGACAACTCCGCCATTATACAGTTTGATAAACCTTCGTCACTTTTCTAAAGATTAGTTAGCTCACCCCCCCCCCCCCCCCTTGATTAAATTGTTCTTTCTTCCCCAAATTTTCTCCGAAAGGGGGAGTAATCAACCAAACGAAACTTTACATATATGGATTTATTCTTTTTTAGAGGTAGGGGGCTGTGAGAAAGGTCTCGTTGACCCTGGCGACTTTCCCAGGAACGGTGATGACCTAACAAGTGGTGAGGGAGGGGAAGGGGCCTAAACAAGGAAAACCACGTGTCCCTCAATGGAGCGTGTGTGGCCTACTTTCTTCAGTGTCGTCCATTGTGTGTGTACGCCCCATCGTTTGAAAACATTGCTCTAATGAGCGGTCTCTCCCTCACCTACATAGTTTGTGGCTAGGGGGGAGTCTCCAGACATGCCACCTTGTGATCCGTCAGAAGTAAGAAAGAGTACAGGAATATTCTAAAAGGCCTGTTACTCAACCATGTTTCCTCATGAATCAACTCGACAGGAGGCCGTCTCGTTGAGCGGAAATGCATTGCGAAATTACCGGCTTGTTCGTCGTCACTGCTAGGAATGTAAGAACGCCTCTATTCAAACATTTACGTCGATGTTGTTTATACCCTATGTCATCTTTGGCCTCCCCGTTAAATTGCCTTGTATGGGGTTGTCTTCCACAGTGATTGTACGTACATATGTACCCGTGGCGTTAAGTGTTGCGGCGTCCGTCCTTGTCGATATCCGATCCTCCGGCGGCAGGCCACGTCGAGACATTCCTCGCCGCGGGGCGTCCGCTATCTCAGGGAGGAAGTTAGGCCTAGTTCTGGCGCGGGAACTTGTTCCGTTCCTCCTCGGACACAGCAGCAGTCCCGGTGTGGGTTGACCTTGGACAACCAAGGTCGACGCGGCGGTCTTCTCCCCGAGTGAGTCACCGCCGTGTTTCCCGCCTCTTGTCGGCGGTTGGACTGAGTCAGTTTCCTCACCCCCGCAATCTATGCCCGCCGTCGGCTTCTTACTTTTCAAATTCCAAGGTTCCATAATGTGCCGCGGCGTGCTTTTAAATTTATTTTTTAATATCATTAGATAGACATGATGAGGGTTTGTCGTTTATAGCTTTTTAAAATTTTATTCTAAAAGATTGAATTCTTTTTTTTTTTTTTTTCGTTTTTATCCTTTCACACCCCCCTCCCCCTTTGCCAAACTGAATAAAGTCAAAAATGTTTATTTAACAAAAGAGATCATCTAAAATATGTTTGAAAAAACACTCTACAGATTTACCAGAGAATGTTGATAGACATTTTGCTGGTAAGATATCAATATAAAGGTATCAAAATAGAAAGGTGAAAATAATAAGGAACTTTCTTGGCCATATGAATAAATCCTAGTGGATATCATGAGATCAAGGCCTGTGACAGTACCCCTGTAAAGGAAAACACCTAGTTGCAGAGCCAAAAATTCCTTTAGACAATTGACAAAATATTTTATTGATACTAAGTCACTGGTTACAAAAACAAATGAAATAAAGTAATGATGTTGTTTACAATTAGGGATAGAATATTTACAACTGTTCTCTCAGGGAGGGAAGCTCTTGTCCTCTTCCAGACATATCTCCCGCTCTCAGTTCAATATTGAGATGGAACTTACACTTATGGACAAAATTTGAGGAAGTTGTACCTTTTAGCATGTGTATCAGGATTCAGACAATAACTCTGAAAGATACACTCATGGAATAAACTTGAGGAAGTTGTACCTTTTAGCATGTGTATTGGGATTCAGACAATAACTCTGAAAGATACACTCATGGACAAAACTTGAGGAAGTTGTAACTTTTAGCATGTTTATCAGGATTCAGACAATAACTCTGAAATATATTTGATACATTGAAGACACGCGAGATACCAAGTGTGAACAAAATGTATCTGTCTCCTTCAAAAAAAAAAAAAAATATGTTTCCAAAAACATGGAATATTAGAAGTACAGTCGCTTTGAGAAAGACCTATCCTTGGATTCCATGATTAACAACTATATGATAAAATATATATGACTAACCACTCAGGGCTTAAAACGTGAATAAAGGTTAAACAAAACTAACACAAGGTAATAAGACCAAATACTAATAAATATTGTCTGACGTTTCAGTAACAGCGTTATCATCTTCAGACAAAAGTGCTGTGTCTGAAGATGGTAACAATGCTGTTATCGAAAGTCACACTATTTATTTGTATTTGGTCTTATTACCTATTATTATATATACACTGCACTTTTGTCTGAAGATTATAACAACGCTGTTACTGAAATGTCACACACTATTTGTATTTGGTCTTATTACCTTGTGTTTTTAATCTATAACCCAAATTATGCCTTATCATTTAAACAAAACTAGTATTTCATAGGTAGGAACATTCTTGTAGGTCTTTAGTCTGAGATAAGTCAAGTATGCCTTATTAATTACTGGCCATTGCCTAGATGGGTGCTCATCTAGAAAGTTTTGCGTCCACTATAGGCCAAATACTTGGCACACTTTACCCATCTCTAAAGAAAAAATACAATTACAGTCTAAATCTAACTATGGTTATAACGACAAAATCATGACATTGTTATAATAAGGTTCAACTGAATCATTTAGTGATCTCATAATGAACTCCTCCCCCCCCCCAACTACATTTTTCTTTACTATCACCCAACTGATAGTATCTTGACTTGGGGGTGGTCTCTCTTTCTAACTGTAGATTGGTTTCACAAACTCCTCATTATAGGTCACAATGATCACTTTTCTTCTTCCTTTTTATGACACAATTTTGGTTATAGATTAGAACTACAAGGTAAGACCAAATTGCAACGTTGTTACCGAGACATCACACACTATTAATTTATTTGGTCTTATTACCTTGTAGTTATTCCTTTTTAGTTAGAGCAGTGTTTCATAATCTTTGTATGTTCTATATATTGGTTGGCACCACACTTGACTAATGCCTGAAAATAGGCCCAATTTTATTATACAGCTTTGAGATGGAAAATTTCAGTAACAATCTGATGGTAACATCAGTTAGCAAAACTTCACATCTTTAGTCTTGTTACCCCTGTGATTCTTAGACTAGTATAATAAGTGATAAAGCACAATTTTTATTATTCTATATACAGTTACGAGCGTCATGCGTTCTTAATAATTTTTCATCTCTGTCACCGTTTGCTTTTTTTTTTTGGAATGATGCTCTCCTATTGGTTGGCTACAATCACGCCACCTTTGACCCCCCCCCATCATGCCCTCCCCCACTCGCTTTTTGGTTTTTGTAACTATTGTGTTGGAGCGGGTCACTCCTTAAATAAATGCATATATTAGTTAAGAACTAAATGGAATCCTCTCTTTCTTTTTCCCAGTAAGAGACGCCTACGGAAGCCAACAGTACATAGACAGATAAAGCACATAGGCTATAGTTATTAACTAATATATGCATTTATTTAAGGCGCCAATTTATAATTGTAACAAATAGTATTTGAATCAAAACATTCAATCAGGTAAAACACGGGCGTTGCCCGTGTCATTCGGCTAGTAGATTATAGCCACAAGAAAATAAGGCCTAATAAATTAATAGTGTGTGACGTTTCAGTAACAACGTTGTTACCATCAGACAAAATAATAAATGAGAATATTTAAGAACATGCTGTGATATTTTTTCTCACTTATTCTTTTGTCTAAAGATGGTAACAACGCTGTTACTGAAACATCACACACTACTAATTTATTTGGATTAGGTCTTAATACCTTGTAATTGGGGATACTAAGTGATCCCACGAGACTGTGACTGACAGACAGATAGCTGTCCTAGTTGCCGGGACAGACACAATAGGGTGTTGATGAACACACAGCCAGCCATTGTCCCTTGGTTGGTTGACACACATTTTGTACTGTGTTGATATATTCTTCTTACTGCCTTCTATAAATAGTCTTCTCTTGGTATAGCTACGGCTATAGTACGTAAAACCTGAGTATAACCACTTTGGTCTCTTACATCACTTTAAGCATTATATTACCATGTGGAAAATTAGGGAAGGCCAACTTCGGGATGAGACAACAATTTATTTCAGGCAAGAACAAACTATGAGTGATAAACAAAAGATAAGCAAAAGAGGGAAGTGTACAGAGTATAGCAAAATATAAACATAAACAAATAATACTCTGCTAATAAAATAATAAATATTTTGTTACAATATTATATTTTTAGTATGCTCCAGGAATCCGGGTTACCCAAATAAATAAATTGAGACATTTCAGTAACAACCTGAAGGTAACAACATCAGTTACCAAAACTTCACTTCTTTAGTCTTGTTACCCTGTGATTCTTCACTAGCCAATACATTATTAAAATGGAAAGCTATAGCAACCAAGCTCAGACTGGGATAATAAGTGATAAAGCACAATTTGGATTATGAATTATAGCTACAAGTTAGGAGATGGCTTGAAATAATTGTAGCCTATCTGATAAGCAATGTGGAAACTAAATAAGTTCTAAATACCCTTCATAATATTCTTTTTAATTTTGACAAACAGAACCGATTGTCTTGGTACGGCAGTCTAAAACCTTTAATCCAACCCCACAAGAGATC
>CP092879.1:46243470-46280935 GCA_030710605.1 Cordylochernes scorpioides | reverse complement strand
TGTACCATGTGTTCCAGTACCATTGGGATAATAAAAACTTGGTTATAGAACTGAAATTTCAAAATACAACACAGATTAATGCAAGACAACAAAATGTGCGGACTCAACCAGACATAAAGAGAGCCGTATAGGATGATATTTATAATGAGGCCTTTGTACGAGCCATCAAATGTGTCCAGGATTAGCTTATTAGCAGAATGTAAAGGCTGTATGTACATGGATCTAGGCCGCAACATTGTGTCTGTCTACCATTGAAAGGACCTTGCTTTCTGCCTTTTTTTTTTTTAGAAATGTATGGCTAACATATTAACAGACTTTATTATTGGGTAGTTTATCATGGACACGTAGGGCTTGGTATATCATTTCATCCTTTTTTTTTCCAATCCTCATTTGTCTTCTAACTACAAGCTCTATTATGGTGTATCAAACCAATCCTTCCTTGATCCACTTCTCATTCTTCACTGTGTATCTCTTTGCAAAATACCTGTGCTCCCTTTTTTTATTGCTGGTTATACAGTAATATACACATATCTTTAATGCCTACACCTCGATAATGCAGATTTTTAAATGATTTATTTTTTTTTTCTGTGCCCCCACAAACATCTCAACTAAGATAGAAAAACTAAATAATGTTGACTAGAAATTTCATTTAAAAAATGCATTAGTTCTTGAAATTTTTAGTCAAAATTAAAAAAATATATATACAGTTAAAACTGTATAGCGCCCCCTCTTGGGACTCGCCAAAATAGGGTGCTATAGAGAGGGGGTGCTATAGACAGGTCACTTTTAATGTAAATTGCATCGTACTATGTATTTAAAATTGGGCGCTATAGAGAGGAAGGCACTATTTAGAGGGGGCGCTCTAGATAGGTTTAACTGTATATATATAATCTTTCATATTTTTTGTGGTATAGCCCTGAAATATGAATTAAAGAAGTATCATTATATTTGACTGAAGAAACTTGTTCAAATATCCATCTAGTGAAAACTGTTGTATTGGTTATTGATAACCTGAATATGTTCATGGCTAATAGATGGTACTAAGTAAGGATGCTTCTGGAGGAGGAGGCCTTACATTGGAGCTTAGATCTTAGTTACTTTTTTTCCTAAAACTGAGGTTGATCATCTGATAGGTCTCTCACAGGTTTTACCATATATTCAACAAATGCCACATTTTATAGAGCATTTTCTATTCACCTCTCTTTTTATTCTTGGGCTTCTTAACATCAAAGTTCTAGAGGTAAGCAGCATAAAACAAGTTTGTGTTGGTAACAGTTCCTAGAACATCACTTTCCTACTTACCCTTCATATTGCCACAATGCTGTGAAATAAATAAGGGAAATACAGCTATAAATTAGGAATTTCAACTCTTGAATAGTACGAGAAAATAAGACCAAATAATTTTATTTATTCTTTTGTATGATGATGGTAACAATGTTGTTGCTGAAATGTCACACACAATTTATTTGGATTAGGTCTTCTCGTATTATAATCTATAATCCAAATTGTGCTTTATCAACTCTTAGATAGGTATGATGGGGCGTCCTATAGCTTGCTGTGCCATTTGGACTGGAAAGTTGAGTGGGGGACAAGGAAACAAGCAAAGCATCCTGTAATGGAATAGTTTTTTATTTACCAGAGGAAAGAAAAGGGTGTGTGACAAAGGCGACATGTTCTTCCTCGAGTTGCACCACTACCCTTTTAATACATCAATATTGGCAAACCAAACTCTATTGTCGTCACCACCTAAAGTTACTTTTTTTTCCTACATTATACTTAGAGTAATAATTTTGTTTGATTTTCAGTGAGAGGTGGTCAATGTTAGCTCCCCCATATTTAATATCATAACCCTGTCAATGATTCAGTGTCACAGAGTAAAACTGTTGTAGCCAAGTTATTCCAGGATCTTCGACCCAAAACCACATCATAAGTAGGAACAAAAAATATTGGGAACAGAAAAAAGTAACAAGACAAGTGTCAATATTAGGCTTGGAAGACTTGGGTGCCATCACTTCATGACCTTTTCTGCAACCTAGCAGAATTAGGTTAAGGATAAAACACTAGTTTCTATTTTGATGAGAGAGATGTTCCTTTCCATTTTTAGATCAATTTTCCTTTGAAACAATTAATTAGGAGAGGATTTTACAAATGGAATAAAGTCGGACCTCCATAAGTGGACACTTCCACTAGCATGTACAGTAGAACCTCCCTGTAAAGTACACCTAATTGCATACCCAAACTGTCTTTTAGGGAGAGGTGTCCTCTTACTGGAGAGTTACTAAATTGTAAAAATGGTAATTTTGTAAATGAAAACTGTCCTTTGTAGAGAGAGGTGTCCTCTTACCAGAGAGTTACTAAATTGTAAAAATAGTAATTTTGTAAATGAAAACTGTCCTTTGTAGAGAGAGGTGTCCTCTTACCGGAGAGTTACGAAATTGTAAAAATAGTAATTTTGTAAATGAAAACTGTCCTTTGTAGAGAGAGGTGTCCTCTTACCGGAGAGTTACTAAATTGTAAAAATAGTAATTTTGTAAATGAAAACTGTCCTTTGTAGAGAGAGGTGTCCTCTTACCGGAGAGTTACGAAATTGTAAAAATAGTAATTTTGTAAATGAAAACTGTCCTTTGTAGAGAGAGGTGTCCTCTTACCGGAGAGTTACTAAATTGTAAAAATAGTAATTTTGTAAATGAAAACTGTCCCTTGTAGAGAGAGGTGTCCTCTTACCGGAGAGTTACGAAATTGTAAAAATAGTAATTTTGTAAATGAAAACTGTCCCTTGTAGAGAGAGGTGTCCTCTTACCGGAGAGTTACGAAATTGTAAAAATGGTAATTTTGTAAATGAAAACTGTCCTTTGTAGAGAGAGGTGTCCTCTTACCGGAGAGTTACTAAATTGTAAAAATAGTAATTTTGTAAATGAAAACTGTCCTTTGTAGAGAGAGGTGTCCTCTTACCGGAGGGTTACTAAATTGTAAAAATAGTAATTTTGTAAATGAAAACTCCTTTGTAGAGAGATGTCCTCTTACCAGAGAGTTACTAGATTGTAAAAATAGTAATTTTGTAAATGAAAAACTGTCCTTTGTAGAGAGAGGTGTCCTCTTACCAGAGAGTTACTAAATTGTAAAAATAGTAATTTTGTAAATGAAAACTGTCCTTTGTAGAGAGAGGTGTCCTCTTACCGGAGGGTTACTAAATTGTAAAAATAGTAATTTTGTAAATGAAAACTGTCCTTTGTAGAGAGAGGTGTCCTCTTACCGGAGGGTTACTAAATTGTAAAAATAGTAATTTTGTAAATGAAAACTGTCCTTTGTAGAGAGGTGTCCGCTAAAGAGAGGTTCTACTGTACCTCCTCTATACAAAGAAAGGCTTTCATACTAGTATTTTTTACCAATTAGAGTTGCTCTCTGGTAAGAGAACACCTATCACCAAACTTGTTATCCACCAGTAGTAAGGTAAACAACTACCAAGCATACAAATTACAGTGGGATATTTCAAAAACATTAGTCACCACCAAGGATAATTGACTTTATCAGATGGATGGGCAAGGTTGATGAAATGTCACCAGCACCTTTGGAAGTATCCTGGGTAATTATGAGGCAACATCGGGGCAAACTGTACATTGAAGATAATGATATTTTAAAACTGCGCATTATGGAGTTTCAGATTTACCTTTTGCCATTTCAGACTTGAGATTGTCTGGTACACATACACAAGTTTAACTTTTAGCCCTAAAAGAATGTGGTCTAAACTATCACATTTCTTGATATATCAAGAAAATGGGTTGACTGAATATTATGGAACAATCCTAAATCAACATTTAATTGATTTTTGGGTTCACTAAAGGGCACTCTGCCATCTAAAATGCCCTTGTGAATGGTCAGGATATACCTTTTTTTTTTATTTTAAAAATACAATCATTATTTAAAATTCAAAACTATTTTAAAGGTGTAAGATTCTTTTTGAAATTAAACAATTTCTACTGCCCTTACTGCAATGGAAAAATTTAAGAGGGAGGGCCTGGCTCATCAGTGGTGAACTCTCCCAGTGGTTTCGCCAGTTTAATCTACCATACTGCTGTTATATTGCATTTTTGAACTTCCTTTTAAACCGCTAGGAGGGTTCACCACTGATGAGCCAGGCCCTCCCATTAATTTTTCCATTGCAGTAAGGGCAGTAGAAATTGTTTAATTTCAAAACAAATCTTACGCCTTTAAAATAGTTTCGAATTTTGATAACAGATGGCGCGCTAGTGCATCATACAATAATTATTTGTAAAATGGTGTCTGTATCATCCAAGAGAATTTGTATATGAATGTTTGGGGTGAAATAGTGAGTGATTTCCATGGTATTGAGGTGGCCACAAACTAGTAATGTGGGCTGGGTGGTTAGCCTTGGTTATTCTGGTAGCTGTTGTGTCACCACTACCCTGGGGATGTGATGAGCTGATCTTGACGCAACAAAGATGATGAGATTGGAGGGTATGAATTGTTGATTAAGATAATAGGTTGAATGAGTCATAATTGATTTAATTTAATTTACTACATCATTAATTAGTGGTGGCATGGCATTGTTAATTATATAGTTAACTGTAGATAATTATCTCTACAGCCACAGTTAGAATCTTGAATTTAAACTTTTATTTGTTTATTATTATTATTTTAGAACTACAAGAAAATAGGACCAAATCCAAACTAATTAATAGTGTGTGACGTTTCGGTAATAATGCTGTTAATGAAATGTCACACACTATTAATTAATTTGGATTTGGTCTTATTTTCTTATAGTTATAGTCTATAATCCAAATTGTGCCTTATCCAATTATTTTATAAATTATATACAGTAAAACCTCCATGAGAAGACACTCGTGCTAGAAGACACCTCTCTACAAAGGAGACAGTTTTAAACTCTTAAATTACCATTTTTACTATTTAGAAACTCTCTGGTAAGAGGACACTTCTCCCTAAAGGACAATTTGGCTCTGCAATTAGGTGTTGTCCTTTACAGAGAGGTTTTACTGTAATTATATATCCAGGAGTACACATTGTACAGACTATCATGGGGGGTAGTTAGCTACTGTCTTTTACTGTAAATGCCACCGCATGTTTACACTTGTAGAAAGCAGCTTGACTTTTACACTTGTAAATATTTCCGAAGTCCCGTTTGGTTACTTACACTCACTGGTAGTGTTGGATTTATGCAAGAATCAAGGTAGGGGGTCATTAAAGCAGAAATGAAGTGCTCATATACAGTAAAACCTCCATGAGAGGACACTTGCTTAGAGGACACCTCTCTATTTCATTAATAAAATTACCATTTTTACTATTTAGCAACTCTCCGGTAAGAGGACACCTCTCCCTAAAAAAACACTTTAGCTATTCAATTAAGAGTCCTTTACAGGGACTTTCTACTGTATATATAAATTGCTTCAATATGGGGGATATGTTGTAACTTGCAAAACTCCAAACCCTACCAGTGGATTATAATTATACCAATGGATTTTGGGTATCTTAAGGGCAAAGTCTGTTTTCTACATATGGTTCTTGCTCACAATAAAGCAGTCTCAAATATATCACCATAGTTATTAATTTTTGTACCCTGTGTATTTGTAATAAGCACACATTAATTCAACACCTGCTCGAAATCAAATAGTTTTTTAAAAATATTATAAAGTGTGTGTGTGTGTAAATAGCTTCCAGGGCTAAGTTTCTTGTTCAAATTTTTATTTTCAAGCTTTCGGACTTGTCAGTCCTTCTACAGGAGTATCACGATAATAAATTGATGATATATATTTTTTAAAATCCCGATCTGAGCCTCCTATTTAATTTAACCAACTATAATTCAATACAAACTTTTCAACTGAAAATTCTAATCTCATTTGGTATGTGTTAAATTGAAAACAGTTAACTGTAATAACAAAGTGTTATTATTTTAAGGATTATTACTGGCAAAAAAGTGGATGGAATAGCGTAGGGAAGTATGAAAGTTTTTCCTGGATGGCATAAATTTGAGAGTGAAGGCAGCACCTGACAACTAGCTGAATCTGCGACATTTCTAAAAATGATGACGGAGACACATGAATAAAAACAACCCTGACTCATCCTTCCTTCAGTATGTATGCATCCTTGTCAACTACATAGATCAATTTTTTTAAGGCATTGGGCAAGAAACCTTAACTTAGAGAGAGAACATTTTTTTTTTACTAAAGGGAAAGTTGGTCTCAAACTTTTTTTTTATGCCTATTTCCTGGATTTTATTTATGTTTCATATGTAGCATAGCAAAGCTAACTAGGTATGGGAAGTCAGTCAGAAAAAAAAAGGCATTATTTTTAGCACCAAGATTTCCAAATCAGATATCATGTGAACTGTAACTTGGTTCTTCTAACCAGGATATATCACGGAAGGATATCAAATTTCTCCAAACAGTCAGTTGTATAACAGGAAGGAAATTTCTTTGAGGGAATCCAAGTATGAAGGGAATATAGCTTTTTTAGAAATCGTAGATGACTGATTGAATTACTGTATTTTAGAAGCTTTGGATGGTCCCAAGCCCGGATGAAAAAGGAGGAGGGGGAGCAGTAACAAGCTCACTAAAAAACCTGGGTTCAGCTGGCCCGGCTGATAGTACCCTGTAAGGGCTCCTAATCCAGGAATACAGGATGAGCAGCGTTTGTACTCCATGTTAGGAGCGGCTGCACATGGCATCTGTTCCTCATGTCAGAGGCGGCCATTTATTTTGGAGCTAAGTCGGCCTGCCATTGAGTAGTGCTACCAGTCTTAATGACAAAGGCAGATGCATTCTACTTCACCCAGTCATGATGGTTGTCAAACGGACACCATCAAGGGTCACAACTTGATACCCTAATATGATTGAGTGGAGATAAGAAAGAAGAAGATTTTTACTATTTAGCAACTCTCTGGTAAAAGGACACACCTCTCCCTAAAGGACACTTTGGCTTTGCAATAAGGTGTCCGGTGAGTGGAGATAAGAAAGAAGAAGAGAAGCTTTGTAGAGAAATTTAAATATATATATTTCCATTTTTTCCAGTATTAGTCTTCTCGTACAGGAGAACTCTATATAGGGCTTGCGGCCCTAAATAAAAGCTTTGTATATAAATAAGAATGCCTGTTATATATATCTGTGAGCAATAGTTACCCAGAAATTATTTGAAAAAGTAAAAATAAATATCAGGTAAAAAGTTTCTTTTAATTTTAAATATGCAACCTTTTGAAGCCCATTGAAGAGCAGTATATTTGCTCAAAAGCTTGCAAATTTAAAATTAAAAGAAACTTTTCACCTGATATTTATTTTAACTTTTTTCAAATATATATCTGTACCTAGAGAGACATCTTTAATTATTCATCAGGCAGATGCATTATGTCCATCTCACCATAGTAAAAACTATAGGTACATTAATATAATCCTCTCGCAACTTTGTTGCTATATATTAATTATACTCGGAACCTCATGGTGTTAGAACCAAGTTGCTCTTATAAAGGTGGTTTTACTATATTATTGTAACACCTAAGGTTCTTTTATTATTATTACCTCTAGTACAGGCCATGATAAGTCATGGTGGATGATAGCTAGCGACTGCTTCTACTGCAGGTGCATCACCTTCAACTGTTGCACTTACAAATGTACCAGAGCCCCCATTTGGTTACTTGCACTTACTGGTGGGGTTGTAAGAATCTTGTAGACAAGAATCAGGGATGCCATTGAAGCAACTTTTTTTCTTTCAGAAAATAGTCCCTAATACAGGATTTAATTCCAAATCATGGCTGTTGAAAAAATCAATGGTTTATACATCAACTTAAAGTAAAACTTACCATTTCAAAATAAATAAAAAGAAGAAAACTTTGAATAGATCAATTTAGGCCAGGTTGTAGTATCATGGTGACTTTAGTCTCAGTGAAAGAAGGTCTCTTGCTATCTCTTACTTCCTGTTTTCAAAGGATGCTAGTTCTCCTTTTGGCTAATGTCTCAACCACCTTTTGATGTCTAGGGAGAGAATGTTATCATCATTGTTTTTGTTTGAAAACTTCTTTTTAAATTATTTTTTAGAAGACAAATTCCCACTATGGCTTAAATTTTTGTTTTCTCTTTAATAGTGATTGTAAAAATTTATTTTATTTAGTATCCCTAGTATACCTGTTACAGGCCATGATAATTATAGTAGGTAGTATTTATTGAATGCTTTTACTCTGTGTGTAAACTGTATTGATCCATTGATGAGCTCTACTCATCCCCGGCAGACACCAAGAGTCTCAAGCTTTACAGGCAGCATAAGAAAGAAGAAGAAGACTGTGTGTGTGTGCACTACATGTCTACATGTGTGGAAAGCATTTCGAGTTTTGCACTTGAAAGTTTACTAAAGCCCTTGTTGACTACTTGCACTCATTTGGGTTGGACTTTTGCAAGAAACGGGGGGCCATTGAAGTAATTTTTTTTTTCTTCAGGTAAAAGGGCTTAATGCCGGATTCAATCCCAGGTCTTGGCTGTTGAAAACCGACAGTTTGCCATTCGTCCCACCAACCCTAGAATTTTTCTTCTAAAAATAATTAGACAATAACTCTAAATTTTCAATAATTAAGTTGAAAGGTGATATACCCCCCATCAAATCAATTGATAAAAATGTACATCTTAAGATAAATTGATTTGTAATAAGTGGTCCAGGTATATTTACTAAATCACTAAACTGTTCATTCATTGTCATTGTTAGACCAAATTGTGCATGCTTCTTTATTTTCACAGAAGAAATGGTTTGCAAAATATGCAAATATGTCTTTTAGCCTTTCTTCATGTAGTAGACCTTTATAGATCCTTGATCCGTGTTTAAATCCTTGTGTTTAAGTTGATATAATCTGAAATGTTTAGGGGGAAAAAAAAGGCAGTACATGTTAAACTGCCGCCGTTATCTTATCACTCAAGTATGGCAATCTCAAGGTTTGGATTCATGTTGTCTGTTAGAATTTTTATCTCTTCTCTCAACATAGCTAAACATTCCTGATGTGTGTGGCTTCATAATATATTTATAGTTTTCTGTGTGGCATCCAGACACTTAATCAGACACTAGTAAATCAAAAATATGGGATATATAAGGTGCAATTTGGAAGTTTGATCATTGTCACAAGGTTATTTAGTCACATTACCTTGTGTGATTACCAAAAAAAGATGTAAATTATAAGGTATATATGCAAATAAAACTTAAGGTTTGTTCTAAATTGCTGTTAAACCAAAAATTGTGTAAATTATAAGGTATATATGCAAATAAAACTTGAGGTTTGTTCTAAATTGCTTTGAAAGTTTTCTGAAACAAGCAAATTCATGAACGCCCCATTCAAATTTAAGCCTAAAACAGATAGCGAAATGACACCCTTTTTCCAATTTGCATTTCTATATATAGATGTTCTAGCTTAGTGCGAGTCCTAAACTTTTTTTTTTTTTTTTAAGTTTGATTATAAAGAAAATGGTGGCAATAATTCAGTCCATGGTCGAAGTTATTCTTGTTTTTTTTTTTATATTGTTATTGTTTTCTAATCCTTTGGTGAAATTCCACACTTAGGTGTCATGGAGCTGTTTTAGTTTCTATATACAAAGGGTAAAGGTTTTCTCTAATGCATTGTGGAATTTTTTTTCTGAGGAAATTCATTTACAGAATTTAGCTTGGATTGAGTCTCATGTCTGTACATTATTGGTTATTGAATTTGTCAGGTACCATGTAACAGAATTGATTACCCAGCATGTCAGCAAGGATGCAAGTACAGTTTGAAGTCCTAAGGGAAGCTGCCAGTCATCATTGTAGAAGGGAAGTCTTGTGTCTCCCCTCCAATAAGGAAGAAGATTGTCTACAGAACCGGCACACAATATAAGAAGAAGAATAAAAAAAAACTGCCCAGAAAAGAATAGGAAAAGTTTCCAAGAACAAAAGTGACAATGGCACAGTTATCTGAAGAGATGGGAGAATTAAATAAGAAACCTGAAGTTTTTTTTTATTTATTAAATTGCTTCCCTCCCTATTAGTTGGACATCTTACCATGGAGGAAGCGCCACAAAATTTTGCGTTAAGTATTGAACAAATCTGGATAATTGTCGTTGCGCCAAGTTCCAGCTACATTTTTTCCTGCCATTGTCTTCACTGTCCTTGGGTGTAGGAAGACAGCTAATGAAATTGACATTTCATTGAGGCCATTGTAGGGAACATGTGCTGGAATAGAATTTGTGACAGACATATGCTCTTTTAAAATAGCCTCTTTCTCTCTCTCTCCTAGTGTTCAATTGTTTTGGTAACAAGAGTGAGGAGAATCTTGGAAGTAATTGGAGTCCTATACTAATTGAATGATCATGCTCAAGTGATGGTGGCTGGCTGAGTGTATATTGATGAGACAAAGGCGGGGATATGATGCTCAGATGGTTTATTTGATGCAGTGCTGGGCTCGTGGTCCAGTCCAGGAAGGTCATGATGTTCAGGGTCTCACCGGGCCGGTTGTAGGAGGGGATGGAGCTGTAGCTAGACATTCTAAATCGCCGAGTCGAAATCCAAATAGGATGAAGATTAATTTTTTACAGGCACTTTGTATTTAACACATTGCCGTGAAATAGTGGTCAATGGTCAAATACAATTTATCCCCATCTCTGTGATGGCGTATCTCTGATTAAAAAAAAAAAAAAGAAATAATTTTTAATTGTCCCATGTACTATTGGTCGGCTACTTGTTGACACACAACAATATCAATATGTGTGTGAATATGGAACCTTCCGTGAGAGAGACCTCCCAAAAGGTCATCAAAACAAGGAGGTTGAATTAAAACTGGTCTAATCATTCACAAGGTAACAAGGCCAAGTCCAAAGAAGTAAATTTAGATGGTGTTTTAGTATTTGTGTTGTTACCTCTTATCTTCAGGAAAAAGTACTGATTGAGAAAAATATAACCTTGCCATTACCAGCATGGTAACAAGACCAATTCTAATTAGTAATTTTTTTGACTGAAGATGGTAACTACACAGTTACGGAAACATCCCATAAATTATTTGATTTTGTTATTACTTTGTGATTCTTATCCCTAATCTGCATTGTTACCTTCTCATTCACTCTTCAAGTTAAATTTTAATATTCCTAAGGTCACACACTTGTGGAAGGTTTCACCATAGTGGATTTCGTGTAGTTAATTCGACCAACCCAACCTAATGTCTATGAAACTGGTGAGTTAGGGCCAATAACATGGGAATAGTGCGATAGATGAGCAATATGGGATTTTTGTGCCTAAAACTATTCCCCATTTATCAGGAAATTTATGGTTAGGCCATCAAGGATTTCCACACTATCCTGATCTTGTGCAATGGAGCTTGGCTATCCAATACTCCTGAAATCTCTAGGGTTTCCTCATTTGTCACTTACACCCTATCATCAACTATATGGACTGAGTCAGTGAGTGTACAGAACTTACTATTACCATGTGAAATAGAGAACAATTTATGATAAAGTACAATTTGGATTATAGATTATAATAAAAGAAAATAAGACCTATAATCCAAATAATTTATTACACACACACCAAAACCTTTATTAAGACACACAGGTCTTACAGAGGATTCTCCTTGGGGTTACAAGACGGAGAAACCTATGAAAGTAAGAAATATCCAAATAATTTATTAGTGTGTGACGTTTCAGCAACAGCATTGTTACCATCATCAGACAAAAGAATAAATCTAAAAGGATGGTAACAATGCTGTTGCCGAAACATCGCACACTAATAGATTATTTAGATTAGGTCTTATTTTCTTTTAAGAGAACAATTTAAAAATATATATTTTTGAGGGATTGCATTATCTTTGTCAGCTTATTTAGCCTTCTTCAATTACTCTTACATTCAATGGGTTGCCATTTAAATCCAACTAACCTACAGCTCTCTACACACAAAGAAATTGGAAAACAAAATGATAAAATCTTATATTTTGGATAACTAAAGTAAGATAACCATAATGACGAGGGGTCATTTTTCAACAGCAACAATCTTTAACAAAGGGAAGACTGTTGCAAGTTGAATACCTAATGTGGAATACAGTGGATTTTCTTAATAGTCTCCTTTATAAACTCAACATGGTTATAACATTCTAAAGTGTTTCAACTGTAGTTATTATAATGACAACATGGTTATACCAACATAAAATCTTGGTCCCAAGACATGTTGTTATAGCGGGGTTTGGTTGTATTTTGTTTTCTCTTACAAAACCATTCAAAGAAAAATCTCCTATTGAGGACAAATAGCAACAAAAGTGCTATTTTTCTCATACTTTTAAATGACAGTTGATTAAAGGTCCATCTTCATTTAGCAGCATTATCTTCAATGTGAACATTTCTCACATAGATATAAGTAGGGATTAACAAACAAGAAAGGTAATATAAAATGATTGTTGTTTTAACTAAGACCATCTCTTCCAAACATTCTTCTAATACAGCTCAGAAGACATGATTCCAACAGATATTTGTTTAAACCCCCCCCCTTTTTTTTTTCAAGTCTTGGCTTTTCAAGCTAAAGTTGGGAGTGACAAGGCGATTAGAAAATGTGTGTGGTGTTATAAGACACAATTATGATTATAGATTATAAACACAAGGTAATGTCACACACTATTTATTTATTTGGATTTGGTCTTATTACCTTGTGTGTGGTGTGGAAGTTGTGAGAAAGGAAACAATGTGTGAGACAGGAGGTGGAAGTGATATGTGAGGCAGGTAATGTAGGTGACATTATGAGAGGTGAAGACAGGTAATGCGTGTGAGAATGGAGGAGACAATGTGTGAGGTGGAGACAGGAGATTAGAAAATGCGTGTGGTGTGATAAAGCACAATTTGGATTATAGATTATAAACACAAAGTAATAAGACCAAATAAATAGTGTGTGACACACTATTTATTTATTTGGATTTGGTCTTATATTACCTTGTGTGTGGTGTGGAAGTTGTGGAGGAGACAATGTGTGAGACAGGAGGTGGAAGTGAGGCGGAGGAGGAGATAAGGCAGCAGTGGTGGCGGCAGCCACAATCTGGTTGTCACCAGAGCCCTAGATCTGTCCCATCCAAGGTCATTGCTGCTGCTGTCTTGATTTACCCATACATTGGTTGGCTGCTGTTGCACTAATACCTGGCTAGGAACTGTGTGTGCCTTCACCCTAAACTGGGTCTTTACTCACACTATCACTGATCAATAAAGTGGAATCCATAGTAAGGATTTCTTTTGAAAGAAATTTAGTTAAAGATGAAATTGTTTAGCCTGTCTGTGTGCCTTGACAGGCTTTATCCATTTTAGCTTACATTTCATGATCAAAGTGTAGATGGCACTTTACTGCTTAAGCAAATGGAATATAAAATTATTCTGATAAATAAACAAAATGATTCATGGCTTATGACACTGAGATCTGGTTGGCTAGAACCAAATAACTCCTTAGAAATGTGGTGAATAGACATATTAGTTTAAATGAGCCACATACTCTCAAAATACTTGTGAAAATAATCCAGCAACAAATGAGAAGACTGCAAAATAGTTTCTATACTTTGTCTTTAGGCACTAAATCCTATCTGCTAAAGCTTTTACATAATAGCCACATAAAAGATTTATAATGCTTCATCAACCTTAAAAGGAATTTAATTTCATAGAGCATTAACAAACAATATCAAAATAAACAACAGGCATCTAAAGTTTTATATTATAACAGGATTGCTAAACTGAGAATGAATTTGCCAAACACCAATATCAAGGTTTTCCACAGGGATGTCACCAATATTTTACAACACATACTTAGTGTGGGAATATATATACTGTGTGTGTATATACCAATCTGTGTCAAAGAATGGAGAACAAGTTACAGTAGAACCTCCCTGTAAAGGACAACATCTAATTGCAGAGCCAAAGTGTCTTTTAGAAAGAGGTGTCCTCTTACCGGAAAGTTTATAAATAGTAAAAATGGTAATTTTACAAATGAAAACTGTCCTTTATAGAGAGGTGTCAGCTAAAGAGAGGTTCCACTGTATGTGAATCTTAAATGTTTTATATGGGGCAGAGGTAAACCTACAATGTATTCAGAAAATTCCAAGGAAAGTCAATGATTTGAACTCGTCATAGAAATATCAAGAATTCACTATCAAAATTAATAACAAAAAAGAGACCCAAGTTAACTACTTTGGTCAACAATACTCTTATATTCTTATCAATGAAAAACTGACATTGAAATAGAAGCTATTCACAGTAGAATAGGTCATCTCAATGTTTTATTACTTTTATAACTGGTTAGTGAATGCTTTGATCAGATTGATGTGTGGCTTACATATAGATGGGGATTTTGCTGGAAGGAAACCTCTCTATCTTGAAAAAAAATGAAGACTCCTTCATCAAAATAATAGACACAATAATTATTCACCCTCCATTCTTTGTTGGATTGATTTCTTATCTCTGTAAGAATTTCCATCTAGATAGCTGAATATAAATGAGGTTTATCCTGAATATATATATCTTCAAAGGAGAGGTTTCTCAAATTACATATGCACCATGGAATAGAAGCAAGAGGAATGAATAGTCATACAGTAGAACCTCTCTTTAGTAGACACCTCTCCACAAAAGACAGTTTTCATTTGCAAAATTACCATTTTTACTGTTTAGCAACTCTGTTAAGAGGACACCTATCCCTAAAGAACACTTTGGCTGTGCAATTAGGTGTTGTCCTTTACAAGGAGGTCCTACTGTATTTCATTTTGAATATCATATTAATGTAAAGAATCTATTAAGAAAACACATCATTTGACATCAATGTTATTTTTTCTTAGTATATATCAGTGAATAATCCACATAGAAAAATCAAATGTCCTATGGATTTACATTATCCTAGTGAGAGGCATACACAGGATAGATAGCTAGCCATGATTTTTATTTTTTTTTTAAATGGATTTAAGTATACATATCTTTTATTATCCTTAATAAGGTACCCAAATATGATTGAGTGGAGATAAGAAAGGAAGGAAGGAGGAATGTACAAGGTAATAATACCAAATTCAAATGCAGAAATAGTAGGTGACCTTTCGTTAACAATTTTCTTACTGAAACATCACATTATTTATTTGGCCATTAAGTAAGGAGAAAACCATTGTAGGGTTTTCTCTTTTTTAAAATCTTGTCAAATTTTGGATTTCAAATAGGTATCAAAGGGTATTAAGAACCAACTCCAATAAGAAAATGAATGTTTTAGTAGAAGTACCATCATCTAAATGATAGAAAGTACTTTTCTCTAAAATGGAGCACAATTTACTCTCTTTATAGATGGTCCTGTTACCCCATTGGTATAGAGGCTTTTTTTTTAGATGGGATAATAAGTAAAGGTATTTGCTCTCTCCTCAAGAAAAAAATCTTGGAGGTCTTTTTTTCCCCCCTCACAATAAACTGCTACAACTTAGCTGTCTGAGTGAGTGTTGGCTTGTATTATACCTTAGGAAACTACCGTTGTCTTCTCCACCTGAGTGACAAGTCAAGGCTGTTGCTGCTGGGCCATTAAATAACATTTGTTTGCAGTGTCATTGATGGTGAAACTATTGTTAGCTCACCAACTTCTTTCTGGGGAAGGAGGACTTCTTTGCACTACTCTCATCTTCCAAACTATAGTTTTTTTTTTTAATTCATTTTATTTGGAATTCTTAAGACTTTTGGTATTAAGCAATTCTCAAAAATGGCTCATCATCTTGTAATGACATCTTTGATATAGATGTAAACCATGGTGGAATACCACATTTCTCTGTTCTGAGCAATTATCTTCCTTCATATTAGCTATAATTACGGACCATTAAATCATTGAAAAATACTTCCTTGCTATAGTTAATAGACCGCCAATGACCTTTGGAGTACATCTTTATGTTTCATTTAGACAATGGCTATCTTCTCTAAACTTTTTCATTGGTACATTATATCAAAGCTGGTGTTTTGATAGTAGGTATTACATTGATTGTCATACATACAGTTTGCCAAATTAAATTTTGATCTTGTAACATGATTTTTCACCTAAAGTCTTAACTGATTTCTCTTATTTGTGAAAAGGCCTACAACTTGGCTGGCGCAATGGAAAAATATTCTAAAACCTGTGCAAATTTGGCTAACTCTAGGTTTGAGACCTGAGTAATTTTATCAATTATAAATTTTAATTTTATCCTTAGGTGGTACTCTTTTCAATGGGTTTTGAATATTGTGGTGCAATATTGTTTTTCTTTCCTAACAAGACCAAAAGGGCAATAAAACTATCTTGGGTGCCCTGGCACAATAGAACCTCCCTGTAAAGGACAGCCCCTAATTGCAGAGTCAAAGTGTTCTTTAGGGAGAGATGTCCACTTACCGGAGAGTTGATAATTAAAAATTCATTTTCCAAATGAAAAAAAAACTGTCCTTTGTAGCGAGGTGTCCTCTCATGGAGGTTCTACTGTATCACCATTGACTTCTATCACACTAAACAATGAGGTAACAATGATTAGGTACAATTTGGATTATAGATTAGAAACACAAGGTCTCTTATTACCTTGTGTTTCTAATGAGGTAACAAGACCAAATGTTACCATCCTCAGATAAGAGTAATATAAATTATTACTTATTTGTATCTCTTGTTATTACATTGTGATTTTTAATATATAATCTATATATTTTATATACAATAAAAACACAATCCTAACTATACTTGGTCTCTTGTTACCTTTTAAATTTTACCCCTTTTTGAATTTTATAAGATAAAGAAGACCTTTTGAATAATATCAGCTGTGTAATGTTTCCATATTGTATACATATCCATTAATTACCCTATTCTAAATATGGTTTCTGTTGTTGTTGCGTTGAAGCTTCACACATAGAATTGGGTCGTGTTGAGTGACCTTCTAGAACAAAGCTGTTTACAAAGGAAGAGTGTAGAGCCAGCCTGTGTCCAGGAGAATACAATGTGGCCTACAATAGGCCGTTATAACCAAGTAGATGTATTCCAACACAATAGCCTCTTCTTCCTCATCCCCACTCTCTTTGCCATTCTGTAGGGAACTAAATTGATACATTGTGTGTTTTTTGTAGTAGTATGTATGTAGTAGTGAGTATGAAAGACTATTAAGGAAAGAGTAATTTGGGGGAAAAATTTTCAATTTGAAATTAAAAGAGGTCAAAATATTCACAAATAAAGAAGTAGTGTTGCTGGTTTTTGTCTTTTGTGTTTACTTCTTCATAGTACTATGAGTAATAATAAATTATATTCAGTTTAATTTTTTAAAGATATTTTGGATTCAGAAGTTGTGTTACACGCTTATGACCAATGAATCTAAATGAAGCTAGTTTTTACCATTTGAAAATTTTCAATTTCTACTTTCCCCATTCCTTTTGTTCTGCTGATGGTAATAATGCTGCTCCTATAAAATACTCCAATTTAGATATGATCTTTCCATGCTCCTACCCCCTCCAGATTCCTACAAATGGCCTATTCAATCTTAAAGATATTTAAAAAATTGTAGTCAAATATTGTCACCTTAAAAATTTAAAGCATGTAGGATTATTTGCATGAAATATATCCTTATTTTCACATACAGTAGAACCTCTCTGTAAAGGACATCTAGTTGCAGAGCATTAAAGTGTCCTTTAGGGTGAGGTGTCCTCTTACTAAAAAGAAAACTGTCCTTTATTGAGAAGTGTTCTCTAGCGTGAGTGTCCTCTCATAGAGGTTCTACTGTATAAATAGTCTTTAATGCATCTCTTGGACATAAAAAAAGAAGCGGTATAGTAGTTAAAAGTAAAAAAGGTAAGTGGGTGATGTCAGTGGGAGTAGTATAGGTAAGTGGAGTAGGTTAATCCATTCTTTCTCACATTACAGATCCTTCTTACCTTGGCACCCAGCCCACCCACTCTCACACGAGGATGTTTCATCCAATATATTTCTCTCTTAAATTCCTTCCTAGCAATGGTTTTGGCATGTTACCCATCACCTCCTTCTTTTTTTTTATACCCATGTGTAGCGTGGTGTCACTGAAGATTATAGTTGGCTGTGATAGCGGTGTATAAAAATAGTGTTGACACCACACTGATGTCACAGGCAGTCTTTTAAATATCTCCACCATCATCCTACTACTATCTGTTTGCCCCACCCAAACTGACAGGTATCTCTCTGTGTGTTCCAGAACATTTGCCAGCAGGTCTTCCAAAATGCCAAAGCCGGTATGTTTTTTTTATCTTTTACTCTTCTATCATTTTTTTTTTTTTTTTAATGAACATATACATTTGAAAAATTAGTACAAATGTGATATTGTACTGGGATAAGGTGCATAAATTATTTAAAAAAAGGGCATCTCCTTATCGTGCAACTGAAACACAAGCCATCAGCAACTTTCAGTTGTACAATAAGAAGATGCCACCTTTTTCATAATATACATTTGAATCATTATTTTGATTTTTGTAACCTCAATATACTTACAAGTGTTCTTCCATATTATCAATTTATTAAAACAAGTTATTTGGCAACCTCTCAATACACTTTGTATTGGGTTGCCTTAAGGAGATAAAATCATGGTGGGTAGAGTTTGTGCTACTACTTACACTTAAGGACAAATTAGAAAAGATGCACATTTTAGCATGTGTATCAGAATTAAGACAATAACTCTGAAAGATATTTGTAAAACAATGACCTTTATTGAAGACACACAAGATAACCAAGTGCAAACAAAATTGGCTTCTCAAAAAAAAAAAAAAAGACTTTCCACTTCCTCAAGTTTTTGTACATGAGTGCATATTGTCTTCTTCTTTCTTATCTCCACTCAATCATATTAAGGTATCAAGCTTTACAAGCTTGAGACTTTTGATGGTGTCTGCCGGGGATGAGTAGAGCTCATCAATGGATGAGTCGATACAGTCAATAATGTGTTTTGGGGTTGCAGGTTGACACTTAGTACATAGTGGGAAAACCATGCAACCATTCTGGAAAGTGCATATTGTACATGTACCCTATTGTCTACACATTTAGACTTTGGCACTCTTACATCAAGGTCCCATAGCCCTATTAACATTCGTCGGTGGGATTGGACTTGTGGTTGACTGTGTTAGTGTTGTCTCCAATATCACTTAGAGCACAGCTGGAAAGTGGGGAGTCCCGATGAGACTCCCTTGGCTGTAAATAGGTGGAGTCAGCACGAATGAGTCAGCCATAATGGCAGACTTTGTCCACATGTCATCAGCCTTTCTTGAACCCTGTCCTTTAGATGAGACTACAGCCCTGCTTTCTTATTTGTAAATGGAACCTTGCAAAGCCCAAATTGTTTTAACTGTAGTTATTATTATTTCTTTGCCTAGTACACGTGGTACAGGCAATGATAATAATGGTGGGTAGAAGTTGCCGACTGCTTTTACTGTAAGTGCACCACATGTCTACACATGTGCCTGCTTTCTTATTTGTAAATGGAACCTTGCGAAGTCCAAATTGCTCTAACTGTAGTTATTTATTTTTTGCTTATCCCTAGTACACGTGGTACAGGCAATGATAATCATGGTGGGTAGAAGTTGATGACTGCTTTTACTGTAAATGCACCACATGTCTACACATGTGAAAAGCAGTTTGACTTTTGCACTTACAAATGTGCCAGAGCCCTGCTAACTGTAGGTATAACAACATCAACATATGGTTATGACAAAATAAAATCTTGGTCCCAACTATCCTATAACTATAAAAATAATGCATATCATATTTATAAACCAAAACATAGTCCAAATCATCGATTATCCCCAAATTAATAAATGTTGGTAATTTGGGCTGAATTTTGATCTCCTAGATACAAAGACATATTGATACAATTACAAGGCTCATATACAAGTTGGGGCCCAAAAATGGACAATTTTAAGTGAAGAAATAATATTATAAAACTTCACTTATATATATGTTGTTAAAGTAGAAATCAAAGTATGAATTACAATTTGGTATCGTTACTGTTATATTACTGTTTGTTATAGGAGCAATGAAAAAGAGACAATTGAAAATTAATTATATAAATTGAATGTATTTTAAAATCAATCTCTCACATGGAATGTACAATAACATAAATCTTTATAAATCCTGAGTTCAACTGACCCAGTTGATGGACCTCAGCAATGGTCCCACTCCAGGGATACGGAGGAGCTGCATCTGTGCTCATGTTAGAGTCAGCAGCAAAGGCTTCCATGTTAGGAACGGCCTCAAATTACAGGCAAAGTCAGACTTTCACCAAAGTGTGCCTGGATCATGGTGCCATGATCAACGAAAGCTGCACCCCAATACCCCATTCCATGAGATCATGAACTCATGGGATTCGTGTAATCTTTGCACAAGAGGATAATAAACAACACAATAACATAAATGATGAACAGGAATGATGGCCATAGGCCATTTACCCACAGCTGTATGCTCCTAACACAATTGTACACATGCCTAATGAAAACATTCAGGAAGATATACGAGGGGTGTCCCATAAGTCCGTGGCCCGACATATAAAGAAAATGACTAATAAAATGATTATGATTTATTTTTCAACATAATCCTCTTTAAGGTCTATACACGATGTTCTAATGCTTTTATGCCCTTCAAAAAGAACGATGTTTCAAGTGACTCAAAAAATGAGGTTACAGCATCAATGACCTCTTCATCTGACCTAAAGTGAATACCAGAAAGTGATTTTTTCAAATGAGGAAATAGGTGGAAGTCAGACGGAGCTAGATATGGTGAATAGGGTGCATGTGGTAAAGGTTCAAAGCCAGAATCATAAATAGCAGCCATGGCTTGCAGCGACCGATGACTTGGAGCATTGTCTTGATGGTAAAAAATCTTCCTGGACAACTTCCCTCTTATCTTTTCTTCAATAGCTTCTCGTAGTTGCTTCACAAGATTTGCATAATAATTGCCAGTGATGGTTTGACCCTTATTCAGAAAGTCTAGAACAAGTACACCCTCGGAATCCCAAAAGACAGACACCATAACCTTCTCTGCTGATGGAACTGTCTTGGCTTTCTTGGGGGGAGGGGAACCAGAGTGTCTCCATTGCATGGATTGTTGCTTGGACTCTGGTGTAAAGTGATGGGCCCAAGTCTCATCCATGGTAACAAATCTACTGACAAATTCCTCTGGATTGGCTTCAAATAACACAAGATTGTCCGAAAATAACTTTCTCCTTACAGCCTTTTGATCGGGTGTCAAAAGTTTGGGAACCCAACGGGCAGAAAGCTTCCTGAGGCCCAAGTGTTCTCTCATAATCCGATCCACTGTCGTTTTTAGAATACCCAAGGTCTCTTCTATCCGACAAACTGTCATTCTTCTGTCCAACATAACCAAATCATGTATCTTGTCGATGTTTTCTTGAGTAACTGACTCAACAGGTCTTCCTGGTTGATGTTCATCTTCGGTGCTGATCCTCCCTAATTTAAACGCAGCTACCCATTTTTTACTATGCTATAGGAAGGAGCATCTTCCCTTAATGTATCCACCATATCCTCATAGATTTCCTTCGGCGACATTCCTTTCTTACAAAGATATTTTATTACAGCACGAAACTCGTTTGTCTCCATTTTAGATGATTCCTGTTTTTTGTCCTCTTTCAGGACCTATAACAAAAAAAAAAACGGTTAGTTGTAGAAGCATTAAAATTTACATATCTTTATACAAGGCTTTAAGGTATTTATGGTAAAATTTATTATTTTCTAATATTTCGTTCTCATGGTCGGGCCACGGACTTATGGGACACCCCTCGTACACTTGGTTGGTGGCTATTTAGCTGATGATATATTTAGAAACGGTTACTTCCTTATTTACTCCGTATTGATTATTTTAAAATTTTATTATGCTTCACATGCATTGTCTCATCTACTTGGTGTATTTCATTTTGGAATTCTGCATATATACTATACAGTAGAGCCTCTTTGAGAGGACACTCACTAGAGGATATCTCTTTCCAAATGACAGTTTTTATCACCAAGATAACCATTTTTTAGTATTTAGCAACTCTCCAGTAAGAGGCCACCTCTCCCTAAAGGAAACTTTGCCTCTGCAACTAGGTCTTTAATAGAGAGGTAGTTCTACTATATTCCCATTTTTAAAGAATATTATTATGATAAGTCACATTTTAGATCATTCTATATACAGTTACGAGCGTCATTCCTCATCTCCTAATCAATCAACTCTGTCACCGTTTTCTTTTTTATTGGAATGGCGCCCTCCTATTGGTTGGCTACGATCACGCCACCTTTGCCCCCCCCCATCATGCCTCCCCCACTCGCTTTTTCATTTTTGTAATTATTGTGTTGGAGAGGGCCGCTCCTTAAATAAATGCATATATTAGTTAATAACTAAATGGAATCCTCTCTTTCTTTTTCCCAGACGCCTACGGAAGCCAACAGTACATAGACAGATAAAGCACATAGGCTATAGTTATTAACTAATATATGCATTTATTTAAGGCTCCAATTTATAATTGTAACAAATAGTATTTGAATAAAAACATTCAATCGGGTAAAACACGGGCGTTGCCCGGGTCATTCGGCTAGTAGATTATAAACATAAGGTAATAAAACCAAATCCAAATAGTGTGTGATGTTTCTGTAACAGCATTGTTGCCGAAACGTCACACACTATTTATTTATATATTTGGATTTGGTCTTATTACCTTGAGAATATTATTAATTTATTTTAAATTTTTGTACAATTTATTGCTTCCCCACATCCACTCAGTGTAGGAGAGTTCTAAATATTGATAGATTGCCTATATTTTTCAAGGGGATAATCTTCCATTAAAATGTTAGTTCCAATCTCTCTTTGTATCTAAGAGAGCAAAATTCAAATTATCAAATTTTTGTGTTTATGACTATTTTAAATAAACATTTATTAATTGGAGGACAATTGATCATTTGTGTTATGTTTTGGTTTCTCTCTCAATGTATTTCTCCACCAACTAGAAGCTCTGTAGAGTTGTGGTGAGATAAAGTAGCTTGAAAGTTTTGGCTGGGAGAATCTGCCGACACACTGACCTAGCTGCAGCTATAAGGAAACTGCCATAAGTCACCTTTCTGGAGGCTGCAGCCTGCCTCGGGCCATAGCCCATTTACTCACAGCTGTATGCTCCTTCTTCTTTCTTATCTTCTTCATTTTTTGTTGCTTATCCCTAGTACACGTGGTACAGACCATGATAATCATGGTGGGTAGTTAGCGACTGCTTTTATTGTAAGTGCACCACATGTCTAAACATGTGAAAAGCAGTTCGACTTTGCACTTACAAATGTGCCAGAGCCCCATTTTGGTTACTTGCACTCGCTGGTGCGGTTGGACTTTTGCAAGAATCAGGGGCCATTAGAGCATTTTTTTTTTAATCTGAAAAAAGTGCCCAATGTAGGAATTGAACCCGGGTCGTAGCGTTCGAAAACCAACGGTTTAGATCATACTTCCACAGACTTATTTTCATCATGACTGGGTGAAGTAGAATGCATATGCCTTTGTCATTAAGACTGGGAGCACTACTCAGTGGCAGGCCGACTTAGCTCCAAAAGAAATGGCCGCCTCTGACATGAGGAACAGACGCCATGTGCAGCCGCTCCTAACATGGAGTACAGACGCTGCTTATCCTGTAATCCTGGATAAGGAGCCCTTACAGAGTACTATCAGCCGGGCCAGCTGAGCCCAGGTTTTTTAGCGAGCTTGTTACTGCTCCCCCTCCTTTTTCATCCGGGCTTGGGATCGGCAAAGGCAGAGTTAGCTGTATGCTCCTAACATACAAATGTACACACTCACATGCCTACATATTAAAGACTATTATCTATAAATGTGGGGGTCTGTGGAAGAATGGTCTAAGCCGTTAGTTTTTGACAGCTACGACCCAGGTTCGATTCCCTCATTGGGCACTTTTTGTCAGATAAAAAAAAAAAAAAAATGCTCCAATGGCCCCCGATTCTTGCAAAAGTCCAACCCCATCAGCGAGTGCAAGTAACCAAACAGGGCTCTGGCATATTTGTAAGTGCAAAGTCAAACTGCTTTTCACATGTGTAGACATTGGTGCACTTACAGTAAAGCAGTTGCCTACCTCTACCCACCATGATTATCATGGCCTGTACCATGTGTACTAGGGATAAGCAAAAAAAAAATCTAGAAATGTGATATACTATTTCTAATCATGGAAGTAGAAGGTTATAGCTCGCTCAAATCCAAATAAATAGTATCTGACGTTTCAGTAACAACGTTGTTACCATCTTCAAGACAAAAGTACTGAATTCAGTCACTAGGGTATTGTGTTGCTCATGTTTATTATTATACAGGCCAAATTTCAAAAAACACCCTTCTTAAAACATCTTTAGCTCAAAGAAAAAGCAAAAAAAAAAAAAAAAACACTTTTGGTCAGAAAATAACTGTTGCAACAATTCACTTTGGTACAAAACACCTTGATATTGGCTCAGAAGGCTCGAAGTTGCCACACACATCTAAACAATAGCTTTCACAATTTAAAGCATTCGCCATATGACACCGGCACATTTTTATAAACCTCCCTATTAGATGAATATTCATTTTAACTCTCTGTCTCCACACTCAATTCTAACATAACAATCAAATAACACCCATGGACAAAATTTAAAGAAGTTGTACCTTTTAGCATGTATATCAGGATTCAGACATTAACTGAAAGATATTACAGTGACCTTTATTGAAGACACACAAGATAACCAAAACCAAGCATGAACAAAATTGCCTCTGTCTCCTTAAAAATTAGATGACCGGCAATATCAGACTTTCCACTTCCTTAAGTTTTATCCATGAGTCTATATAAAGGGGATGGTAAAGTTAAATTGAATTTTCATGTGTTTATAAAATTGTGTAGGATGGATTCCCATATGTAATATGAAGATATCGATGTTATATTAAAATTATGAGAGCCTGTGTGATTCTTTCTCAAACTAAAAAGAAAGTGAAGGTTGTATTTCTATTGCAGATGAATCTGATTGTTTTCCTTAGCTAGGTAGATAAGATTTAACAAAGTTGTGTCTAACAAAAGCCACCAAGAAAATGTACCAAAAACTCTTGGACTCGCCCGACCTCGAAATTAACCCAATCCTACAGTCTCCCCCAAAACATCGACTAAAATCAAGGAAGCCGATATGGTCCAGAGGAAACCAACTTCTCTCCCAAAATTTTAATATCTCAGAAGCATGGACAAATTCCTGGATCAGCTCCGATATCCCAAACAAGAACCTCATCACAAGCCCAAGTGTCAAGATCCCAGGTTTTTCCCTCCCTCGACGAGAATGGGTGCTTCTAAACCGCTTTAGGACAGGACAGGGAAGGTGTGCAGAGCTGATGAAGTTATGGGGCTACACCAAAGATCCAAATTGTGCCTGCAACGTCCCACAATCAATGTCCCATATACTAGACGACTGCCCGCTGTACAAATTCAATGGAGGAATCTCCACTCTGTCACCCCGGAAGCCCTGAACTGGCTGAAGGCCTTGCCTCTCAGACTTTAATGACCGATATGTCCTCACTTCTTTTTTCTAGATTTGGTTCATTTTGTCTCCTCTCTAATTGTAAAGATGTTGCTGTATCACCTCATAAGCATAAATAAATAAATACTTTATCTAAAAAGGATCATAGCCTATCTTTAATTTAAAGTAATTCAAGGCTTTACTTAAGAATTTGATAATACAGTAGAACCTCCATGACAGAACACCTCTCTACAAAGGAAAGTTTTCATTTGCAAAATCACCATTTTTACCATTTAACAAATCTCAGATAAGAGGACAACTCTTAAGGACAGTTTAGCTCTGCAATTAGGTGTTGTCTTTTACAGAGAGGTTTTAGTGTGCCATGGTACATATGGAGGGTAAACTGGATATGGTAGAACTCTTGAAAGATCTTGACTACAGGCAAACATAGAAGTGGGATATATGGTTTTAGAAGGGGAAAAAAATCTAGAAGGTAGACTAGATCAGGATTTTTAAAAATAACGTGAACTAAGTTGAAAAAAAAAAAGTTGATAAAATTATATAAATGATTTACTACTCTTTTAAAAATAAATATATCTTAGTTATTCGAAAGCTAGAAACCTCTGAAATGTAAGCAATATTAAAACCAGCTTCTGAGGATAAGTTACTTGCTTTATTTATAAACTCTCTCAAGCTTTCAGGTATTATAACCTTTCTACAGGAGTATATGAGGGAAAAAATCCTGTAGAAAGGTTTATAATACCTGAAAGCTTGAGAGAATGTATGAATAAAAGTATTATACAATGGAGTCCATTGCAGTAAGGGCAGTAGAAATGGTTTTATTTTTAAAAGAATCGTACGCGTCTATAATAGTTTCAAATTTTCATAGTATATATCCCACAATTGTTAGAGAGTGTTACAACCGGAGTTGTACAATACTGTTAGACAAGAGAGGATGTTCTACCCCCCCCATCCTGTGGAAATTTTATTCAAATTTGAGTTCAGGTTTTTTGGGGGAGGGGGAAAGGTCTTTGCCCTCCTTATTTGTGTAAAGTGAAGGTCTTTTGTCCCAGCGGCCTTCAAATGATAACCCCAAATTTATCAAGCTTAAAGCCATTATTTTAGTTCATTCAATCTTAAACACAAGGTAACACAGGACCAAATAAATAGTGCGACGTTTCAGTACAGCGTTGTTGCCATCTATAGACAAAAGTACTGAATTGGGGAAAAAATATCACAGCATGTTTTGAGTAGTTAGTGTTACCAAATGTATAAACAAGATAATAGTAACCATTTGATAACAGTAACTATTTAAAACATGCTGTGATATATTTTCTCATTCAGTACTTTTGTCTAAAGATGGTAACAACGCTGTTATAGAAACGTCACACACTATTTATTTGAATTTTGTCTTATTACCTTGTGTTTAAAATATATAATCCAAATTGTACCTTATCATTTATTAATCTTAAAGCAACAAAAAAATCTGTTATGGAGAAAGAGTTGCTATATAAATTCAATAACCCTTTTGTACCAAAAGTTGAAGGGAATTATTATATGGGAAAGAGTGTTACATAGAGGAATTTTTTTTACAAAGGGTATGATAAGGCACAATTTAGATTATAAACACAAGTTAATAAGACCAAATCCAAATAAATAAATAGTGTGTTATGTTTCAGTAACAGCCTTGTTACCATCTTCAGACAAAAGTACCGAGTCTATTACATATATACATTCAGTACTTTTGTCTGAAGATGGTAACAACACTATTACCAAAACATCATTTATTTTGATTTGGTCTTATTACCTTGTGTTTACAAAAGTTATTTTTATCACAAAGTCAATTAAGCATTGTGGGTGTTCGATTTCTCACCTGACTTTCTTCCACTTATACCAAAGCCATTAATCTTGTTTCACCAGTTTAGTTGATTGATTGATTACTTGATAAAAGGTTCCTCCACTCTTATCAAAACTCTTGGTATATCAAATTCCATATCTGCAAAGTACTCAATAGTGAAATTGTGCAACTAATCCCTTTAGATTTGATACAAGGTAACATTTAGGATTATAGATTTGACAACCATCATGATTGGGTGAAGTAGAATGCGTCTGCCTTTGTCATTAAGACTGTGAGAGCAGTACTAGAAGAAGAAGGTAATAAACCAAATTGTGTGTGACCTTTGATAACAACTTTGTTATCATCATTAGACAAATGTACTGGATGAATAAAATGATTGAATAAAAAAATACATTCAGTACTTTTGTTTGACGATGGTAACAATGTCACTGAAATGTTGCACACTATTTATTTAGATTTGGTCTTATTACCATGTATTTCCTCTTTAGATTTCTTCTTATAGACTTGGGTGCAATCCTGTTAAATCTATCACCAGTTATATAGGGGCCTCTGAAAGAAAAGTATTCCCCGATGAGAGACTGGATGAAAGTACTGAGTCTAGAGCTTCTCAAAGTTTTTTTTTTTTTTTTTAATTTTATGGTTTTGATAGTTTTAAAGCTGACATTGTGTCTCTAAAGGTTATTGTAGCATCATCATCATTGCCATATTTCTGATCCTTGTTTAAAAAAGATTAAGAATTATAAATTTTAAGTAGCTTACATCTCAACCTGCAACCCCAAAACACATTATTGATTGTATTGACTCATCCATTGATGAGCTCTACTCTTACCCGACACCATCAAGCTTTACAAGCTAGACACCCTAATATGATTGAGTGGAGATAAGAAAGAAGAAGTAGCTTACACAAGTTCATTGAAAAAAAAAAAAAAAAGCAACACACACGACTGGTATTTTACAGTTTTCAATTTTTGTTGATAAATTATTGGTGTTCAAAAAAGTTTTGCCATATATTCAGTATGCTGTATTTTTGTTCTGAAGCTATTATTTAAAATAAAGGAAATATTAATCTAACACAGTGAGTGAAGGTATTGTAGGATCTCTCTTGTGTGAAATATAGCTAGCTAAAATAGTTCTGTGGTGTCACACAGTACTTATTATATTATTAGAATCTGTATTGTTTTCCAACCTTCTATATAGATAATAGGCTAACAGAGTTTTCAGTTGTAAAGTTTGAAGCTATCTCCTACAAAGATACTTAAACTATAAATAACCATTTTCAAATAATGACATGGGTTTTTGTTTAATACAGGTTCTGTATTTTTATCCGATTATATATATATATATATGTTATGATTATGTTGTTGAAAAAGGTGCAGTCGTGAAAAAGGAAAGATAGTTATTTACCTTTCAAGTAGTTTTTATTTTCAATTACTTGAAAAGACTATATATAAAAAATATATATAAAGAATATAAATGGGTATTGTATAAGAAATGGAGGTTTCCTCCACGAGCTGTGTAGAGATTTGCTGATAAGTTGGGTGCATCAAAGAACTTTCTCAAGAATGAGTTGGTTATAGGGAAGTAAGCTGATAGCAGCAGGGTGCTCTGGAAATTTCCTCAAGTCTACGGCAGCAGGATTTAATGTCTTATCTAATCTAGGCCACAGCACAAGTGAGAAATACAGCAGCATGCCATGGTCTGGTGGGTGGAACCGTCGAGTCACCTCATATTGGGAAACTGCCAGCTCACTGGCCTGCTGCTGGTCAAAATCTCCCTACGTTGCAGCCCTGGATTTATTGTAGTTGAGGTCACCAGACAACCATCTACATCAGAGTTGCCATCAAACTATGCTAGTAGCGCTACCGTTTACAAAGTATGAACGTAAAATGATTAAAAAAAATATATATATATACAGCTAAACCTGTCCATAGTGCCCCCTCTAAATAGCGCCTTTCTCTCTATAGCGCCCTATTTTAAATACGTAGTATGATGCGATTTACATTAAAAGTGACCTGTCTATAGCAGCCCCTCTCTATAGCATCCTATTTTGGCGAGTTCCAAGAGGGGGCGCTATAGACAGGTTTAACTATATTCTTTTATGAAAATTCGAAACTATTATAGACATGTATGATTCTTTTTAAAATTAAAAAAATTCTACTGTTCTTACTGTTAACTGTAAATTGTATAATTTAAAAAAGAATCATAAGCGTCTATAATAGTTTCAAATTTTCATGACAGGTGACGTGCTAATGCATCATAATATTCTTTTTTGTAATTATAATTCTCTATATTATTCGCATATACAGTAAAACCTGCTAAAATTAACCTGGGATATAACAAAACCTTTTTTTTTTTCTTTGGGTAAAGCCTTGATAACTTTTTATAACAAACCTGAAATAATTCCCATTTTTATTTTATAATACAGGGAACTATGACTATAGTGAACCTTCGGTACTGTCTCATTGGGATTGACTATAGAGGGGATATATGCTAATAAAATGGATACAAATGAACCAAGGATAGTTTGAGGTATTTACAGGCTTTATTAAGAATTGATGGTTGATAGGAATTGCTTAAATAACTTTTCACAACATTGGATTTTGCTCCTTCCTAACGTATAGCTAGAATTTGTAGTGCTAACTAGATTAATAAGGTACCATTTGGATTATAGATTATAAACACAAGGTAGTAAGACCAAATCCAAATAAATAAATAGTGTGTGACGTTTTGGTAACAGCGTTACCATCTTCAGACAAAACTACTGAAAGTAGTAGTTTTGTCTGAAGATGGTAACAACACTGTTACAGAAATGTCACACACTTTATTTATTTGGATTTAGTCTTATTACCTTGTTTGCTAACTAGATTGTAACTACACGTTGAGACAGGGCAAGAGGATCCAAAAGCTCCCAAATAGATCATTAAAAACTCTTCTTATCAAAATGCTACAATTCAATACAAATCTAAGGATAATAATTTAATGTTGAAATTGAGTTTGTGTTGAGATAGTTTGTATTATGTTCAAATGATTGCCAAATTATCAATTCATAGCAGTAGGGAAGGATATTTTGTTGTCCAATTATGGTGTAGGCTGTCGAAAGTTGTTATAATTGAGTTAAATTGGCTACAGTTGAAATTTGAATAGTTTGTAAATTATAGTAAAGTGTTTAATGAAAATTGCCCGGTTATTTGAAAATTGGTGGAATTATAGTTAATGGAATTATTGAGGTTATTCTCTAAATTTTAATGCCCCCCCATATATAGTTTTTTTTTATCAAAGAAGAAAAACCTCATATGGAATGGTTTGGCCATTTTGAAAGAAATGTTGGCCATAGTTAAAGCCATTCATTCTAATGACAGTTTTATAGAGTTTTAGTGGGTCACTATTGTTAGTAGATGAATGGTATCTCTCTATGAAGAAAGTAATTTTTTTACGATGATAATCCAAGTAATGGTTGAAGAGAATCCTAACCATTCAAGTAAAACAAGAGAAAGGAAGTTGTGAGCCTACATAATGAAGTTGGTTTCAGAAAGAAGCAGGAAATGACTTGACTTTGCACATAATCAGGGAACAAATGAATGGATGCCATAGACTTCCTGTCTTCCACCCAAGGCCAACATAAAAAGTTTGTTGAACCAGAACATGTATGGTAATATTAAGAAAAAGGCATCCCTGGATTGTGCATGTTGCTGAAGGCTTGCACAATCTATTTGAATAAATATCAATTAATTGACAATATTCATTGTTATATAAGCACAGCCTGCTCCTTATTAATGAAGACCCATAGCCGCAATCTTGGCTTTTCTTGATTTATTAGTAGAATTTTATTAGGCCACTAGGTATTGATAAGGCACAATTTGGATTATTGGTTAGAAACACAAGAATGCTGTTACTGAAACATCACACACTGTTTATTTATATGTATTTGGTCTTTTTACTTGTGTTCCCAATAGGAATTGTAAAATAATCAATGATTAGTTGATATTTATTCCAATTTTAACACTTGATCTGGACCTTTTTTTCCTTTTCTATTTTTTCATACGTGGTAATATCAGAGAAGTCAATAATAAGGCACAATTTGGATTATAGACACAAGAAAATAAGACCTAATTCAAATAATTTATTAGTGTGTGGCGTGTCGGTAAGTGTTGTTACCATCATCCGACAAAAGAATAAAATAAAAGATTTATTCCTTTGTCTGATGATGGTAACAATGCTGTTGCTGAAACATCGCACACTATTAAATTATTTGAATTAGGTCTTATTTTCTTGTATCAGAGAAGTCATGTTACATAGCCTCTAGTCAGCAAAATGGGTAGTCCCTCTTAATGAACAGATCTCCAATATAATGTTCTTATCTGTTTTTTTTTTTTTTTGCTTATCCCTAGTACACATGGTACAGGCCATGATAATCATGGTGGGTAGTTAGCGACTGCTTTTTACTGTAAGCGCACCACATGTCTACACATGTGAAAGCAGTTCGACTTTGCACTTACAAATGTGCCAGAGCCCCGTTTGGTTACTTGCACTCGCTGGTGGGGTTGGACTTTTTTTTTTTTTTTTTTTTTTTTTAAACAGAAAAAAGTGTCCAATGCAGGAATCGAACCCGGGTCGTAGCGGTCGAAAACCAAACGGTTTAACCAGCCTTCCACCGACCCCCCCATTTTATATGTGTGACATAAATGTGTAACTTGTATCCAATTTCTCCTTCTTTATTAATTGTCTTAACTCCTCCATTAAACTTTTTTGACTTGTAATTACATTTACAGTAGAACTACCTCACTGTAAAGGACAATACATAGTTGCCGAGCAAACATGACCTTTGAGAAGTAGTCTCCTCTTAACAGAGGGTAGCTAATAAGTTTGTCATTTTTTATAAAAGAGTTGTTCTTTGTAGAGAGGTGTCCTCTCATGGAGATTTTACTGTATTTTTCCCATCTACATATTAGATTTGTTTTAAGTCTTGGTACATGACCATATGATCAATGTCATAACTTTGAGCACAGTGGTGAACTCCACTCTGGCCTATTCCAATCAACCATGGAAGGGATATTGACCTACAGAATGTAGGAATTTTTTTTCACATGGTACAGATTGGGATGTTACTTGAGCTTTTTTTTTAAAGATCATATTACAATAATGGGATTTCTTTCTTCTTTTCTTTTTTTTTCTAATAGCAGCTATATCCACTTTCTTTTAAATACTTAGGTAACCAACTACATGTGGCACAGGCCATGATAATCATGGTGGGTAGTACGGTAAAAATAGAAGTGCACTACATGTCTATACACGTAGAAAGCAACTTACTTTTACAGTGTGTCATAGTCCTACTTGGTTACTTACTGGTGGATTTGTGCATGAATTGGGGCTCCATCACAACAAATCAGAATGAGTAAATTTTATGTGACTTATTTTAATGTGAAAAAATAATTTCAAAATAAAAAAATAAGTTCAGTGTTGGTATTAAAATCAAAAAAGGTATATCCTTACCACATTAGTGTGTTTATTACTATCTTAAAACTAAAGTACAACAAAAGAAAGAAAAGTACTTAAGGCAGTAACAATGCTGTTGATGAATTTTGGGGTTGTTACCTTGTCTTCTTCTTCTTTCTTATCTCCACTCAATCATATTAAGGTATCAAGCTTGTTGAGCTTGTTGATGATGTCTGCTGGGGATAAGTAGAGCTCATCAATGGATGAGTCAATAATGTGGTTTGGGGTTGCAGGTTGGGAATTACGCTTATTACCTTGTGAAACCAGACAGGTAGTTTCTCAAGGAGTATGTGATTATCTTATCAGATGGGCTACCCCAGGAAGGTTTCAGTCAGATAGATTTTAACACCAGAGTAGGCGGTGAGATATGAAAGAGTTGAAGGGGAATGTAGGTCACCCACCTGCAATGTTTGAGTTGAGATTTGCAACGGAGAAGATAAGATTGCTTCCAGCTGTGCTGCTCACATCCTTTGCTTACTAACCAAAACTGATTCACCTGTTTTATTATATTACTGGGGCATTAGCTGGTCGCATTGGAGATTTTTAGATATACCTACATAAACCAAGTTACCAAACACTCTTTTTATATCTTTTAAAACATGCTGCCTACAACTGCTAAGTGCTATCAACTGAGTTATCTGAAGGAACACGATGTCTGACACAAATGAATAGATGGCTCTGAGATGTAGAAGATTCCAGCTCTCGCATCCATCAGGGGAAATAACAACAAATTTTCACCGTTACAACAAACCAAAATTATTTTTTGTCAGAAACAAAAAAAAAAAAAGTAATCAGTGAAGGCTAGTCTCTTATCTCCACACAATAATATACAGCCCAATAAAGTGATGTTTGCTCTCCTTCCTTCCATGGGCTAGCCAGGAAAGATTGTTGTGTGCCACCACCCTCCAAAATTAAGAAGATAGTCTCAATATAACATGTATTTCTGTGGAGGTGTAATATACAGGGTAGCCCATAAGTTACGAACCCTTTTATTTTTTTATTAAAAGGCAAACTAGAATAAAAAAACTTATCTTATTTTAGATAATAGATTAAGCTTTAATGAATACATTGATAACAGTACTATTTAAGAACTTGCTGTAATATTTTTCCTCATTTATTCTTTTGTCTGATGATGGTGACAGTGTTGTTGCCGAAACGTCACACACTAATAAATTATTTGGATTAGGTCTTATTTTCTTTTAGATTAAGCTTTAATCTATTACCTAAAATAAAATAGTTATAGTTTATTCTAGTTTGCCTTTTAATATAAAAAATAATAAATATTTTGGATTTTATGGGTCACCCTATATTTGTGTTGTATTGCGTTGTAGTTCTTTCCCAATTGGTGGTAGCTTATCAGCCAATTCTAGTGATTGGTGGTACCCAGGTTGTTTCACTCTATTCATTACTTTTATATTGATCATTATATATAGATTAGAAACACAAGGTTAAACTTAGTTTTAACCCTTAACTGGACGGGTTGGGTAGATTCTGCCCATGCATAAATTTAATATAGGAAAAATATATATTTTTCGTTTACCTAGAGCTACCAGCTTTCATGTATTCTAATTTTACAGTGATACAAACATTTTCCATCCATCGTTTATAAATTTCAGTTTTGGGAGGGGGGTTAAATTTGCATGTATGGGCGGATTCCGCCCAACCCGTCCAGAAGCGTGAGAATTTTTCGTGTCAGTGTTAGCTCGTGGCTCATACTTGAGTCTCTATCTTCCGCTATTTTTAGCTTCCTTTTTATAAAATAACACTTATTTCTTTGGATAAGTAGAATAATCAATCAAGTCAACAGAGAGAACTATCCCTGCCATCCCAAAATATATATGTTTTATAGATTAGTCGACCACACACACACACACTTTGGAAGAAATATTCGAACAGACAATTGATTCACTTCAGTAGAATTAGTTGATAAGTTGAAAGAACATGGTCTTACATATTTAGGAACGATGAGAAAGAACAAAACTTAGATTCACCACAATTTCAACCGCACCCTAATAGAGAATCAGTAACCTCTAATTTTAGTTTCTCTGGAACAACCACTTTAGCCTCCTATGTTCCTAAAAAAAATAAAGAAAATCGGTAATCAGATTGATAAAAAAGGTAAAAAAGAAAGGAGTCAATTTATTGTTGATCTTGGGAGAGCATTGACTGATGAACACCTGGCCACACGTAATCTCAATTCTCTCTCGCGGGAATTACAGACGACAATTCAAGAAAAATGATGGTTCAAGTACATCAAGGGAATCTACGATGCCACAATCTGATATTCCAAAATGGTGGTACAAATGTCCATCAAAAAACGCAGTAAAAAAATAAAAACCCTTTGCTTTGTATGTCAACTAAGCGTTTGCAATAACATTTCTTTATAATTTTTTAAAACTGTAAATAGATTATATTCAGAATTTTTAAAAGTCAAAATCTGTATATTAACTATATATTAATTAAATATTTTTTTAAATATTGATTTCAATCATTATTGAGCGCTTATTTCATAAAGTTACATAGGTGGGTTGAATCTACCCAACCCGTCCAGTTACGTAAAAAAAATCCACCCGTCCAGTTAAGGGTTTAAATGCGCATGGCTCTTACCACATGGCAATGCTGACATCTCTTATTGGGGTATACTTAATGAAATTGAGCCATCAAAACGCTAATCCTAGCTAAATGCTAAATAGCTAATCCTAATTCAAAATGCAAGTAAGCACCTTTCAAGTGTAACAGTTATTATTATTTTTTTTCTTATCCCAAGTACACGTGGTACAGGCCATGATAATCATGGTGGGTTGAAGTAGGCGACTGCTTTTACTGTAACTGCATCAGATGTCTACCCCTGTAAAAAGCAGTTTGACTCTGCAATTAAAAGTGTGTCAGAGCCCCGTTTGGTTATTTGCACTCGCTGGTGGGGTTAGACTTTTGCAAGAATCAGGGGCCATTAGAGCTTTTTTTTTTTTATCAGAAAAATTACCTAATGCAGGAATTAAACCCGGGTTGTAGCAGTTGAAAACCAACGGTTTAGACCCTCCTTCCACCGACCCCCAACAGTCAAGTTGCTTCTACATGTATTAGATATAGTGAACTTGGATTATAGGCAGCTTTAAGCTTACATTTTTTTACCCACCTGGTTTAGCCTATAGATTTATTCCACCAGAAATCTGGATCTAGATCAGCAGGATTTCCACCAGGTTTCATTGTTGGGTGGTGTTGCAGCTGAATGTACGGATCACCTCCATGGAGTCGGAGCTGGAGTTCACCATCCAGCCCAACACCCTGGGGAAACAACTCTACGACCAGGTGCTCCGGACCCTGGGATTGAGAGAAGTTTGGTTCTTCGGACTCCAGTACACAGACTCCAAGGGCTGCCAGACTTGGCTCAAGCTCACCAAGAAAGTGAGTACCTCTCTTGTACATATCTATATGGAGTACACATGCTGATCTCATTGAAACATCTCTCAGGAAAACGCAAATTATTTCTAGTCAACACAACTATGGTGATTTAAAATATTCTATTTTAGAACAAAATTTGCATGACTTTTTTTTTTTGAAAATGACACTGCCTATAATTAGGACTGATTTTTTTCTAGCAAGTCCAGATCACTAACAGTTAACTATTTGGGTGTCATATCCTTTAAGCACACATTTAGAACATAGGTTTTTATTTTGGGAGGTTGTGGTTGCCATTGATAGTCATAGGCTCACAAAACAATGGACTCTGATGTGATTTCAATATATAATTAGGATAAACTTAAGGAAATTTTAACTGCCTTGTGGTCATACAGTGTCTTGGCAACTGTAGGAAAGCCCCTATACTATACTGTTAGAGATGATACAAAGCAATAATGCGCTATCTATAGATAACAAATGAAAACATTAAGACGCAAATGTTTCTTTTCAATAATAAATCAAACTTCTACTGTCCTTATTGCGATGAAAAGATATTGGGAGAGCTTGGCTCATTAGTGGTGAACCCTCCCAGCGGTCCCATTCTACTTATATATGCTACACTGAACCAAGCTCATCATCTATACCGCTCCCATTACTGTCACTAGAAATAGGGGGGTAGGTGTCGTATTGAAACAGAGACCTTGGCCCACAAAGGAGAGAATAGACAATTGTCTGTGAATACCTTGGTGCTTTGTGAAACCTGATCAACTAACCATGACACAGTGTTAAAATTTGACTTTTTTTTTTTTTTTCCATGCTTTCCTTGCTGGCTTCTAAAGGTAAGCAGCTCCTTGTGGCTGGACAAGCTCCCGTTGCCAGGTGAGAGATGTGTGTGCTAGCTGTCAACACCCTCCCCTGCACACATTTCTCCACAACTTTGTTTAGATGCTTGTTGTCCGGTTTTGTTTAGAAAAATGTAGTACACTCGTATCATAAAGATATTCTTAAAAATAGACCACAAACAAAACAATTTATTTCATAGCCCAATCAGAGACTTCAAAATATATACACTCATGGACACACACACACAAAACTTAAGTAGTTTCCTATTTTTGTGTCGCCGGTCGCTGTCTTTTATGAAGGAGACAGAGGCAATTTTTTTCACACTTGGTTATCTTGTGTGTTTTCAATAAAGGTCACTATGTATTAAATATACTTTCTATAAGGTGCAACTTCCTTATGTTTTGTCCAT
>CP092879.1:46232000-46243370 GCA_030710605.1 Cordylochernes scorpioides | reverse complement strand
GAGTGTGGATATATATGAGCCAGTATGGTAGGTGAAGTGGGCACTCTCATTTGTGCTATTTCCCACTATTGGAGAGAATTTACTGCCCCAGTCAGGAATTTATAGAGAACCTTTCCTTTAGAACCTCCTCTATTTCATAAAGACAGTAAACACAAGGTAATAAGACCAAATCCAAATAAATAAATAGTGTGTGACGTTTCGGTAACAGTGCTGTTACCATCTTCAGACAAAAGTACTGAATACTTTCATTCAGTACTACATTCAGAACTTTTATCTGAAGATGGTAACATCGCGGTTACCGAAACTTCACACACTATTTATTTATTTGGATTTGGTCTTATTACCTTGTGTTTATAATCTATAATCCGAATTGTGTCTTATCATTCATAAAGACTGGCTTCTCCCCTCATCCATTCTCTCATCATGGTATACACTCTTGCAGTGACTGACCACCAAGTTGTTCAAATTTTAAACAAAGTCATAGATGTATATATATAGTGATAAAGTACAGTAGAACCTCCCTGTAAAGAATACCTAATTGCAGAGCCAAAGTGTCCTTTAGGGAGAGCTGTCCTCTTACCGGAGAGTTGCTAAATAGTAAAAATGGTAATTTCGCAAATCAAAACTGTCCTTTATAGAGAGGTGTCCTCTAGTGTGAATCTCCTCTCATGGAGTTCTACTGTATATACTTTACTTATCCCAAGTACACATAGTACAAGCCGTGATAATCGTGGTGGAGTTGACAAGAAATCCAAGTGACACAGAGCTTGTATACCATGTTCTCAAATGTAGTCTGTAAGTTAAAATAACTTGGGTTGACACAGGGGTCCACCCACTTTCTCTGGGGCAGAGCTCCGTATGGAGGCTACAAAACACTACTCCCCCCCCCCCCTCCCCCTATAAGCCTTATTATAAACCTATATTCAATGGCAAAAATATATATATATCTATATTTTATCTATATAATATCCATTAGGTCTCTTCTTGTTTCTTGCAAAAATATTCCTAAAATAATTACAGAAGAAAATAAGACCTAATACAAATAAATTAATAGTGTGTAAGGGTTTGGTAACAGCGTTGTTACTGAAATGTCGCACATTATTAATTTATTTGGATTAGGTCTTATTTTACCTTGTATCCAAATTGTGCTTTTGCATCAATTGCAGAAATATAAACACAATATACCAATCAAGATGATTATAATAAGTTTATTTATTAACTAATGCTTCATTTAGCATCATGAGCTAATGCTTCAAAGCTTGCCATTTTATCTTAATAAAGAAACTTTTAGCAATTTGTGCAAAAATATATTTTTTCTGCATATAGTTCCTGCCAATTACTTTTATTTTAAAAATTAATCTTATTTGACCAGAAATCTTAATGTAATTCCTACCATTTGTATTTTGGTCTTTACAAATGACTTTTCTCAAGTCTGAATTAAAGAAAATATGAAAAATATTCAAAAAAAATTCCAAGAGGGGTTATTATTTTGAAACGATTATTCACCAGTAATAAGAAAATGTTATAATTGAGAGTGTGTGCCCTGCATGTTTCTAATTACTTGCTACTGGAATGATTTAGAGATAGGTTGGGTTGTTGCAGACAAGTGTATAGGGAAACTTAATCATCTAAAGGACCATGTCTAAATAGCCCACAGAGTTTGTCCAAGTGTTCTATTCATTAGTAGATAACTAATGATACTCACTCCAACTGGTTTCTGCTCAATACATCTCCTCCCCTTGTAGCTGGGTACTTTATAACAACAATGAATATCATTTGTCAAAAATGACAACTCCCATTGATATCTTGGTTTCTAATTGACCCTTTCCTTGGCTGGCCATTTGTGAAACACTCCTTGTTACTGACATTGTGTTTTTCTAATTCAATCTAGTTCATAATATATGGGTTAATTACTTTATTAAAAGAGAGAAAGATAAAAACTAGAAAATCAAACCAAGGAAAATAACCTTTCTAATCTCTCTTCTGGTATGTTAATAACATATTATTAGAAGATAAAATTGCTATAAAGAATAATATAAACAGTAGCAATGCGTTTATTTATTTGTGGAAAGTGCAAGCTTTCAGATCTTTATCCTCATCCTGAGGATATATCTTCTCAACCTATAGCTATGCCTGTGGAAGGATTATAAATATCCGTAATCTTTCACTTTGCACGAAAAAAGCCAGGGAATCTACCCCCCAACTAGACGATAGAGACCTCCTCTGTGCCATCAAAACCCAATGCCTGCAGGAATGGAAATCTAATGCTGCACATGACTGGTACAGAGCAGGAGAGACAGGCACCGGTTCTGTTCTCCCAAAAGAACAACCGTCTTTGATTTCCAGACTTAAGTTTGGTCATCTACAGACAATGACTTTCCAGAACGGTTGCAAGTTTTTCTCACTATGTACTAAGTGCAATTCTCAACCTGCAACCCCAAGACACATTATTGACTGTATTGACTCATCCATTGATGAGCTCTACTCATCCCCGACAGACACCATCAAAAGTCACAAACTTTACAAGCTTGTTACCATAATATGATTAAGTGGAGATAAGAAAGAAGGCAAATAAAGAGACACGTTGCTCCTGTTTATATTCTTATTTTAATAATACATCAACTTGCACTCACTGAATATATATCTGTGATATAACATTCAATATCTGATGACCCAAATGTGATGGGGGTAATACATCAACTCCCCCCCCCCCCCTTTTTTTTTTTTTTTCTCTTAAAGATGGTGTGGTGGGTTGATGATACTGCCTTAGTTCAAATACTATTGGGCAAACATATTTTTAAGTGTAAGGTTCATTAAGGGGTCCAGTATACTTACTTATCTATAGATAAATGAGCTAAGGGGGTTGGTTAGTTCCTTACCCACATAAAAGTTAGCTAACGCTGCGTTACGACATCCGGTTACCGAGATCTTACAGGAATGTTGCTGCCCCCTCCTCCACTCTCGCAAAACTTTCCCAGACAGTGATAGAAGTGACCTCCATCCTTCCTGGTGGACCGGGCTGGGTGGGTCGGTCCCATGCTATTGGAGAATCTCCAATCCCGCCCGGCTACTTGTTTTGCATGGTGGAAATTTTATTCCCCTACGCCATTTTTCTGCCAAAGCCTATTTCTTAGCCGCGCCTTTCTTTCTTGTAGTTATTTACGTAAAAGTAAGTATCAAATAAGTATAGTCTGAGAGGTCTTGTCGAAATATACTATATCTATGTACCCCGCGGCATGAGAGAGGGGGGGGGGGGGGGGGTGCACACGCGCAAGCTTGCTTTGTGTTATGTATAAAAACAAACCCGTCGAGCCGGAATGTACGACTAGCGCCGTCGTGGTTGACCACCCTATGGATAGGCGGCGAGCCGGCCACGTTATCCCCAACTTGGCCTTGGCTTTGTTATTGTGCTCCTGGCTTCCTGGAATATCTTCCTCCTTCACCAACCGACTAGTTGTTTCCTCCCACACTCCATGCTGCTGGAGCACGATCTTGGTGAAAAGTCCCTCGTTAGGCTTCAGTTATACGACGGGGAAGTAATATCTGAGAGAGGTTTAAGCATGGCAAAGTATCCTCCAGGTATGTGGGGCACTCTGGTGATTGATCATTCCTGGTATAAGCAGCACCTACCTTTCCGCCTCCACTTCCTCGAAATCGGCGGTGGTAACAAGAAATGGTAGATACGACCGCTTCCGAATAAGCAATTATTTTTGAGCTTTTTATAGAATACTTAAGGTTCCCCCGGGAGTTGGTAAATCACGTTTTTACAACGAGGTTTTACTAGTAGTCAGGGGAAGTGCCCCCATAAAGCAGAAATGTGTAAAGCTTTTATCTAGTGAGGTCCTAGCTTTAATGAATTGAAGGGGAAAAGACAACTCCGCCATTATACAGTTTGATAAACCTTCGTCACTTTTCTAAAGATTAGTTAGCTCACCCCCCCCCCCCCCCCCTTGATTAAATTGTTCTTTCTTCCCCAAATTTTCTCCGAAAGGGGGAGTAATCAACCAAACGAAACTTTACATATATGGATTTATTCTTTTTTAGAGGTAGGGGGCTGTGAGAAAGGTCTCGTTGACCCTGGCGACTTTCCCAGGAACGGTGATGACCTAACAAGTGGTGAGGGAGGGGAAGGGGCCTAAACAAGGAAAACCACGTGTCCCTCAATGGAGCGTGTGTGGCCTACTTTCTTCAGTGTCGTCCATTGTGTGTGTACGCCCCATCGTTTGAAAACATTGCTCTAATGAGCGGTCTCTCCCTCACCTACATAGTTTGTGGCTAGGGGGGAGTCTCCAGACATGCCACCTTGTGATCCGTCAGAAGTAAGAAAGAGTACAGGAATATTCTAAAAGGCCTGTTACTCAACCATGTTTCCTCATGAATCAACTCGACAGGAGGCCGTCTCGTTGAGCGGAAATGCATTGCGAAATTACCGGCTTGTTCGTCGTCACTGCTAGGAATGTAAGAACGCCTCTATTCAAACATTTACGTCGATGTTGTTTATACCCTATGTCATCTTTGGCCTCCCCGTTAAATTGCCTTGTATGGGGTTGTCTTCCACAGTGATTGTACGTACATATGTACCCGTGGCGTTAAGTGTTGCGGCGTCCGTCCTTGTCGATATCCGATCCTCCGGCGGCAGGCCACGTCGAGACATTCCTCGCCGCGGGGCGTCCGCTATCTCAGGGAGGAAGTTAGGCCTAGTTCTGGCGCGGGAACTTGTTCCGTTCCTCCTCGGACACAGCAGCAGTCCCGGTGTGGGTTGACCTTGGACAACCAAGGTCGACGCGGCGGTCTTCTCCCCGAGTGAGTCACCGCCGTGTTTCCCGCCTCTTGTCGGCGGTTGGACTGAGTCAGTTTCCTCACCCCCGCAATCTATGCCCGCCGTCGGCTTCTTACTTTTCAAATTCCAAGGTTACATAATGTGCCGCGGCGTGCTTTTAAATTTATTTTTTAATATCATTAGATAGACATGATGAGGGTTTGTCGTTTATAGCTTTTTAAAATTTTATTCTAAAAGATTGAATTCTTTTTTTTTTTTTTTTCGTTTTTATCCTTTCACACCCCCCTCCCCCTTTGCCAAACTGAATAAAGTCAAAAATGTTTATTTAACAAAAGAGATCATCTAAAATATGTTTGAAAAAACACTCTACAGATTTACCAGAGAATGTTGATAGACATTTTGCTGGTAAGATATCAATATAAAGGTATCAAAATAGAAAGGTGAAAATAATAAGGAACTTTCTTGGCCATATGAATAAATCCTAGTGGATATCATGAGATCAAGGCCTGTGACAGTACCCCTGTAAAGGAAAACACCTAGTTGCAGAGCCAAAAATTCCTTTAGACAATTGACAAAATATTTTATTGATACTAAGTCACTGGTTACAAAAACAAATGAAATAAAGTAATGATGTTGTTTACAATTAGGGATAGAATATTTACAACTGTTCTCTCAGGGAGGGAAGCTCTTGTCCTCTTCCAGACATATCTCCCGCTCTCAGTTCAATATTGAGATGGAACTTACACTTATGGACAAAATTTGAGGAAGTTGTACCTTTTAGCATGTGTATCAGGATTCAGACAATAACTCTGAAAGATACACTCATGGAATAAACTTGAGGAAGTTGTACCTTTTAGCATGTGTATTGGGATTCAGACAATAACTCTGAAAGATACACTCATGGACAAAACTTGAGGAAGTTGTAACTTTTAGCATGTTTATCTGGATTCAGACAATAACTCTGAAATATATTTGATACATTGAAGACACACGAGATACCAAGTGTGAACAAAATGTATCTGTCTCCTTCAAAAAAAAAAAAATATGTTTCCAAAAACATGGAATATTAGAAGTACAGTCGCTTTGAGAAAGACCTATCCTTGGATTCCATGATTAACAACTATATGATAAAATATATATGACTAACCACTCAGGGCTTAAAACATGAATAAAGGTTAAACAAAACTAACACAAGGTAATAAGACCAAATACTAATAAATATTGTCTGACGTTTCAGTAACAGCGTTATCATCTTCAGACAAAAGTGCTGTGTCTGAAGATGGTAACAATGCTGTTATCGAAAGTCACACTATTTATTTGTATTTGGTCTTATTACCTATTATTATATATACACTGCACTTTTGTCTGAAGATTATAACAACGCTGTTACTGAAATGTCACACACTATTTGTATTTGGTCTTATTACCTTGTGTTTTTAATCTATAACCCAAATTATGCCTTATCATTTAAACAAAACTAGTATTTCATAGGTAGGAACATTCTTGTAGGTCTTTAGTCTGAGATAAGTCAAGTATGCCTTATTAATTACTGGCCATTGCCTAGATGGGTGCTCATCTAGAAAGTTTTGCGTCCACTATAGGCCAAATACTTGGCACACTTTACCCATCTCTAAAGAAAAAATACAATTACAGTCTAAATCTAACTATGGTTATAACGACAAAATCATGACATTGTTATAATAAGGTTCAACTGAATCATTTAGTGATCTCATAATGAACTCCTCCCCCCCCCCCAACTACATTTTTCTTTACTATCACCCAACTGATAGTATCTTGACTTGGGGGTGGTCTCTCTTTCTAACTGTAGATTGGTTTCACAAACTCCTCATTATAGGTCACAATGATCACTTTTCTTCTTCCTTTTTATGACACAATTTTGGTTATAGATTAGAACTACAAGGTAAGACCAAATTGCAACGTTGTTACCGAGACATCACACACTATTAATTTATTTGGTCTTATTACCTTGTAGTTATTCCTTTTTAGTTAGAGCAGTGTTTCATAATCTTTGTATGTTCTATATATTGGTTGGCACCACACTTGACTAATGCCTGAAAATAGGCCAATTTTATTATACAGCTTTGAGATGGAAAATTTCAGTAACAATCTGATGGTAACATCAGTTAGCAAAACTTCACATCTTTAGTCTTGTTACCCTGTGATTCTTAGACTAGTATAATAAGTGATAAAGCACAATTTTTATTATTCTATATACAGTTACGAGCGTCATGCGTTCTTAATAATTTTTCATCTCTGTCACCGTTTGCTTTTTTTTTTTGGAATGATGCTCTCCTATTGGTTGGCTACGATCACGCCACCTTTGACCCCCCCCATCATGCCCTCCCCCACTCGCTTTTTGGTTTTTGTAACTATTGTGTTGGAGCGGGTCACTCCTTAAATAAATGCATATATTAGTTAAGAACTAAATGGAATCCTCTCTTTCTTTTTCCCAGTAAGAGACGCCTACGGAAGCCAACAGTACATAGACAGATAAAGCACATAGGCTATAGTTATTAACTAATATATGCATTTATTTAAGGCGCCAATTTATAATTGTAACAAATAGTATTTGAATCAAAACATTCAATCAGGTAAAACACGGGCGTTGCCCGGGTCATTCGGCTAGTAGATTATAGCCACAAGAAAATAAGGCCTAATAAATTAATAGTGTGTGACGTTTCAGTAACAACGTTGTTACCATCAGACAAAATAATAAATGAGAATATTTAAGAACATGCTGTGATATTTTTTCTCACTTATTCTTTTGTCTAAAGATGGTAACAACGCTGTTACTGAAACATCACACACTACTAATTTATTTGGATGATGTCTTAATACCTTGTAATTGGGGATACTAAGTGATCCCACGAGACTGTGACTGACAGACAGATAGCTGTCCTAGTTGCTGGGACAGACACAATAGGGTGTTGATGAACACACAGCCAGCCATTGTCCCTTGGTTGGTTGACACACATTTTGTACTGTGTTGATATATTCTTCTTACTGCCTTCTATAAATAGTCTTCTCTTGGTATAGCTGCTGCTATAGTACGTAAAACCTGGGTATAACAACTTTGGCCTCTTACATCACTTTAAGCATTATATTACCATGTGGAAAATTAGGGAAGACAAACTTCGGGATGAGACAACAATTTATTTCAGGCAAGAACAAACTATGAGCGATAAACAAAAGATAAGCAAAAGAGGGAAGTGTACAGAGTATAGCAAAATATAAACATAAAAATAATACTCTGCTAATAAAATAATAAATACTTTGTTACAATATTATATTTTTAGTATGCTCCAGGAATCCGGGTTACCCAAATAAATAAATTGAGACATTTCAGTAACAACCTGAAGGTAACAACATCAGTTACCAAAACTTCACTTCTTTAGTCTTGTTACCCTGTGATTCTTCACTAGCCAATACATTATTAAAATGGAAAGCTATAGCAACCAAGCTCAGACTGGGATTAATAAGTGATAAAGCACAATTTGGATTATGGATTATAGCTACAAGTAAATAAGACCTAATCCTAAGAGGAAGAAATATTAGTAAATTAAATTTTATTGCCCTCTATCGTTAAAATTTTACACAAATAAATTTACTGGCAATGCGTTTCTTTTTTAAATCTCTACAGACCTTACTGCAATGATATGATTTAATTAATGAGAGGGCTTGGCTCATCAGTAGTGAACCCTCTCAGCGGTTTCGCCAAATTAATCTCTAGACCGCTCTACTATTGTATTGGACTGGTTTTGTTATATACCTTGCATTTTCTATGGAAGGCAGCTAACTGGTGTTTAGTGAACTATGGACATAAGCTTATAGGTCTGTAAAGGTACATACATATAAATTTCAAGGTATTGCATCGAGCAAAGCTCTTCCGCGCAAAACTGATGAGCCAAGCCCTCTCATTAATTAAATCATATCATTGCAGTAAGGTCTGTAGAGATTTAAAAAAGAAACGCATTGCCAGTAAATTTATTTGTGTAAAATTTTAACGATAGAGGGCAATAAAATTTAATTTACTAATATATAATGGTTATGAAAACATGTTTTGCGCGGAAGAGCTTTGCTCGATGCAATACCTTGAAATTTATATGTATGTACCTTTACAGACCTATAAGCTTATGTCCATAGTTCACTAAACACCAGTTAGCTGCCTTCCATAGAAAATGCAAGGTATATAACAAAACCAGTCCAATACAATAGTAGAGCGGTCTAGAGATTATTTTGGCGAAACCGCTGAGAGGGTTCACTACTGATGAGCCAAGCCCTCTCATTAATTAAATCATATCATTGCAGTAAGGTCTGTAGAGATTTAAAAAAGAAACGCATTGCCAGTAAATTTATTTGTGTAAAATTTTAAGGAAGAAATATATCAGGGTTAGGAGATGGCTTGAAATAATTGTAGCCTATCTGACAAGCAATGTGGAAACTAAATAAGTTCTAAATACCCTTCATAATATTATTTTTAATTTTGACAAACAGAACCGATTGTTTTGGTACGGCAGTCTAAAACCTTTAATCCAACACCACAAGAGATCAGAACTTTCGGTTGGTTTAAAGTCTGTTGATGATTTCATCACAACATTCATTGCTAGTGGACATTTTTCTAGAATAACCAAATATATAATTGAAGTATTTTATAGAAAATACTGTTATAACATAATTAATAATGTGAATTAATACCTCATTGTGACTTATATTTTAATTTTTTTTTTGTAATGTTTCCTTTTAGAATTTTTCATTTCAGTACTATTTTGATCTAAGCAAATAAATGCAATGGGGTGAGAAAAATCAAATAAATTTAGAAAGGAGAAAAAGCTAAGGGTTGAATAGCTAAATGAGATATATAATCATGAAACAAAATAGCCTAAGAGAAGAGAAAGATCAGGGCAATATAATGGCACTTCCTGATTGTGCAACTGTAGTGTGGGTGATTGTAAGTGCAAAGTTGAACTGCTTTTCACATGTTATGTAGACTTGTGGTGCACTTACAGTTAAAGCAGTCGTCTTCTTTTACCCAACATTATTATCATGGCCTGTACCATGTGTACTAGGGATAAGCAAAAAAAAAAAAAAGTGTGGGGGATGGCTATAGCAGAGGTAACAAGGACTTGGTTATCTAACATTTGGGAGAGAATGTTTGCTTATCAAGAAGTCAACAGAAATGTTCCACCAAGTGTGAGGGGGGAATAGGGCATTGTTTCTCCTGAGCCAAACTAACAAATAGGTCTCTGAATGCATCAGCACAACTGGGAGGATTGATGGCTCCATTTGTCTCAGTTGGGCAACAGTTGCCCTGCTTTTGACAACTTTTCCTTTACACTACCACCCACTAAAGGACAATACCTAGTTGCAGAGACAAAGTGTCCTTTATAGAAAGAGATGGGGTCCCTTACCAAAAAGCTGCTAATTAATAAAAATTGTAATTTTGAAGATGAAAGATTGTAGAGATATGTTCTCTCCCGGAAGATCAACTCTGTACAATCAGTAGTCAAATAAATCTCTCTTTTCGGGGGTATGCATAAATAAAACTTTACTTACCAGTCAATGAATAGAGCTCTCCATGTAATGCCTTCTAGTTCTTGTAATTTTTAAAATATTTTTTTTTTTTTTTGCTAATTACCTTTTTTAAAAACTAGATTGGCCTCTAGTTTTTGAGGAAAGGAAAGTGAGTCAATTATAAGCCTGCACACTAATGTTTAATAAATAGTCAGCAAAGAACCATCTAGATGTAAAACCTTGCTTGTAAATATAGTGCTTAATTCTTTTAATTAAATAGATGGCTCTATTTTCTATGAGTGTAAGTAACCTTATTTGACATCTATTCTTTTTTTTTTTTTTTTTCGCTTTTTTTTTCTCTTCGCTTTTATAATTTTGCTTGTATAACAAATAATTTAATCAAAAATTAATCAACCATTTTTTAATGTCTCTATCAAGTAACCAATATACATAATTGCATTATTATGTATTTGCCATAATAATATTATTCGTCAAGTAATAAGAAAACATAAAACTTTTAGGACAAAACCTTATAGGGAGATCTGGAAATATGATTTTCAAAGTTACTAAATAATGGGGATAAAAATAAGAAAACTGTTTCCAAAAAAAAATAAATTGTATTAACAATTACTTTATATATAATACAAAGACATACATAACTACCAATAATATTGGTATTTCAATTTTTTCCAAGTGTTTACAAACTTTTGGGACAACCTTGTAAAATATTGTGGCCTATTACCAGAAAGTACATATTCCGTACCATTTTTTAAGAATTGTACTCTCTCTCTCTCTATGAAGAGGTCTGAAACTGACTGTTCTCTCAACTCATTAAAACAAAAAGTTATTTTTTCCCCTCCTCATCCGGATTTCCTAAGTCCTAATATATATTATATATATTGCGTATGATATTGTTTTTTACAGCACAATACAACAATGTTGGCAAGTTTCTCTAGAGTGGAATGTCGAGGTGACGATAAGTCCTAATGATCATCCGTGTATCAAACGGATCCTCAGCACGTGTGGCCTTGTGCTCACATCTGCCCACTTGGCCAGGG
>CP092879.1:46220936-46231900 GCA_030710605.1 Cordylochernes scorpioides | reverse complement strand
AGAATTTTCGGTTGGTTTAAAGTCTGTTGATGATTTCATCACAACATTCATTGCTAGTGGACATTTTTCTAGAATAACCAACTATATAATTGAAGTATTTTATAGAAAATACTGTTATAACATAATTAATAATGTCAATTAATACCTCATTGTGACTTATATTTTAATTTTTTTTTTTTTAATGTTTCATTTTAGAATTTTTCATTTCAGTACTATTTTGATCTAAGCAAATAAATGCAATGGGGTGAGAGAAAGTGAATAAATTTAGAAAGGAGAAAAAGCTAAGGGTTGAATAGCTAATGAGATATATAATCATGAAACAAAATAGCCTAAGAGAAGAGGGCAATATAATGGCACTTCCTGATTGTGCAACTGTAGTGTGGGTGATTGAACTGCTTTTCACATGTTGTGTAGACTTGTGGTGCACTTACAGTTAAAGCAGTCACCTTCTTTTACCCAACATGATTATCATGGCCTGTACCATGTGTACTAGGGATAAGCAAAAAAAAAGTGTGGGTGATGGCTATAGCAGAGGTAACAAGGACTTGGTTATCTAACATTTGGGAGGGAATGTTTGCTTATCAAGAAGTCAACAGAAATGTTCCACCAAGTGTGAGGGGGGAATAGGGCATTGTTTCTCCTGAGCCACACTAACAAATAGGTCTCTGAATGCATCAGCACAACTGGGAGGATTGATGGCTCCATTTGTCTCAGTTGGGCAACAGTTGCCCTGCTTTTGACAACTTTTCCTTTACACTACCACTCACTAAAGGACAATACCTAGTTGCAGAGACAAAGTGTCCTTTATAGAAAGAGATGGGGTCCCTTACCAGAAAGCTGCTAATTAATAAACATTGTAATTTTGAAGATGAAAGATTGTAGAGATATGTTCTCTCCCGGAAGATCAACTGTGTACAATCAGTAACCAAATAAGTCAATATCTCTCTTTTCGGGGGTATACATAAATAAAACTTTACTTACCAGTCAATGAATAGAGCTCCCCACATGTGATGCCTTCTGGTTCTTGTAATTTTTACAATATTTTTTTGCTAATTACCTTTTTTAAAAACTAGATTGGCCTCTAGTTTTTGAGGAAAGGAAAGTGAGTCAATTATAAGCCTGTACACTAATGTTTAATAGTCAGCAAAGAACCATCTAGATATAAAACCTTGCTTATAAATATAGTGCTTAATTCTTTTAATCAGATAGATGGCTCTATTTTCTATGAGTGTAAGTAACCTTATTTGACATCTAGTCTTTTTTTTTTTTTTTTTTGCTTTTTTTTTTCGCTTTTATAATTTTGCTTGTATAACAAATAATTTGATCAAAAATTAATCAACCATATTTTAATGTCTCTATCAAGTAACCAATATACATAATTGCACTATTATGTATTTGCCATAATAATATTATTCGTCAAATAATAAGAAAACAAAACTTTTAGGACAACCTTATAGGGAGATCTGGAAATATGATTTTCAAAGTTACTAAATAATGGGGATAAAAATAAGAAAACTGTTTCCAAAAAACGAAATTGTATTAACAATTACTTTATATATAATACAAAGGCATACATAACTGCAAATAATATTGGTATTTCAATTTTTTTCCAAGTGTTTACAAACTTTTGGGACAACCTTGTAAAATATTGTGGCCTTTTACCAGAAAGTACATATTCCGTACAATTTTTTAAGAATTGTACTATCTCTGTGAAGAGGTCTAAAACTGACTGTTCTCTCAACTCATTAAAACAAAAAGTTATTTTTTCCCCTCCTCATCCGGATTTCCTAAGTCCTAATGATCATCTGTGTATTAAACGGATCCTCAGCACGTGTGGCCTTGTGCTCACATCTGCCCACTTGGCCAGGGTCCAACCACAGATTTCAAAGCAGAGAAAGGAACTAATCATTTTCCACATAACTCATCCACTGGAGTTTCCCACAGCTAATGACTTCCTCCACTCACTTATTTTAGGAATGTCTAAATACCAAGAGTATTTAATGATGCTCTCTCCAAACATTTATTATATTGACATGGTGGCCTTGTTTGGAATCAAACATCTGGATGAATGCCAGAGCTCTTCCTTTATATATAAATATACTTTACAATAAGCCAGAAACTTGATTTTTTCAAAGTACATGAGTAAATTTAGTTAGGTTCTTAGTGAAAAATGAAATAAAACTGCACAATTTGGGTTGTTTGAATTAAATAAAACCATATCTCCTGAAGTATTATCATTATCTACCCATGCCCTAATAGTTTTAATCCCAGAGTTAAAGAATTAGGGAACTTTATGATTTAATATAGACCTCAGCCAATCTGAATCCCCTACTGTGGTGGTCTAACTTGGCTTCAGCTGAGGTTACTCCTAACATGGAGAACCTTTGCTGACCTAACTTGAATTCAGACATAGCTTAACAGCTGTAGTGATTACTTTCAATGACGATACATAAGTCACCAAGTGTTGTGGCTTATTATAGTTCTAACCCACCACACTGTTGATGGCTGTTGGTCTGAAACTGCTTATTAGGTATTTGCAGCAAGCCTCTTTATTTGATAGGTTTTTGGCTATTTTCCTCCAGGATATCTGAGACTGCTATTAACTGATATTGAGATTTGTACTGTAGATTTTCAACAGCTATGACCTGGAATCAAATCCTGAAAAAAATTGCCTTAATGACTGACCCTAGATTCTTATAAAAGTCTAACCTCACCAGTGAATGCAAGTAACCTCTCTGGCCCAATGTAAGTGCAAAAGTTGAGCTGCACATGTAGAAACGTGTAGACATGTCGTGCACTTAGAGTAAAAAGCATTCGCTAACTACTACCCACCATGGCTATCATGGCCTGTACAATGTGTACTAGGGATAATGTAATATAAAATATTTACAGTAGAACCTCCCTGTAAAGGACACCTAGTTGCAGAGCAAAAGTGTCCTTTATGGAGAGGTGTCCTCTTACCAGAGAGTTGCTAAACTGTAAAAATGGTAATTTTGACAATGAAAACTGTCCTTTGTAGAGAGGTGTCCTCTAGCTGGAGTGTCTTCTCATGGAGGTTCTACTGTGTTGAGATTTGTTACCTTGAATATACAGTGTAGTAGCTCGATATCACATGTTGTATAAATGTTTGTTATCATTACCTTGAGTTAAGTGGTGATCCATCAAATCTAAGGACAATAAAGAAATGTATTTGACAAAAATATATTGCTCCTACACTCTCAATTTATTAATTGGCAGACCCTTATTTATTATCATATTGTAATTTGAGAAAGAGAATAATAATAGAAATAGATTTTTTTTTAAATTGTCTTTTCTCTGTGTATAAATCTAATTAGACTTTCTTTATTAGCCTTAGTTATTAAGATTACCTTGATATGATAATGCACAATTTGGATTATAGATTAGAAGTAATAGAACCAATTCCAAATAAATAAATAGTGTGTGATGTTTCAGTAACAGCATTGTCTTGTCACACACTTTTTATTTATTTAGAGATTTGGTCTTATTACCTTGTGTATATTACCTTATATAAAGACCTACATCAATATCCTGATTCTTAATATTTTGCTGTAAGAATAGAAGTATGATCTATCTCCCCTGTTAGTTCCCAGCACCCACCCACTATTGAGGTGAGGTAGGAAACATCTTTGCTGACCCTCTCTACTTGCAGATTCTGAACCAAGACATAAAGAAGGAGAACCCAGTGCAGTTCAAGTTCCGGGCCAAGTTTTATCCTGAAGATGTTCAGGAGGAGCTCATCCAGGAACCTACCGTGGTAAGTTTCTTCAACACAGATACTGCCAGGTATTGTTTATATGGACTAGCTAGGACTTTTATGAAATATTTTTGTTTTTGAGAGGATTCACAGTACAGTGAACCTCCCTGTAAAGGATACCTATATTATGCTGCATTAGCACACCATCTGTTATCAAAATTTGAAACTATTATTGTTTATTTTCAAAAAAATAATCTTATGCGTCTATAATAGTTTTGAATTTTGATAAAGGATACCTAGTTGCTGAACCAAAATATTCTTTGTAGAAAAGTGTCCTCTCATGGAGTGTGACTACTGTAGTTTAAAATGGTATAGAATTTGGTTTGGTGGATAAAGTGGCAATGTTTTGGTTGGCATTATTTCATTAAGGAGCCATTTAAAAAAAAAATCTAAGCTGAAATAGAACCCATTAAAAAAAGCTGGAAAACCATTTATCAACTACCTTTACATTTTGTACTGCAATGATAAACAAAATTACATTGTTGTAATGGAGAGAGGTCTCTTTTGGTACATGAATACCATCCTCCCTCAACTCTTTGTTATATATATGGGATAGATGGGAATTTTTCTTGTAGGAAGTTTTTCATAAAAAGAAAGGACACATCTCTGTCAGAATAGACACAAAGACTATGCCCCATCTATTGATAGTATCTGTAAACAATCAGAATCTTGAAGTCTTCAGAATTTTCCAAAGTTGATAAGGTACAATTTAGGTTTATAGATTAGAACTAGAAGGTAATAAGACCAGAATAAATAGTGTAACTTTTCAATAACACAGTGTTGTTACCATTATCAGACTTCAGTCTTTTGACCTCGCACACTATTTATTTGCTCTATTGTAGTTTTCAAAGTTATTTATCTGGTAAAGTTGTGTTAGGACAATTTATGGACAAAATATAGCTGGGAATTTGCTGTGTGTAGACAAAATTTCATCTATAAAAGGAATACACTCCAGACAAAATAAACACAAAAGTACCATGGTTGTGTGTTCAGCGCCTGTTCTACCTCCAAGTGAAGCACTCCATCCTGAGTGACGAGGTGTACTGCCCCCCTGAGACATCAGTGCTACTGGCCAGCTATGCAGTGCAGGCCAAGTATGGAGACCACAACCCGGAGACCCACCCAGCAGGCTGCCTGGCCAGTGACAGACTGCTGCCTCAGCGGGTCACTGACCAGCACAAGCTGTCCCGGGAGCAATGGGAGGAGCGCATCACTAATTGGTGGGCTGAGCACAAAGGAATGCCCAGGTACATTGTGATCTTCTTTGATTTCTTCTACAACTACTCCAGGATTTGACGGTTGTTTAAAAAATATATAGTAGAACCTCCCTGTAAAGGACACCTAATTGCAGAGCCAGTGTCCTTTAGGGAGAGGTGTCCTCTTACCAGAGAGTTGCTAAATTGTAGAGGTGTCCTCTAGCACGAGTGTCTTCTCATGGAGGTTCTACTGTATTTGCAGTTCACACAAAACTCATTTTTAAGTAGTACAGGCAGCTCTTTCAATGCCTAACTGGCAAAAAAAATTTACTAGGTTATGTTATGGAATTGTCACAAAGATATGCTGCAGGAGATAGCCCTACATGTCGTGCAAGGCCTCAACTAGGGTTTATACTCCTTATATAAAATTATTCTCACATTTAAAATAGAAAAGTCTCTCTAAAAGTAGACAAGAAGTTTAGGTGATACAGAACATGTACCATATTTTGCATTTACAAATGTAGTATGGGGAAATCCCCCTTTCATAAGCCCATTGCAAGACACAATTCCCATCTCAGGGTCTTGACCTTGTGTACTTGAAACAGAATGTTGTATTAGTATTGACGACCTGGGATGGGTGCAGAGATGAGGCCATGATGGAGTACCTCAAGATTGCCCAGGATCTAGAGATGTACGGAGTGAACTACTTTGGGATCAAGAACAAGAAGGGCACAGAGCTCTGGATTGGAGTCGATGCCCTGGGCCTCAACATCTACGAGAAAGAGGATAAGCTCACCCCTAAGATTGGCTTCCCCTGGTCCGAGATCCGCAATATTTCTTTCAAGGAGCGCAAGTTTGTCATCAAGCCCATTGACAAAAGAGCTCCTGTAAGTAGTTTCCTCCATGACAATTCTTTCACTCAAAGCTTATTGTGATAAATATTTTGTGACTTGTTTCATGATGGACTGGAGGAGATGCTCCACCATAGGTTGAACTGACAAGGGAGGAGATAGTAAATTCTCAGATTGAAGAATGATCAGACATTTTGATACAAATGTGTTTTAGGAAAAATATAATGGCCAGTATATATGACATTCATTTTGTGTTCCCCACATCTAAAAAAAAAAAAGTTCAAAATATTTAGTCAGGTTTAGAGAGAATAATGTTTTTTATTTTATTTTTTTTTTATCTTGTTGGACCTTGGATTGTTGGTATTACAAATTTTTGTGATGTTCTCTAGGACTTTGTCTTCTTTGTGCCACGCCTGCGCATCAACAAGAGAATCCTGTCTCTCTGCATGGGCAACCACGAACTCTACATGCGCCGGCGGAAGCCAGACACCATTGAGGTGCAACAGATGAAGCTGCAGGCCAGGGAGGAGAAGCTGGTGAAGCAACAGGAGCGGGACAGACTACGGAGAGAGGTGGAGGCTCGCGAACAGGCTGAGCGCAAGCAGCAAGATCTGGTGGAGAGGTTACGCCAGTATGAAGAGGAAATGAACAATCGTTCAAAAGGTAAGTTGTTGCCTCGACGCAGTGTTTATCCAGGTGCTGACTATCCTGGTGTGTCCAGAGCTGCAAGCTGCCCAGGAGACCATCCACCGGCTGGAGAACCAGCTCACTGCCCTCCAAGAGGCCAAGGACCAGCTGGAGAAGAAGCAGCAAGAGCTGGAGCACATGATGAAGCAGCTGGAGAACGACAAGCTCATGGAGGCAGAGGAACGCCATAAGCTGGCGGATGCCATCCGCGACAAGCAGGCTGAGGTCCAGCGCATCCAAGAAGAGGTGGCTGCCAAGGATGAGGCCACACGACAGCTGCAGGCGGAAGTGGAGGAAGCCCGCAAGCGCCACGAGGAGGCTCAGGCCGCTCTACTGGCCGCCCAGCCCCAGGAGCATGTGAAGGAGGACGACATCGCCAACGGAGGCACAGAGTACGGGGCGGACCTCAGCAAAGACGACGGCATTGACGTGCCCCGGCCTGAGGAGGAGCGGGAGACCCAGGTCTCCAAGGAGAAACATCTGCAGAACCAGTTGCAGGTACAGTGCTAGTCTCTAATCTGTGAGAAATGGCGTAAACTCGGGTTCCCCCCATCTAGCTTGCTACTAATGCACCAATCGAATGTTCCAGGGATCTAGTCGCAAGCAAAGACTTGAGGTAGGATTTCATCTATTCAGAAGGTTTTCGTGCTCTTCCCATCTTGGTATGTTTGTATTATTCCATCTTTTTATTTATTTGTTCAGCATTTCTTTATTGCCTTTTCCCCTCTTTCAAAATTGCTTCGGCTCTTTTATTCCATCTTTATGTAGATTCTTTATTTTTCGAAATAAAGTTTTTTTGTTCAATGTTTTACCATTTGGTTCTCCATAATAATCCATGACCACAATATTATAAGGTGTTCACCTTAATTTATCTCTTTGTTGTTAGTGTCTTTCAAGTTGTGTTTGGGTGACTATATGGACAAATTGTCACTAGTATAGACTTATAAAATTGAGCTAATGGTTGCAATTGTAAGGTTATCTTTTTTGTGGGTAGTCAAGGAAAAGATGAGTAAAAAAGCATGGTCATTATCCATCATTCTTTTTCGCTATTGTATTGTTGTTTCTTATCTTGTGTAAAGATTCCATGAGTTCATGCTCCTCAAGCTGTTTGATGATAAGCAGCAGCCTCTCCCAAAGGTCTTGTTTAGTGCATCTAATATAAGCCAAAATGTGTTCTGAAGCTTCAGGTGCCAAGCTACATTTTGGGCAAGTGGGGTAGATTTTGTTATTATTTTCTATCTTCAATGGCTTGAGATAGCCTGTTCTAAATCTTGTTTGATGCTGGCTATTGTGATTGGTACAGGTGTGTTAGATGAAAGATTGGGGGTCGGTGGAAGGATGATCTAAATTATAGAACTATTACGCCTCTAAAATAGTTCTATAATTTGATAACAGATGGCGCTCTAGTACATCGTAACATGATCTAAATTGTTGGTTTTAGACCACTACAACCCTGTTTCGATTCCCATTTTGGGCACTTTTTTTCCGATTTAAAAAAATGCTCCAATGGCCCCGATTCTTACAAAATTCCAACCCCACCAATGAGTGCAAGTAACCAAACGGGGCTCTAGCACATAAGTACAAAGTCGAACTGCTTTTGACATGTGTAGACATGTGGTGCACTTACAGTAAAAGCAGTCGATTTCTTCTACCCACCATGATTATCATGGCTTGTACCACGTGTACTAGGGATAAGCACAAAAATATATATATGAGAGATAGAGAAGTTTGTGAGGAAGGAAGGTAAATTGTGCCTGTAGTTAACTAGCTATATATAGATAAGATAGGATAGATATTAGCTAGGATAGTGGCTAAGATATCACTAACAGGGAGAAGCTTGCGCAGCGATTGACCCTATGCTCCTTACCTCTCCAGGTCAGTCCCAACATTGATTTCTCCATTAGGATTTTTGTTTCAATTATCATTTTCATTGCTTTCCTTATTTTCCCAATTCCAAAGGCTTTTTTTTTTTTTTTTAAATTAAATTCTTCATTCATTGGTTAAAGCTTGTTAGTGTAGATTGCTAGTTATTTCCCTTTCTCTTTAATATTTTTAGTTAGGAGGATATTCTTTAATTTCTTGGATCCAGCTTTGAATAATGACCTTTCTTTTTTAACTATCCATCTTGGTGTATATATAGATAGAAATTCCATATTCATTCAGTTGATTGTTTTTCTTATTCTAAAGTATCTTACCCCAGATCAGGCTATATATTTGGTTGGGTTCCTAGGACCATCATTGGAGGCCTATTGCCTGAGGCACACACATAATTGGTTGGCTTCATCCAGGGAGGTCACTTTAAACTGGCACACAGAATTGGGTGGTTTTATTCATGTAGGTCACTTGAAACTGAGACATAGAATTGGTTGATTTTATCCACGTAGGTATGGGGTCGGTTGAAGGGTGGTCTAAAGCATTGGTTTTTGACCTCTACAACCCAGGATCGAATTCCACATTGGACACTTTTTTCTGATTAAAAAAAAAAAAAGCTTCAATGGCCCCGATTCTTGCAAATGTCAAACCCAACCAGTCAGTGCAAGTAACCAAACAGGATCCTGGTACATTCATAAGTGCAAAAGTCAAACTGCTTTTTCACATGTGTAGACATGTGGTGCACTTTTCAGTAAAAGCAGTCGCCTACTTCTATCCACCATGATTATCATGTGTACTAGGGATAATAATAAATAAAAAAAAAACTCTAGAAACTTCTTAGAAAAGCATTTGAAAACCAGGCCACCAATCTAGGACTCAATAAACCAACATTCACAAATTGCATAAATTCCTTATTTTTTACTATTGTATGTTATATCAAATTATAAAAATACAACCTTTCGCAATGAGTTTCTTTTATTATGATATGCGCGAGCTTTCGGGCTGGAGCCGCCCTTCTACAGGCAAAAATGAAACATTTGATCCACAAGAGTCTCTCGTGGATCAAATGTTTCATTTTTGCCTGTAGAAGGGCGGCTCCAGCCCTAAAGCTTGCAACATCATAATAAAAGAAACTCATTGCGAAAGGTTGTATTTTTATTTTTATAATTTGTAGCACAATTTTTTTCGTTTACTTCAACTATATCCAATTATATGGTTCCAAGTTAAAAATAAGATGGCCAGCCCATATAGAGTTAAGTGAGGGTGGTGAGTACAATCTAACTAACCTTTTTAATTCAACACCTCTGTTATAATATACAGTAAAACCCTGCTGAAATGGACATGAAATAACCTCATTTTATAATGAACCATGTCAATAGTGAACCACAGGTTCAGACCAATTGGGGTTCGCTCTAGAGAGGTTTTACTGTAACCACTTTATCAAAACCTAACCAAACCACCTCTAATATAATTATTTATAATCCAAAACTGACTTTAAAGGAACAGGACATACCTATCCCTAGGGGTGTTGAGGTGAAAGTTATTCTGCAATTCTCTGTGCTATATAGCAGAATCTTGGTTTATATAATTAGGTTATAATATAATGTTGTATAAATGACAGGCCTCCTGTTATAGTGACAGTTGACTGCTGCATGTAGACAATTATAGTTGGGATTTCACATTTTCCCATCTGTTTTAATTGACTACTAATAGCCGTCTGGTAGATAAAACTGCCGAAACACTTTGAGGGTTCACCACTGATGAGCCACACCCTCCCAATATGTTTCTATGATAAAATCTTGGAGACTGTAAGCATTTTTAAAAAAATCAAATTTAAAAAATATTTCACAAATTTTGATAAGCCTGAAGAAACCTTTTGAACTGGAAACCCATTACTACAACGAAATGGAGTGTTTGAAAAACAACCGGGAGTTAGTGACACTCAGGATCAATTCACCTCAGAAGTTTCAGGCATAAAAGTAAAAATTTTAACACCTTTTAGACTTATAAATATATCTTTCAGGTTTATTTTGTAAGGGTTTTTAGACCACAGATTCTAAACTGGATGATTTTTTTTTTTACAAAATAATCCATGTTCATATTTGATTTTGTGAATGGGACATATCTTTTTTTCAGTTTCCAAGCCACGTTTGACTTCTATATATGAAAGTTGGCAGGTTCACCCTATCATGTAACTCTTCGAGGTCAATAAGAAGATCCTAATTCTATTATTTATATAGATAGGAGAATTCTATTTTGTTACTGGTATTGTGTCAAAAGAACAATAGGAATTGACAATTGTTTTACACCTGCATTACAAAAACCATCTCCACATTGTCATTCATTTGAGCCTTTTTTCATTGCAATTTAAGATTGTGTGATGTTCCCTCCCCCCAACCATGTTGGGCCATTATATCTAGCTACTGAGTGCATGTGTTAACGGAGAGGTGGTGTGTGTGGCTACAGAAACTGAGCAAGGAGCTGGAGGTGGCCAAGGACGAGACCAAGCTGACCAAGAATGACATGCTCCACCAGGAGAATGTCCGCCAGGGAAGGGACAAGTACAAGACCCTGCGCGAGATC
>CP092879.1:46210221-46220836 GCA_030710605.1 Cordylochernes scorpioides | reverse complement strand
GATCTTCTTATTGACCTCAAAGAGTTACATGATAGGGTGAACCTGCCAACTTCATATATAGAAGTCAAACGTGGCTTGGAAACTGAAAAAAAGATATGTCCCATTCACAAAATCAAATATGAACATGGATTATTTTGTAAAAAAAAAAAATCATCCAGTTTAGAATTTGTGGTCTAAAAACCCTTACAATAATAAACCTGAAAGATATATTTATAAGTCTAACAGGTGTTAAAATTTCTACTTTTATGCCTGAAACTTCTGCGGTGAATTGATCCTGAGTGTCACTAACTCCCGGTTGTTTTTCAAACACTCCATTTTGTTGTAGTAATGGGTTTCCAGTTCAAAAGGTTTCTTCAGGCTTATCAAAATCTGTGAAATATTTTTTAAATTTGATTTTTAAAAAAATGCTTAGTCTCCAAGATTTTATCATAGAAACATATTGGGAGGGTGTGGCTCATCAGTGGAGAACCCCTCAAAGTGTTTAGGCAGTTTTATCTACCAGACGGCTATTAGTAGTCAATTAAAACAGATGGGCAAATGTGAAATCCCAACTATAATTGTCTGGATGCAGCAGTCAACTGTCACTATAACAGGAGGCCTGTCATTTATTATAATATAATTACAACATTATATTATAACCTAATTATATAAACCAAGATTCTGCTATATAGCACAGAGAATTGCAGAATAACTTTCAACTCAACACCCCTAGGGATAGGTATGTCCTGTTCCTTTAAAGTCAGTTTTGGATTATAAATAATTATATCCTGATAGATAGAGGACATTGCTGTGATAGAGATGCATGGAGAAATCTGAGTATCTTCTTTGGACACAACAACAGAAAATTGACATGAACACAAAACAGCAGCTTTATACACCCAAGATAGTGGACATTGCTGTGATAGAGATGCAGGAAGACATCTGAGGTTCTTCATTGGCCATACAATATTCTAAAGGTGATTTGGTTAGGTTTTGATAAAGTGGTTACAGTAAAACCTCTCTAGAGCCAACCCCAATTGGTCTGAACCTGTGGTTCACTATAGCCATGGTTCATTATAGTTCACTATATTATAAAATGGGGTTATTTCATGTCCATTTCAGCAGGGTTTTACTGTATATTATAACAGAGGTGTTGAATTAAAGAGGTTATAGTTAGATTGTACTCACCACCCTCACTTAACCCTCCTTCTATATGGACTGGCCAGCTTAAAACTTGGAACCATATAATTGGATATAGTTGAAGTAAACGAAAAATTGCGCTACAAATTATAAAAATACAACCTTTCGCAATGAGTTTCTTTTATTATGATATGCGCAAGCTTTAGGGTTGGAGCCGCCCTTCTACAGGCAAAAATGAAACATTTGATCCACGAGAGACTCTTGTGGATCAAATGTTTCATTTTTGCCTGTAGAAGGGCGGCTCCAGCCCTAAAGCTCGCGCATATCATAATAAAAGAAACTCATTGCGAAAGGTTGTATTTTTATAATTGGATATAACATACAATAGTAAAAAATAAGGAATTTATGCAATTTGTGAATGTTGGTTTATTGAGTCCTAGATTGGTGGCCTGGTTTTCAAATGCTTTTCTAAGAAGTTTCTAGAGTTTTTTAATTTATCATTATCCCTAGTACACATGATAATCATGGTGGATAAAAGTAGGCGACTGCTTTTACTGAAAAGTGCACCACATGTCTACATATGTGAAAAAGCAGTTTGACTTTTGCACTTATGAATGTACCAGGATCCTGTTTGGTTACTTGCACTGACTGGTTGGGTTTGACATTTGCAAGAATCGGGGGCCATTGAAGCATTTTTTTTTTAAATCAGAAAAAAGTGTCCAATGTGGAATTCGATCCTGGGTTGTAGAGGTCAAAAACCAATGCTTTAGACCACCCTTCAACCGACCCCCTACCTACGTGGATAAAATCAACCAATTCTATGTCTCAGTTTCAAGTGACCTACATGAATAAAACCACCCAATTCTGTGTGCCAGTTTAAAGTGACCTCCCTGGATGAAGCCAACCAATTATATGTGTGCCTCAGGCAATAGGCCTCCAATGATGGTCCTAGGAACCCAACCAAATATATAGCCTGATCTGGGATAAGATACTTTAGAATAAGAAAAACAATCAACTGAATGAATATGGAATTTCTATCTATATATACACCAAGCTGAATAGTTAAAAAAGAAAGGTCATTATTCAAAGCTGGATCCAAGAAATTAAAGAATATCCTCCTAACTAAAAATATTAAAGAGAAAGGGAAATAACTAGCAATCTACACTAACAAGCTTTAACCAATGACTGAAGAATTTAATTTAAAAAAAAAAAGCCTTTGGAATTGGGAAAATAAGGGAAGCAATGAAAATGATAATTGAAACAAAAATCCTAATGGAGAAATCAATGTTGGGACTGACCTGGAGAGGTAAGGAGCATAGGGTCAATTGCTGCGCAAGCTTCTCCCTGTTAGTGATATCTTAGCCACTATCCTAGCTAATATCTATCCTATCTTATCTATATATAGCTAGTTAACTACAGGCACAATTTACCTTCCTTCCTCACAAACTTCTCTATCTCTCATATATATATATTTTTGTGCTTATCCCTAGTACACGTGGTACAAGCCATGATAATCATGGTGGGTAGAAGAAATCGACTGCTTTTACTGTAAGTGCACCACATGTCTACACATGTGAAAAGCAGTTCGACTTTGTACTTATGTGCTAGAGCCCCGTTTGGTTACTTGCACTCGTTGGTGGGGTTGGAATTTTGTAAGAATCGGGGCCATTGGAGCATTTTTTTAAATCAGAAAAAAAGTGCCCAAAATGGGAATCGAAACAGGGTTGTAGTGGTCTAAAACCAACAATTTAGATCATCCTTCCACCGACCCCCAATCTTTCATCTAACACACCTGTACCAATCACAATAGCCAGCATCAAACAACACAAACAAGATTTAGAACAGGCTATCTCAAGCCATTGAAGATAGAAAATAATAACAAAATCTACCCCACTTGCCCAAAATGTAGCTTGGCACCTGAAGCTTCAGAACACATTTTGGCTTATATTAGATGCACTAAACAAGACCTTTGGGAGAGGCTGCTGCTTATTATCAAACAGCTTGAGGAGCATGAACTCATGGAATCTTTACACAAGATAAGAAACAAAAATATAATAGCGAAAAAGAATGATGGATAATGACCATGCTTTTTTACTCATCTTTTCCTTGACTACCCCCAAAAAAGATAACCTTACAATTGCAACCATTAGCTCAATTTTATAAGTCTATACTAGTGACAATTTGTCCATGTAGTCACCCAAACACAACTTGAAAGACACTAACAACAAAGAGATAAATTAACACCTTACAATATTGTGGTCATGGATTATTATGGAGAACCAAATGGTAAAACATTGAACAAAAAAAAACTTTATTTTGAAAAATAAAGAATCTACATAAAGATGGAATAAAAGAGCCGAAGCAATTTTGAAAGAGGGGAAAAGGCAATAAAGAAATGCTGAACAAATAAATAAAAAGATGGAATAATACAAACATACCAAGATGGGAAGAGCACGAAAACCTTCTGAATAGATGAAATCCTACCTCAAGTCTTTGCTTGCGACTAGATCCCTGGAACATTCGATTGGTGCATTAGTAGCAAGCTAGATGGGGGGAACCCGAGTTTACGCCATTTCTCACAGATTAGAGACTAGCACTGTACCTGCAACTGGTTCTGCAGATGTTTCTCCTTGGAGACCTGGGTCTCCCGCTCCTCTTCAGGCCGGGGCACGTCAATGCCATCGTCTTTGCTGAGGTCCGCCCCGTACTCTGTGCCTCCGTTGGCGATGTCGTCCTCCTTCACATGCTCCTGGGGCTGGGCGGCCAGTAGAGCGGCCTGAGCCTCCTCGTGGCGCTTGCGGGCTTCCTCCACTTCCGCCTGCAGCTGTCGTGTGGCCTCATCCTTGGCAGCCACCTCTTCTTGGATGCGCTGGACCTCAGCCTGCTTGTCGCGGATGGCATCTGCCAGCTTATGGCGTTCCTCTGCCTCCATGAGCTTGTCGTTCTCCAGCTGCTTCATCATGTGCTCCAGCTCTTGCTGCTTCTTCTCCAGCTGGTCCTTGGCCTCTTGGAGGGCAGTGAGCTGGTTCTCCAGCCGGTGGATGGTCTCCTGGGCAGCTTGCAGCTCTGGACACACCAGGATAGTCAGCACCTGGATAAACACTGCGTCGAGGCAACAACTTACCTTTTGAGCGATTGTTCATCTCCTCCTCATACTGGCGTAACCTCTCCACCAGATCTTGCTGCTTGCGCTCAGCCTGTTCGCGAGCCTCCACCTCTCTCCGTAGTCTGTCCCGCTCCTGTTGCTTCACCAGCTTCTCCTCCCTGGCCTGCAGCTTCATCTGTTGCACCTCAATGGTGTCTGGCTTCCGCCGGCGCATGTAGAGTTCGTGGTTGCCCATGCAGAGAGACAGGATTCTCTTGTTGATGCGCAGGCGTGGCACAAAGAAGACAAAGTCCTGGAGAACATCACAAAAATTTGTAATACCAACAATCCAAGGTCCAACAAGATAAAAAAATAAAATAAAATTCTCTCTAAACCTGACTAAATATTTTGAACTTTTTTTTTTTAGATGTGGGGAACACAAAATGAATGTCATATATGCTGGCCATTATATTTTTCCTAAAACACATTTGTATCAAAATGTCTGATCATTCTTCAATCTGAGAATTTACTATCTCCTCCCTTGTCAGTTCAACCTATGGTGGAGCATCTCCTCCAGTCCCTTACAAGATATATTAGAGCCATCATGAAACAAGTCACAAAATATTTATCACAATAAGCTTTGAGTGAAAGAATTGTCATGGAGGAAACTACTTACAGGAGCTCTTTTGTCAATGGGCTTGATGACAAACTTGCGCTCCTTGAAAGAAATATTGCGGATCTCGGACCAGGGGAAGCCAATTTTAGGGGTGAGCTTATCCTCTTTCTCGTAGATGTTGAGGCCCAGGGCATCGACTCCAATCCAGAGCTCTGTGCCCTTCTTGTTCTTGATCCCAAAGTAGTTCACTCCGTACATCTCTAGATCCTGGGCAATCTTGAGGTACTCCATCATGGCCTCATCTCTGCACCCACCCCAGGTCGTCAATACTAGTACAACATTCCGTTTCAAGTACACAAGGTCAAGACCCTGAGATGGGAATTGTGTCTTGCAATGGGCTTATGAAAGGGGGATTTCCCCATACTACATTTGTAAATGCAAAATATGGTACATGTTCTGTATCACCTAAACTTCTTGTCTACTTTTAGAGAGAGATTTTTCTATTTTAAATGTGAGAATAATTTTATATAAGGAGTATAAACCCTAGTTGAGGCCTTGCACGACATGTAGGGCTATCTCCTGCAGTATATCTTTGTGACAATTCCATAACATAACCTAGTAAATTTTTTTGCCAGTTAGGCATTGAAAGAGCTGCCTGTACTACTTAAAAATGAGTTTTGTGTGAACTGCAAATACAGTAGAACCTCCATGAGAAGACACTCGTGCTAGAGGACACCTCTACAATTTAGCAACTCTCTGGTAAGAGGACACCTCTCCCTAAAGGACACTGGCTCTGCAATTAGGTGTCCTTTACAGGGAGGTTCTACTATATATATTTTAAACAACCGTCAAATCTAGGAGTAGTTGTAGAAGAAATCAAAGAAGATCACAATGTACCTGGGCATTCCTTTGTGCTCAGCCCACCAATTGGTGATGCGCTCCTCCCATTGCTCCCGGGACAGCTTGTGCTGGTCAGTGACCCGCTGAGGCAGCAGTCTGTCACTGGCCAGGCAGCCTGCTGGGTGGGTCTCCGGGTTGTGGTCTCCATACTTGGCCTGCACTGCATAGCTGGCCAGTAGCACTGATGTCTCAGGGGGGCAGTACACCTCGTCACTCAGGATGGAGTGCTTCACTTGGAGGTAGAACAGGCGCTGAACACACAACCATGGTACTTTTGTGTTTATTTTGTCTGGAGTGTATTCCTTTTATGGATGAAATTGTCTTCACACAGCAAATTCCCAGCTATATTTTGTCCATAAATTGTCCTAACACAACTTTACCAACTAAACAATTCTGGAAAACTACAATAGACCAAAAGACTGAAGTCTGATAATGGTAACAACATTATTATTGAAAAGTTACACTATTTATTCATTTTGTTTTGGTCTTATTATACCTTCTAGTTCTAATCTATAATCCTAATTGTACCTTATCAACTCTGGAAAATTCTGAAGACTTCATGATTATGATTGTTTACAGATACAATCAATAGATGAATATAGTCTTTGTGTGTCTATTCTGACAGAGATGTGTCCTTTCTTTTTATGGACCAACTTCCTACAAGAAAAATTCCCATCTATCCCATATATATAACTGAGGGAGGATGGTATTCATGTACCTAAAGACATCTCTCTATTACAACAATGTAATTTTGTTTATCATTCCAGTACAAAATGTAAAGGTAGTGATAAACCATACAGTATAGTATTTGTCTGAATCTACCAAAAAACTGGTATTGTGGAAGGCATATCCTCTCTATCTTTGTATGTTTTGTACGGGGGTGTTGAACAAATTTATAGTTTTAATGATTTTTAAAAGGAGAGGTGCTTCTTTTGGTAAATACAGTTAAGTTAAACCTGTCTATAGCGCCCCCTCTTGGGACTCACCAAAATAGGGTGCTCTAGACAGGTCACTTTTAATGTAAATCACATCGTACTACGTATTTAAAATCGGGCGCTATAGACAGGTTTAACTGTATATATATATTTGCCAGTATTGAAAATTTGTGTAAAAGATCACATCATCCATCTTATTTTTTGCTCTCAAAAACTTTTTTTCTTCATTCCTTGACATGGTTGATAGAAATTTTCTAAAATACTGGGAGCAAAAATAAAGATGATAATTGTGGTTGATGTGAAGGTTGTTATACAATTATAGGGCAAAAATAGCAACCTGTTAACAATGGTTTTCCAGCTTTTTTTTAATGGGTTCTATTTCAGCTTAGATTTTTTTTTAAATGGCTCCTTAATGAAATAATGCCAACCAAAACATTGCCACTTTATCCACCAAACCAAATTCTATACCATTTTAAACTACAGTAGTCACACTCCATGAGAGGACACCTTTCTACAAAGAATATTTTGGTTCTGCAACTAGGTATCCTTTATCAAAATTCGAAACTATTATAGACGCATAAGATTCTTTTTTTGAAAATAAACAATAATAGTTTCAAATTTTGATAACAGATGGTGTGCTATTGCAGGCATAATATAGGTATCCTTTACAGGGAGGTTCACTGTACTGTGAATCCTCTCAAAAACAAAAATATTTCATAAAAGTCCTAGCTAGTCCTTATGAACACAATACCTGGCAGTATCTGTGCCGAAGAAACTTACCACGGTAGGTTCCTGGATGAGCTCCTCCTGAACATCTTCAGGATAAAACTTGGCCCGGAACTTGAACTGCACTGGGTTCTCCTTCTTTATGTCTTGGTTCAGAATCTGCAAGTAGAGAGGGTCAGCAAAGATGTTTCCTACCTCACCTCAATAGTGGGTGGGTGCTGGGAACTAACAGGGGAGATAGATCATACTTCTATTCTTACAGCAAAATATTAAGAATCAGGATATTGATGTAGGTCTTTATATAAGGTAATATACACAAGGTAATAAGACCAAATCTCTAAATAAATAAAAAGTGTGTGACAAGACAATGCTGTTACTGAAACATCACACACTATTTATTTATTTGGAATTGGTTCTATTACTTCTAATCTATAATCCAAATTGTGCATTATCATATCAAGGTAATCTTAATAACTAAGGCTAATAAAGAAAGTCTAATTAGATTTATACACAGAGAAAAGACAATATATATTTTTTTATCTATTTATATTATTATTATCTTTCTCAAATTACAATATGATAATAAATAAGGGTCTGCCAATTAATAAATTGAGAGTGTAGGAGCAATATATTTTTGTCAAATACATTTCTTTATTGTCCTTAGATTTGATGGATCACCACTTAACTCAAGGTAATGATAACAAACATTTATATAACATGTGATATTGTGCTACTAAACTGTATATTGTAAAAGGTAACAAATCTCAATACAGTAAAACCTCAGGACACTCCGGCTAGAGGACACCTCTCTACAAAGGACAGTTTTCATTGTCAAAACTTCCATTTTTACTATGTAACAACTCTTCGGTAAGAGGACACCTCTCCATAAAGAACACTTTTGCTCTGCAACTAGGTGTCCTTTACAGGGAGGTTTTACTGTATATATTTTATATTACATTATCCCTAGTACACATTCTGCAGGCCATGATAGCCATGGTGGGTAGTAGTTAGAGAATGCTTTTTACTCTAAGTGCACGACATGTCTACACATGTAGAAGCAGCTCAACTTTTGCACTTACATTGGGCCAGAGAGGTTACTTGCATTCTCTGGTGAGGTTAGACTTTTATAAGAATCTAGGGTCAGTCATTAAGGCAATTTTTTTCAGGATTTGATTCCAGGTCATAGCTGTTGAAAATCTACAGTACAAATCTCAATATCAGTTAATAGCAGTCTCAGATATCCTGGAGGAAAATAGCCAAAAACCTATCAAATAAAGAGGCTTGCTGCAAATACCTAATAAGCAGTTTCAGACCAACAGCCATCAACAGTGGGGGTGGGTTAGAACTATAATAAGCCACAACACTTGGTGACTTATGTATCATCATTGAAAGTAATCACTACAGCTGTTAAGCTATGTCTGAATTCAAGTTAGGTCAGCAAAGGTTCTCCATGTTAGGAGTAACCTCAGCTGAAGCCAAGTTAGACCACCACAGTAGGGGATTCAGATTGGCTGAAGTCTATATTAAATCATAAAGTTCCCTAATTCTTTAACTCTGGGATTAAAACTACAGTAAAACCCCTCTATAGTGAACCCCAATGGGACAGAGCTTTTGGTTCACTATAGCCACGGTTTGGCTATTTTTTTTTTACTTTTCAAAAATTTTAGACCGTATAATTAAAAAACAGCCATACACACAAGAAGAGGCTGCCTCTTAATAGTGGTCACTTTATTTTAATTCCCTTAATTGACTAATTTCCTTATATTAATACTGAATAATAATAGAAATCATTAGATAATAGGTTCTTCTTATGATTAACATACATGTACCTCTATGTCTAAGTTAAAAATCAAGACAAATCCTAGGCAAAGTTTTATTAAATATATATTCAAAGATATGAAATGATTTTAAAACATCATTATCACATTATATAATACAATTTTTACTTGAAAAAATGGCTCTAATACCTTGTTGTTTCAAAGCATTCTTCCAAGCATTGCACCATTCAAATAAAGTTAGTGTTTTTCTTCCATTTCATGTTTCCCCATATTCTTCTAGGTCTAGATTTCGTTTTTTTTTTTAACCTGCCATGCAAAACATTGCTGACTTTAAAATCACCATAGTTAATGGCATAAAAATAATTTTTGTTTCATCACGGGACCGTTTATTTGGACTTTTTTTTTTTTTAACCCAAAACGTACGATCGCGGCAAAAGTTGAGGTTGATTCCTCTTTGTAACAATTTTTAATAACTTTATATTTTATCTTTTATAATAGAAAAGTTATATTCTCTTATTTTAATATGTTCTTAACATTTTGCCTGTTTTGTTTCACTTTGAAAAGTTCTGAAAATGGACTTTATTTTTTTAAAAGAAATAACGTTTTTGTTTTTAGAATGCCTTTGTTTTCTTTGTTTTGGAAGCCATTTGCATTTTTTATATTTCAAATTTAATGGATGCAAAGATATTCTATTTAATAAAAAGTATAATGTGTAAAAATTTATATAACATACAGCAAAAATAAAGTGCAAAAATCAAACAAACAATGCCACTAAATTTATTGTTTTGAAATCGCGATCCGCGAGCTGAAACATGACAAAAAAATTTTTTTTTTAATTTTTTTTTTTAATTACAATTCTAAGTTCGTTATAAGCATAGTATTTTTAATAGATTTTATCATTTTGGGACCCGAAATAGGTTCGTTATAGGGGTAGTTTGTTATTCTAAAAATCGCAAAGTTCGTTATAACGATGGTATTTTCAATGGAATGGAATTGGGAATCGGCATGGGTTCGTTATAAGGGAAGGTTCGTTATATCCAGGGTTCGTATTAGCGGGGTTTTACTGTATTAGGGCATGGGTAGATAATGATAATACTTCAGGAGATATGGTTTTATTTAATTCAAACAACCCAAATTGTGCAGTTTTATTTCATTTTTCACTAAGAACCTAACTAAATTTACTCATGTACTTTGAAAAAAATCAAGTTTCTGGCTTATTGTAAAGTATATTTATATATAAAGGGAGAGCTCTGGCATTCATCCAGATGTTTGATTCCAAACAAGGCCACCATGTCAATATAATAAATGTTTGGAGAGAGCATCATTAAATACTCTTGGTATTTAGACATTCCTAAAATTAGTGAGTGGAGGAAGTCATTAGCTGTGGGAAACTCCAGTGGATGAGTTATGTGGAAAATGATTAGTTCCTTTCTCTGCTTTGAAATCTGTGGTTGGA
>CP092879.1:46134169-46200893 GCA_030710605.1 Cordylochernes scorpioides | reverse complement strand
CAAATTCTATTATTTATATTGTCGCGGAGATAAATAAAGCAAGGGGAAGTTTGGGGATAATTAGTTTATTATAAGGGAGAGATAGAGTGTACGACTTAGAGACAGAGTGTACGACTTACCCCAAGCCAGAGTTAATCCTCCTTAGCGATCTCAGCTCCCCCCGCCGGCCAGATTCCGCGAACCCCTCACCCCCCTGGTGTCCAGGAATGATTGACAGGCGTCCCATGGGGCCTCTCGTAGTTGGAACCGCTGTGCCGCTTGACATTACTTCCTCCTTAGAGAAACAGCGACCCGCTGATTAGCTTGTCTCAGCCCTTGTTCTGGAAGGAAATCTATCACGGCTGATGTTCCCCAGTAGAATAGAATGTTGTTCTTCAGGGTCCAGGTAGGGCTTCATCCGAATGACATGGACGATATCCTTGGCTTTCCGTGATCGGGGAGAGGGGTCCACGGGCTCTACTTCATAGGTAACTTCTGAAAGCTTCTTGGTCACCCTGTAGGGACCGAAGTATCTTTTCAGTAGCTTTTCTGATAGTCCTACTTTTCGGATGGGAGTAAAAACCCACACAAGATCATCCTTCTGGTAATAGACTGGAGTATGTTTCTGGTCGTAAAGTCTACGGTCTTTCGCCTGTGATTGTAAAAGGCGTGATCGGGAGAGTTGACGCGCTTCCTCAGCTCTGGTCACAAGTTCTCCAACATAGTCGTCAGAGATCTCATCTGGTAGGTAGGGTAGTACGGCATCGATGTAGGTCTCGGCCTCGCGGGCGTGGACAAGAAAGAACGGGGTGTAGCCGGTCGCCTCCTGTTTAGCAGTGTTGTAAGCAAAAGTTACATAGGGCAAAACTTGGTCCCAGTCCTTCTGCTCAACACCTGTGTACATGGACAACATGTCTCCCAGAGTTTTGTTGAACCTTTCAGTCAGGCCGTTGGTCTGGGGATGGTAGGCCGTTGTAAATCTGTGCACAATTCCGCACAGAGCATTGATCTCTTTTATTACTTGAGAAATGAAATTTCTGCCGCGATCTGTTATCATTTCTCTAGGAGCTCCATGCTTCAAGATGACGTCTTCAACCAGGAACTTAGCTGTTTCGATTGCTCCTCCGTCTGGGATCGCTTTCGTTATGGCATACCTTGTCATATAATCGGTGCACACAATGATCCAACGGTTTCCATCTTTAGAAACTGGAAATCTTCCAAGGAGATCAACCCCGACCTTATAGAATGGTTTTTCTACGGGCGGTATGGATACAAGTTGTCCAGCCGGACGTCGAGGCAATTTCTTCCTTCGTTGACACTCCCGACAATGGCTTACATATTGGCGAACAGTTCTGTAAAGGCCAGGACAATAGAATCGCTTCTTGACTTTGTCATACGTTCGGGCGAAACCCAAATGCCCAGCTGTAGGAGCATCATGTAAATCTGCCATAACTTCCGATCTTAAGTGTTTAGGGATCATCATAAGCCAGGGTCTTCCAGTTGTGCTATAGTTTTTCTTGTATAAGATGCCGTCGATAATGCTGAATTCCTTTCTGGTGTAGCCCGAGTTTAAATTATCGATTATTTTAGCTAAATCCGGGTCTTTAGTCTGCTCTATATCGGCGTTGGTTAGTGACATCACAGCACTTGATTGATCGTTCTCAAGCGGGCTCCTTGACAGACAATCGGCATCCTTATGTTTGCGTCCGCTCTTGTAGATAACGGTCACGTCAAATTCTTGCAACTTCAGCGCCCATCTTGCCAAGCGGCCAGAAGGATCTTTCTGCCCTACCAACCAACATAGAGAATGATGATCAGTGACAACCGTGAATGGTCGACCAAACAAATATGGGCGGAATTTGCTAATAGACCAGACTACAGCAAGGCATTCTTTTTCCGTTGTAGAATAGTTATTTTCAGCCTTTGTCAAGCTTCTAGATGCATAAGCTATAGGCCGCTCCTTCCCACCTTGTATTTGTAGAAGAACAGCTCCAATACCATGTCCGCTTGCATCCGTGTGTAGATGGGTATCAGCGGATTCATCAAAGTGTCCCAAGACAGGCTCTGAAATTAGAGCTGTTTTAAGGACTTCAAACGCTTTCTCTTGAGCTGCATCCCAATAGAATTGCTTTTCAGTCTTCAGTAGGTCATGCAAAGATCTAGCTTTGTCGGCAAAGTTCTCAATAAATCTTCGGTAATAGGAACATAATCCAAGAAAGCTCCTCAGTTCAGAGATATTCCTTGGCCTCGGAAATTTAGAGACGGCTTCAACTTTATCTGGATCTGGATGAATTCCATTGGCGTCAACAAGGTGTCCCAAAATCTTTATCCTCCTTGATCCAAAAAGACACTTTTTGTGGTTCAAGCTTAGTCCAGCTTTCTGGATGCAGCTTAATACAAGTTGTAGACGACGTAGATGTTCCTCAAAGGTAGGTGCGTAAACTACGATGTCGTCCAGGTAGCAAAGGCACATGTTCCATTTAAGACTGCCCAGAACACTATCTATCATCCTTTCAAACGTTGCTGGAGCGTTGCAAAGACCGAAAGGCATTACTTGGAATTCATACAGCCCATCTGGAGTGATGAAAGCAGTTTTCTCCCTGTCTTTTTCGTCCACTTCAATCTGCCAATACCCGGACCGAAGATCCATCGTGGAGAAGTAACTAGAGCCAGCTAAACTGTCCAAGGCATCGTCAATGCGTGGCAGCGGGTAAACATCTTTTTTTGTTGTCTTATTTAATCGACGGTAATCAACGCAGAATCTCCAGGTCCCATCTTTCTTTCGAACTAGAATAACTGGAGATGACCAAGGACTTTCAGAGGGCTTCACGATGTGATTTTCAATCATCTTGTTCACTTCATCTTGAATTAGTCGTCGTTCACTTGGTGCTACTCTATAGGGCCGCTGTTTGATAGGAGACTGGTCGCCTGTGTTTATCTTGTGCTTCACAGTACTGGTGGGCTTAATAGGAGTACTCCCAAAGTCAAATATGCCAATAAACTCGTCAAGGCATGAAACAAGCTGTAACCTTTGAATTTCAGACAGCCCTGGATCTAGAGTAAGGTTTATCTTCTGTGACCATTCACGTGACTTTAGCTGCGTTTCTTGTAACTTATCGCTGGATTCAATAAGACTGCAGATATTCCCATTATCATAACTTTCCATGGTGCACATATTCATTCCTGATGGAATCAGTTGCGGCCAAGACGCTCCATTCGCCACCCAAATGCTACCTCGGCCGTGTCGAAATGTAACCAATGAGTTTGGTATAAGAACTTCCTTCCTTAATAATAAGTCCTTAGAAGTTGAGACTAAGACATCTCTAACACCACATATTTCTTCGTTTATCACGCTGATCTTCTGTATTGATTTAGGCGGGATGACAAAGTCGTCGGAAGCAAACAATCTCTGGTTTTCCTCCTCTCGAGATTCCAGGAAGGAGGTTTCCCCGAGATGGAGTTCATTTCTGCCACAATCAATGACGGCCTCGGTGGCCTTGAAGAAGTCCCATCCAAATATGATGTCATGGCTGCATTCCACCATAACAACGAATTCAAATGAGATATTCAGACCATTAACTTCTATGTTCAGGACACATTTTCCTAGGGTCTCTATTAAATTTTTGTTTGCGGCTTTAAGAATGGGACCTGGTTCTTTGAAGAGAGGTGTCTTTAGTTCGCGTCGAAATTTGTCTGAAATAACAGAAAAGTCGGCTCCTGAATCCACCAATGCTTTAATTTTGCGTCCATTTATTTCGACCATAACAAAATTTTCTTTTAATTTAGCGGCGATGTACCCTGGAGGATTTTCCTCAATGGCGACCTCACCCCCGTTAGAAGCCGCTCCACTTAGTTTTTCACATTCTGAGGCATGGGAGAACGGCTGAAACGACGGGCTGGCGACTGGGATTGTCTTCGGGCTGGAGACCTTGCGCGGCTTGGATGTGGGGAAGAGCTCCGGTAGAAGTACGTCGAGGTTTGGGGCGTTACATAGTCGTCGTCGGCGTCATATCTCGGGGGTCGACTCGAAAATCCAACATTTCTTCCTTCTCCGCCATTCCTTGTCCTGGCTTCAGCAAAGACCTGCCGTCGTTCCCTACAATAACGGACGACATGTCCGGGTCGTCCGCAGTGGAAGCAGATAGGTTTGTCGTCGTAGGTTCTCCAATGTTCCGTCTTTCTGGGTTGGGTTGGTCGGTCGATATTATAATAGGGCGTTCGTGGTTGTTGTTGTACCACGTTGACTTGTGGTCTGGTAGGTTGTAGAGCACGGCTGACCTCTTCCCTCACAGTCTGTTCCAGGGCGTTCACCTCTCGGAGCGGATTGATCACTTCAGGTGCTGAGAAAACCTTTTGTATCTCTTCTCTAACGATGCGGCGAATTAAGCCGGCCAAGTCGTCTGAGTCGTCAACACACGAAATGGGCATTACGTTTGACAACCTGGCGAATTTCGTACGGCCGATCCGGCGCTGCTTGACGGTTGTCAGATGACGGCAGAACTTCAGGATCTCATCTACCGTCTGTATGTCTTTCGCCACCAATACCTGGTATGTGTCCTCCGAAATTCCCTTTATAATGTGAGCAACTATCTCACCTTCTTCCATGCGAGGGTTCACCTGGTGGCAGAGACTAAGAATCTCCTGGATGTATGACTCGCTGGATTCCTCGGCCTTCTGTGCTCTTGACTTCAGAACTTCCTCGGCGCGTCGAGCAGAATCCTCTTGCAGTCCGAACACACCGCGGAATGCGTCTTCAAAGCTTCTCCACGAGTTGAGTGATTCTTCGTTATTATCAAACCACCTTCCAGCAGTTCCGTTCAAGTAAAATACGACGTTGGCAAGCTTCATGGTCTCGTCCCATCTGTTGTACTTTGACACTCTCTCGTACTCTTTCAACCACTGTCCAGGGTTTATATTTCCATCTCCAGAAAAGGTAGAAGGATCTCGTTGGCGCTGACAAGGGAGGTAGGATCCGCTAACAGTAGGTCTGTGGTCGTCTTCCATTTCTATTCGTTGTGGCAAAGGTTGAAGAATTGGTTCACGTCCCTGTAGACGTCGACTTCTTCGAAGTTCCGTCACGCTACCCAGCGTCTCCGCCAAAATATGTCGCGGAGATAAATAAAGCAAGGGGAAGTTTGGGGATAATTAGTTTATTATAAGGGAGAGATAGAGTGTACGACTTAGAGACAGAGTGTACGACTTACCCCAAGCCAGAGTTAATCCTCCTTAGCGATCTCAGCTCCCCCCGCCGGCCAGATTCCGCGAACCCCTCACCCCCCTGGTGTCCAGGAATGATTGACAGGCGTCCCATGGGGCCTCTCGTAGTTGGAACCGCTGTGCCGCTTGACAATATAGATAGGAGAATTCTATTTTGTTACTGGTATTGTGTCAAAAGAACAATAGGAATTGACAATTGTTTTACACCTGCATTACAAAAACCATCTCCACATTGTCATTCATTTGAGCCTTTTTTCATTGCAATTTAAGATTGTGTGATGTTCCCTCCCCCCAACATGTTGGGCCATTATATCTAGCTACTGAGTGCATGTGGTTACAGAAACTGAGCAAGGAGCTGGAGGTGGCCAAGGACGAGACCAAGCTGACCAAGAATGACATGCTCCACCAGGAGAATGTCCGCCAGGGAAGGGACAAGTACAAGACCCTGCGCGAGATCCGCAAGGGCAACACTAAACGCCGCGTGGACCAGTTTGAAAACATGTAGAGCTAGCTCTCAGCCTCCCCCACATCCGTCCTCAAGCCATTTGTTAGGAATTCCACCACAACCCCCCCCTCCCCCCAAAACCACCCCCCTTATTATTATATATATTTTTTTCTTGATGACTAAAAAACCAAGGTGCCTTCTTTAATGAGTTGCATTTTTTTTTTAAATATATTAGAAGACCACAGAAGGCTTTTTTTTGTACCAAACTTTTTTTTTTAAATAATTATTATTTTTCTAAAAAAAAAAAAAAAGATGTTGCCATTTTTTAAGAAAAAATATTATATATATATAGTTTAGTGTTTTTAATGAATTATTTTTTGTGTATATTTGATATTTATATATTTTGTAAGAATCAAAAAAACAAAACTTGATGGGTCAACCTTTTGTTGGCTTATTTTTTTTCTTCACACACCTCCTATTTTTATATATTATATATATTGAAGAGGGTTCAATGAAATCCAAGGGTGCCTTGATATATAGTTTTTATATAATTTTTTTTCTATACTCTTTTTTTTTGGACCTGAGAGAAGCTTTCCCTCTACCTCCTTCAATGATATTCTGCCCTATTGTTGCACACGATGGATCAAAATAATGGAAGATATTAACACTTTTGTATAACACACAGGAAAATAAAAATCTTTTTTTTTTCTTTACATTTTGTTGTTGTTGTGTCCAATGAAGAACCTCAGATGTCTTCCTGCATCTCTATCACAGCAATGTCCACTATCTTGGGTTGTATAAAGCTGCTGTTCTGTGTCCATGGCAATTTTCTGTTGTTGTAGTGTCCAATGAAGAACCTCAGATGTCTTCCTGCATCTCTATCACAGCAATGTCCACTATCTTGGGTGTATAAAGCTGCTGTTCTGGGTCCATGTCAATTTTCTGTTGTTGTTGTGTCCAATGAAGAACCTCAGATGTCTTCCTGCATCTCTATCACAGCAATGTCCACTATCTTGGGTGTATAAAGCTGCTGTTCTGTGTTCATGTCAATTTTCTGTTGTTGTGTCCAAAGAAGATACTCAGATTTCTCCATGCATCTCTATCACAGCAATGTCCTCTATCTATCATTGTTGTGGATATGTGAATGGTCAATGTTATGGATAGTCATTTTATTGAAAATTTCATTGTTTCAGATAAAAGGTAATTGAGGATAAAGTAGACATTGTTGTTGATAAAATTTCATTGTTACTGGTAAAATATTACAGTAGAACCTGCCTGTAAAGGACACCTAATTTCAGAGTCAAGGTGTCCTTTAGAGAGAAGTGTCCTCTTATTGGAAAGTTGCTAAATTGTAAAAATGGTAATTTTTCAAATGAAAACTGTCCTTTGTAGAGAGGTGTCCGCTAAAGGGAGGTTCTACTGTAATTACTATGTATAAAGTTTCATTGTTGGAGTTGAAGTATTCATTGTTTTGAATAAAGACATTTTACAGATTAAGGAGATGCATTGTTTTGAAAATTTTTCAATGTTTAGAAAAATAGATGGAGTGGCTGTACATTGTGTCTGTACCTCATGTCAGAGGTGGCCATTTTATATTGGAGCTAAGTCGGCCTGCTACTAAGTAGTGCTTCCAGTCTTAATGACAAAAGCAGGCAATTTCAACTTCACACAATCATAGGTGTCAAATCTCCTTTGATGAGCACTACTCATCCCTAGCAGACACCATTTCAAGCTCTACAGGCTCATTGATACCTTGTTATGAATGAGTGGAGACAAGAAAGAAGAAATTAGTTCTGAAGACTAATCAGGTTGGCTCCGATCTTGCTTAGGGGACAGAAGTCTGTGTCACAAGAGAGAGGCAATATACACTCATAAACAAAACTTAAGTGGAAAGTCTTTAAAGTCACCGGTCATCTATTTTTTTTTTAAGGCGACAGGAAATTTTGTTCACACTTAGTTATCTCGTGTGTCTTCAATAAAGGTCACTGTGTATCAAATATCTTTCAGAATTATTGTCTTAATCTCCCGAAATACATGCTATAAGGTACAACTTCCTTAAGTTTTATCCATTAGTGTATATTGTGTTGGTACAAACATACAATGATAGAATCTGTAAAGCAACAATAGAAGATAAAAATAAAAGAGACAAAAAATTATTGAAATCACTTTTATTTTTAGAATGCTATATAAATGATACACTACAAGACACAGTTGTTTCATCAAAAATAAACAAACAATATATATATATCTTGAATATAAACAAACTAAATATCTCTAACAACTTCTATAAACATAGCTCTCAAAATTAACCATGAGAATGATATTACACAACAAAGCCAAGTGCAGTGATGCTGTAAAAGAACTGAATAATTTTACTTAAGAAATCAATACGTTTGTATATTTTAGTGTCTTGACATTTCAATTTGTCCATATTCTTCATTTTGTCAATATTCCTATTGTTTCTTATAAGAACAAGTACAAGGTAATATGACCAAATCCTAGATTAGCTTAAGAAATCAATAGGTTTGTGTATTTTACTCTCTTGACATTTCATTTTGCTGAATTTTCAGCTGAATAATTTAACTTAAGAAATCGATACGTTTGTATTTTAGTCTCTTAACATTTCAATTTGTCAATATTCCTATTGTTTCTTATAGGAACAATAACAGGGTAATAAAACCAAATCCTATTAGATTTTGTCCTATTACCTTGTTTTTCTAATTTAAGTTTGTATTTTAGTGTCTTAACATTTCAATTTGTCCATATTCCTATTGTTTCTAATCTATGATCCAAATTGTGTTTTATCATGAGAACAAGTATCTCCATGAGAGGACATCTTCTCTACAAAGGACAGTTTCCATCATCAAAATGATCATTTTTACTAATTAGCAACTCTCCAGTAAGAGGGCAACAGCTCGAGGAGCATAAACTCATGGAACTCGTGTAATCTTCACACAAGGGGATAAGAAACAACAAGTGGACAACTCTCTAAAAGACATTTGACTCTGAAAACTAGGTGTTATCCTTTAAAGTTCTAATGTGTTTTTTAAATACATATTTAATATGGTATAATCCAAATAGGTATATGATTTTTAAAATTTTAACACTCATTTTTAGAAATAAATAAAAACCATAGGTGGGATTAAACCCTATAAAAATAATCTGCAGAGGAATTCTAAGGAAAGAAATGAGATCAAATATAGGAAAAGGATAAATATACTGGATTATGGTTTGAAAAAATAATTTTGAAAAACTTTGTCTGATGTGCATCTCTAAAGGTTGCTCATGGTTTTCCCTATCAGAGTAAAATATGAGCCAAACTCTGTGATTATTCTTAATCCATAATCTTTGCTTAAAACATCTTAATATATCAGAAAGTTGATTTTCCTCAATGTGGTACAGTCTGTATTTCAACAAGTTTGTCCTGCAATGGAGCCTCAAGACAGTACCTATATTCCAACCCTATCAAGATTGTGAATTTGATCTATGAATATAGTCTCCATATATAATTACACAATGGGATAATAATGCATGGGTAAATCTATATATTTCTTCATCAAAAGCTTTCATTTCTATATAGAAAAAGTAGTATTGATTATCAATTGATGTGGATTTGATAGTTGCTCTTTGATTATATTGTTTAGTTCTGTATGCTGAAGTAGAACTTCCCATGAGAGACTCTATCAAGGGTGTCTCTCCCGGAGGAGGTCACTTATTGGAGGTTGTCAAGCAATATTGTTAATACAGTAGAACATCCTTGTAAAGGACACTAAATTGTCCTTTAGAGAGAGGTATCCTCTTACCTGAGATGGTCAAGAGATATTTTCTTTAATAAATGAACAACAGCTGACCACTCTCTTTGTGATGGTGGTTCTTATACACACACACTTTAGGTATTTATAAAAAGTCTTAATATAAAATATATATGCAGTAAAACCTCCATGAGAGGATACTTGAGATAGAAGACACCTCTCAGTAAAGGACAGTTTTCATTTGCAAAAATACCATTTTTTCTATTTAGTAACTCTCCGGTAAGAAGATACATCTCCCTAAAGGACACTTTGGCTCTGTAATTAGGTATCCTTTACAGGGAGGTTCTACTTTATAAAAAAATAAACTTTTGATGACTATAAATTGGGACAATATATATATAAAGAGACAAAGGTTGCCTCTCCCGTCAAAATAGATGTCAAAACTAGATGCCATTGACGCTGGTGTTGTGGCTTTGTCACCAACCCGAGGCCGCTAGTTTGCGGCGACAGCCAATAGATGGCATCTAGTTTTGATAGGAGAGGCGACCTTTTGTGTCTTTAGATCAATATCCTTCCAGCAAAATTTCCATCTAAATATACATATTTGTTTGAAAAAATCTGATTGGAATCATCTAAAAAAAAAAAAAGAGAAAAGTATAAAATATTGTGTAAAAAGCTGCATTGCAAGTTAGCTTAGATAAAAGTAAAAATCTGTGCATATTTCTAGTTAGGTATGCAACAATGGTAATTATGTACTTATGTCATTTGATCTAGATTAGTGGTTCCCAACATTTTTTCACCAACATCTTGAAGTTGCGTAGATATTTATAAATTAATAAACAATTTTGTACTTTGAATTAATAGCTGTAGCAGTACCATAGCTGTAGATTATAGTTTTCTATTTTTATAACATGGGAGTTCGATCAAAAACGTAATGATAATTTGGATTATAGATTATAAACTTTAGATAACAAGATCCAATATTGCATTAGATGCACTAAACAGGACTTTTGGGAGAGGCCACTGCTTATCATAAAACAGCTCGAGGAGAATGAACTCATGGAATTGGTGTAATCTTTACACAAGGGGATAAGAAACAACAGCTCCAATATTATACAAGAAATCTATTCCTGAATGAGTTTGTTTCCAAATGTTCATAAGGTATAAATCAATCAAAAATAAGAGTATGACAAAATTGCTTTGTCAACTTTTTTTCAGATATAAATGACCTTGTTAAACCAGAACCTTATTGTAATGAGATATTGGTCTTCTTTCTTATCTCTACTCAATCATATTAGGACATCAAGTCTGTAGAGCTTGTTGATGGTGTCTGCTGGGGATGTGTAGAGCTCATCAATGAATGAGTCAATAATGTGTTTTGGGGTTGCAGGTTGACACTTGGTACATAGTGGGAGAGATATGTTGGGAGAGTCCTCGACATTTGGCCCAATCTGAAACTAAGCCTCTCATTGGTCGTGACATTACGGTGACCAATCATAGCCTTTGTTCACATTGCACGTCACCGTGACCTCACGACAAATGATAGGCTTAGTTTTAGATTGGGCCAAATGTCGAGGACTCTCCCGAGATTGTTGGTGAGTTGTAATATCTGGGAACCACATATCTAAACAAATAGACTTGTGCCATTTAAACTGGGTGAATGTACCATTTGGTGGAGAGGCTAGAATACAAGATGAAAACCTGAATAACAACAACCATGGCACACCAGAGGGAGCTACAGATGTTTGGCCACACAATGACCCATCACAATGACTAAACTTTCATCTCAAGAAAATAATAACAACAACAATGATATAGAGGAGGGTTGGTACAAAATAAAACCAAAGACTAGCAAATTTTCAGATTTTTTGCTTTTGCAATTTGTGTAAGGGATTTGAAAATCTAATCTTTTTTTTTTTTATTGAAGCAAATTAATATAGTATTTTTTTAAAATAGTCACATTTTTGATTAGGTTTATTATAACTCTAAAGTAACAAGACCAAATATCAAATAAGTAAGGTATAGGTGATGTATAATAGTGTTGTTTTACCATTCTAAGATTCAATAACTCTTCTAATCAGGAACACAAGGTAAAGACTAAATCTAAATAAATAGTGTGTGATGTTTCAGTATTATTGTCTGATGATAACAACGCTGTTACCGAAATGTCACATACTATTTATTTAGATTAATCAAATATAAATTTCAAAGGTTTCTTTATTACACTTTTAACGAGTTTATAAGATTTCGGGTTTTAAACGACCTTTCTACAAGTAAAATTTACCCATAGAAGGGTCGTTTAAAACCCGAAAGTTTGTAAACTTGTTAAAAGTGTAATAAAGAAACCTCGGAGATTTATATTGGATTAATCTAATTGATACAGAGGATTCTAACAACGATATACAGTTAAACCTGTCTATAACGCCCCCTCTTGGGACTTACCAAAATAGGGTGCTATAAAGAGGGGGTGTTATAGACAGGTCACTTTTAATGTAAATTGCATTGTACTACGTATTTAAAATCAGGCGCTATAGAGAGGAAGGCATAATTTAGAGGGGCGCTATAGACAGGTTTAACTGTACTTATTAGGATTTGGTCTTATTACCTTGTGTTTATAATCTATAATCCAAATTGTACCTTATCAACTTTTCTAATCAGTTATCTGGAGGGTCTCAATGCTGGTTTTTTAAAATGTCACATACAGATCTCCAACTTCTTTAATTCAACACCCCAAGGGATCAGAATTTGTAATTGAATTAAAGTCTGTGTTGAATCATAGATGGCTAAATTAAATAAAATAGCTTAATTGGAATTTGAAAAAAAATAATAACAGTAAGTAGGTGTTGAAATATAGTTGGTTGAATAAGGTACAATATGGATTATAGATTAGAAACACAAAATAATTAGACCAAATCCAAATAAATAGTGTGTGAGGTTTCTGTAACAGCCTTGTTATCATGTTCAGACAAAAATAACTGAATGATTATATAAATCAGTACTTTTGCCTATTGATGGTAACAATGCTGTTACCTAAACATCACACACTATTTATTTGGATTTGGTCTTATTACCTTGTAACAGTTTGCTGAATTGAAGAGGTTATACTCACTGCATAAATATATATTACTTATTTGTATTTGGTCTTATTTCCTTGTGATTTTTTTTTTCAAATATCTAAATTGCACCATTTCATATTGCAAATACAAGTGCATTTTTTATCACTTTATAAATGATATATTTGTAGATATCGCTGCACATTATAAAAAAGGAAAGACTTTGATTATAATTTCTTAAAATTTAAACGGTATTGAAGCTATATCAATCAAAAAAATTTCAACTGGAATAATATATTTGTCAATATAATTGAGGTAGTCCTTATAGAGAGATATTTAACCCAGTTTCCTGGAGCACAGAATGGTAGGTCTTATAGTTGGTCTGAGTTTATAGAAATTGTTGAGTTGCAGGTAGATATGTAAATAGGGATTGATAATCTGTTTATTAAGGACTTGTTTGGATCTGAACTTTGCTCCTTTGGTTTTATTTTGGAAGCATGTGACTATGGAACTGGTATTTTGGACTTAATCTGGGTCTATGGAACCCTCCTCTTTCACAGACATGTCCAGAGCTGCCAGATGTTCTGTGTCTCGCAGCAGGAGAGATCGTTGCTTGCAGTGTCTTAGCTCTGTTGGATGCCGGAGAAATCTACGAAGCAAACAACAGTAATTGTAAACTGTGGTCTGTTCCAAGGTGGTAGTTGTGGCTTCAGAACAATAACAGAACCTGTGTTTACAGTTCAGTAATTGTAAACTGTGGTCTTCTACAAGGTTATAGGATGGCGCAAGCCATCAGCAATCTTTCAGTTGCACGATAAGTAGATGCCTTTTTCTTAATTTATGCACCTTATTCCAGTACAATATTACATTTGTACTATTTTTTCACATTTTGTAGCGTTCTCACGCAATTCTGGCCTTAACTACCCGTTTCATGATTTTTCAGGATGCCTTAATGACCAATTTTTTGGTCGTTGAGGTACAGCTTGCACCACGCTGATGAGGGCCAACAGCCCGAAACGCGTCCGTGGTTAGCTTTTCTTGATTAATCAAGAATGGGTATTTGGCCAATTCTGGAATAATTAAAAATCAACGAGAATAGTTGATATTTATTCCGATAGATGGCGCAAGCCATCAGCAACTTTCAGTTGCACGATAAGTAGATGCCTTTTTCTTAATTTATGCACCTTATCCCAGTACAATATTACATTTGTACTATTTTTTCACAAGGTTATAGGAGGTAGTTGTGGCTTCAGGACAATAACAGAACCTATGTTTACAGTTCAGTAATTGTAAACTGTGGTCTTCTACAAGGTAGTAGTTGTGACTTCAGGACAATAACAGAACCTGTGTTTACAGTTCAGTAATTGTAAACTGTGGTCTTCTACAAGGTTATAGGAGGTAGTTGTGACTTCAGGACAATAACAGAACCTGTGTTTACAGTTCAGTAATTGTAAACTGTGGTCTTCTACAAGGTTATAGGGGGTAGTTGTGGTTTCAGGACAATAACAGAACCAGTGTTTACAGTTCAGCACTTGTAAACTGTGGTCTTCTACAAGGTTATAGGAGGTAGTTGTGGCTTCAGGACAATAACAGAACCTGTGTTTACAGTTCAGTAATTGTAAACTGTGGTCTGTTCCAAGGTGGTAGTTGTGGCTTCAGGACAATAACAGAACCTGTGTTTACAGTTCAGCAATTGTAAACTGTGGTCTGTTCCAAGGTGGTAGTTGTGGCTTCAGGATAATAACAGAACCTGTGTTTACAGTTCAGTAATTGTAAACTGTGGTCTGTTCCAAGGTGGTAGTTGTGGCTTCAGGACAATAACAGAACCTGTGTTTACAGTTAAGTAATTGTAAACTGTGGTCTGTTCCAAGGTGGTAGTTGTGGCTTCAGGACAATAACAGAACCTGTGTTTACAGTTCAGTAATTGTAAACTGTGGTCTGCTCCAAGGTGGTAGTTGTGGCTTCAGGACAATAACAGAACCTGTGTTTACAGTTCAGTAATTGTAAACTGTGGTCTGTTCCAAGGTGGTAGTTGTGGCTTCAGGACAATAACAGAACCTGTGTTTACAGTTCAGTAATTGTAAACTGTGGTCTGTTCCAAGGTGGTAGTTGTGGCTTCAGGACAATAACAGAACCTGTGTTTACAGTTCAGTAATTGTAAACTGTGGTCTGTTCCAAGGTGGTAGTTGTGGCTTCAGGACAATAACAGAACCTGTGTTTACAGTTCAGTAATTGTAAACTGTGGTCTGTTCCAAGGTGGTAGTTGTGGCTTCAGGACAATAACAGAACCAGTGTTTACAGTTCAGCAATTGTAAACTGTGGTCTTCTACAAGGTTATAGGGGGTAGTAGTGGCTTCAGGACAATAACAGAACCAGTGTTTACAGTTCAGCAATTGTAAACTGTGGTTTGCTACAAGGTTATAGGAGGTAGTTGTGGCTTCGGGACAATAACAGAACCTGTGTTTACAGTTCAGCAATTGTAAACTGTGGTATTCTACAAGGTTATAGGGGGTAGTTGTGGCTTCAGGACAATAACAGAACCAGTGTTTACAGTTCAGCAATTGTAAACTGTGGTCTTCTACAAGGTTATAGGGGGTAGTTGTGGCTTCAGGACAATAACATAACCTGTGTTCACAGTTCAGCAATTGTAAACTGTGGTCTTCCACAAGGTTATAGGGGGTAGTTGTGGCTTCAGGACAATAACAGATCCTGTGTTTATAGTTCAGCAATTGTAAACTGTGGTCTTCTACAAGGTTATAGGGGGTAGTTGTGGCTTCAGGACAATAACAGAACCTGTGTTTACAGTTCAGCAATTGTAAACTGTGGTCTTCTACAAGGTTATAGGGGGTAGTTGTGGCTTCAGGACAATAACAGAACCTGTGTTTACAGTTCAGCAATTGTAAACTGTGGTTTGGTACAAGGTTATAGGAGGTAGTTGTGGCTTCAGGACAATAACAGAACCTGTGTTTACAGTTCAGCAATTGTAAACTGTGGTTTGGTACAAGGTTATAGGAGGTAGTTGTGGCTTCAGGACAATAACAGAACCTGTGTTTACAGTTCAGCAATTGTAAACTGTGGTTTGGTACAAGGTTATAGGAGGGAGTTGTGGTTTCAGGACAATAACAGAACCTGTGTTTACAGTTCAGCAATTGTAAACTGTGGTTTGGTACAAGGTTATAGGAGGTAGTTGTAGCTTCAGGACAATAACAGAACCTGTGTTTACAGTTCAGCAATTGTAAACTGTGGTTTGGTACAAGGTTATAGGAGGTAGTTGTGGTTTCAGGACAATAACAGAACCAGTGTTTACAGTTTACTGACACCATTCCACTAGATATCCATCAATAAATGATCAGGTTTTGTGGAACATTCTTTATCACCAACTGTACATTCTGTATTGGAGTGATAAACCAAAAAATACATAAACACAAGGTAATAAGACCAAATCCAAATAAATAAATAGTATATGACATTTCTGTAACAGTGTTGCTAACAAAATGTCATACAATATTTATTTATTCCGATTTGGTCTTATTATGTTTATAAACCAAATTGTGTGCCCTACCAAAATACATAATTTTAATGATTTTCAAAGGAAAAGATTCCTCTTAAAGTACATGAATACCATCCTCCCATCATATTGTATATATGTAAGTACATTCACAATAGCAGAGAATAAATATATAAAACTATATAAATAACCCTTTAAGGTACTATCTCTCATGTAATCTATGTGCTTTTCAGTTATTTTCTAAAGAAAATTCCTTGATATTAATATGGTATTTAAACTCATACACTAACCAATTGTCAAATTAAGATGGTGTGTGTGTGTCTTTCATTAGAGAGGGGATTAGATTGTAACAAGGAAGTTTTGATTTCTCACATAAGTTCTAGGAGGTGGTTGCTATACATTTTTGAACAAAGGAAAAATTGTAAATACTATTTAATCTAGGTGAATAAATGCATTGGGAAAAAATCAAATACAGTAGAACCTCCATGAGAGGACACTCACACTAGAGGACCTACCTCTCTACAATGGACAGTTTTCATTTTCAAAATTACCATTTTTATTACTTTGCAACTCTCCAGTAGGAGGAGAGCTCTCTCTAAAGGATACTTTGGCTCTGCAATTAGGTGTTGTCCTTTACAGGGAGGTTCTACTATATATTTAGAAAAGACTATGGAGCCAGAAGTCACTTCTGCCCAAAGGTCATCGGTCAACCTTCCATATTACTACATAGGTCCTGACATGGACAAAGCCAGTTCAAACTAAAGCAGATACCTGTAACAATGCCTTTCTCCTGGCTCCTTCTGAAGTATCTTCACGCGGTAGTAATAGCGCAGGGCGCGGGACATCTTGTCAAAGTTCATGTTGAGGTGGTTCTTCTGAACACCCCAGAGACAGGCCAGACGGTGGGGGTCTGTGATCTTGAAGACACCCTTGGAGCGGTCCTTCCATACAATACAGCGCTGGTAGCGCTGGCCCGGGTCGTTCAGTAGTTGCTGGAGGAAGTCCCATAGCAACCGTACATCTGCACATGGCCAAGTTGGTTGGATATGCACATGGTCAGGTTGATTGGGACCCACATGGTTTCCTTCTTACTTAGGCAAGTGAATTGTGAAGATACAAAAAATATGAAGGATTCTCTTCTTCTTTCCTATCTCCACTCAATCATATTAGGGTATCAAGCTTGTAAAGCTTGAGACTTGACAACCATCATGACTGGGTGAAATAGAATGTGTCTGCCTTTCTCATTAAGACTGGGAGCACTACTCAGTGGCAGACCGACTTAGCTACGAAAGAAATGGCCGCCTCTGACATGAGGAACAGACACCATGTGCAGACGCTCCTAACATGGAGTACAAACGCTGCTCATCCTGTATCCCTGGATTAGGAGCCCTTACAGGGTACTATCAGCCGGGCCAGCTGAGCCCAGGTTTTTTAGTGAGCTTATAGGATTCTCTTATACCTGGGAATGATATGCTCAGGTTTCTTTGAGAAAGTTATAAATTGTGGTGTATTTAGTTGGATGTGGGCAGTGAGGTGTATAGATTCTAAGACCTCTATTCATTTCATCTCCTCAGCGGCGAAGCAGGTGATCTATGTATTCTTCGTAGATCGCAAAATGTGTGATGTCGCTGGAGACCCGCTGGCGATTCTCAACTAAACTTTGCAGCGGTGGTAGAAACGTGCCATGTACATTGTACATAGTATCATGTATATATATATATATATATATAATTATCATTTTAAAATAGTGCTGACTACACTTTTGCATGTATTGACAAGATGTCAATAAAATTATTTTGTCAATTGTCTATTCATTTCATCCTCTTCCAGATAAATGGACCAGAGTTTCTGTTTCTTGTGTTACATAGAGTGCCATGTTTCTATCAGACCACAGGCAGGTCTCCAGATGGTGGATAGGGGAATGGCCACCATCAGATCAACTGTGAATATCTATTAATCCTGGACCATTAATAGTGTGGTAAGCTAGCTTGTAGTGAGGTTATACCAGGTGTCGGCAAACTGCGGCTCATGAGCCACATGTGGCTCTTTAGATGTGAAGCTACGGCTCTTTATATAGTTCCATACACAAATATTTATTTATGCGAATACTATTTATTGTTGGTGAGAAAAAATGTTGTGGCTCTTTAAAAACTTTGAAATTTTGTAAATTGTAATTTTTGGTTCTTCCGACTCAAAACGTTACCGACCCCTAGGTTAGACCTATGAAAAGGCACAAAAACTTAATGATGATCTTAAATATACATTCATGGACAAAACTTGAGTTGTACCTTTTAGCATGGATATACAGTTAAACCTGTCTATAGCGCCCCCTCTAAATAGCACCTTCCTCTCTATAGCGCCTGATTTTAAACATTAAAGTGTAAACATTTTATATTAAAAGTGACCTGTCTATAGCACCCTATTTTGGCGAGTCCCTAGAGGGGGCGCTATAGACAGGTTTAACTGTATCAGGATTCAGACAATAACTCTGAAAGATATTTGATACACAGTGACCTTTATTATACACACGAGATAACCAAGTGTGAACAAAATTGATTTGTGTCCTTAAAAAAAATAGATGACTGGCAACATGAAAGACTTTCCACTTTCTTAAGTTTTGTCCATGAGGTCCATGAGTGTATTATTATGACAGGAGTAGGACAACTTACTGATCTTGTCATGGGAGATCTCAGTGATGGCCTCCACAGTCCCCAGCGGTGCGATGGTAGCTGTGTCCAGGGACCCTGTACATCCCAACAGCTCTCTGTACATCCAGTGTTGTATGCTCCAGTTCTTACACACATTCCTTACAAACTCCTATAAACCACCGGCAGTATCAGCTAGTGGCACTAATATTTTGGTAAAACATCATATTTTAGTGGTTGATGTAAGATCGCACCTACTGTCAATTTTCAAAAGTTACAACCTGGAGTTAAATTCCTGGATAGACACACCAACCTAGATAGACGAGACATGACAATCATTTCTCCATGACAATCATTTCCGGCCTAAAAACAGGCCACACAAGGAAATTATTCTTTGAAGGCAAAACCAAACACTTCTTAAACTGCACAAAATGTCTGGCTTGTGAGACATCCCCAGAGCACATTCTGAAGTGCTGTGACCTAAACAAACAAGATATCTACAAAATCCCCCAGTAAGTCATCAATATACTAGGAAAGCATGGTTTGCCCGAGTTGGTTTAAGCAATCACCTGATGGAATTGAAAAAAAAGTTACAACCAGGGATGGAATCTCACATTAAGCACTTTGATTCTTGCAAAAATCCAACCTCCAGGGAGTCTAACTAAACAAATGGTCTTCTGATACTTTGTAAGTGAAAAAATCTAACTGATTTTAGCTACAAGGTGATAAGACCTAATCCAAATAAATTAATAGTGTGTGACATTTCAGTAACAACATTGTTACCATCATACAAAAGAATAAATTTATTATTTTTATTTCATTTATTCTTTTGTCTGATGATGGTGGCAATGCTGTTACTGAAATGTCACATGCTATTAATTTATTTGGATTAGGTCTTATTTTCTTGTAGCTATAATCCCCAAATTGTGCTTTATCACTACTAACTAATTTATTCATATTTGTACATACCTATATTTGAGAGATATAAAAGGCAAATGTTAACTACACAAATTTTTAATTCTATAAAATAATCCCTTGTATCAATATGGAGTAAAATTAATCATTCCTCCAGGGAAAAGTGTCTTTTCAACAACTTTTTTATTATTTTCTAGAAAGGGTGTAGAAGGGCATCCATGCCTGAAAGTTAGAGAATAATAAAAATGTTTTGAAAATACACTTTTCCCTGGAGGTCTGAATAATTTTACTTAACATATTGTTGTGTGTCAACAAGTAGCCGACCGATGGTACACAGGAACAGTAAAAATTATTAAATTTTTGTTTATTTTAATTAATTATTTAATCAGAGAAATGGCACCACAGAGATAACAGGTATAAATTGTATTTGACCATTGACCACCGTTTCACAGCAATGCGTTAAATACAAAATGTGCCAGTTATCGTTTTTACCCTTCGTCTATTTTTGGATTTTTAACCCGGCGATTAGAATGTACAGTTATAGCTCCAACCCCTCCTACAACCGGCCCGGTGAGACCCCGAACATCATGACCTTCCTGGACTGGACCACGAGCCCAGCACTGCATCAAATAAACCATCTGAGTAGTACATCCCCACGTTTGTCTCATCAATATTTTTTAAAAATCCAATTTGAATCACTCTCATTTTATTAAAATTCTGTGTAGATTACTACTGTAAGTTTGAATATTTTTAATTATTTTAAAACTCAGAAGTAATCTAATGAGTGAACACTCTCTCTCCTCTCCAAATATTGTGGTCAAGTGTAGGAAGACATGTCACTCACCATGATTGACAGCTGTTGTCTTAGTCAACAGTGGGGGCTTGTAAACAAAGTTCTGAAGACGTAAAACATTCTGGGGGATAGCTGCTGTTGGGGGACTGGAGGGACGGTGGTCAGGTGGGGGACTCTCCCCGGGTGGAATGTGGGCTTCGAATATCTTGGGTTGCTGCCAGCCTCCTTCTGGACCCAAACAACATCCAAGTTGTTTTATATTTTAATGATCCATAACAACCAGTAACTTCGCCTTTGCTGGTCCCATTGATAAGCTCTACTCATCCCCAGCATACACCATCAACAAGTTCTACAAGCTTGATACCCTAATATGATTGAGGGGAGATAAGAAAGAAGAAGACATCATTTAATGTAGTGACTCGCTAAAAAACCTGCGCTCAGCTGGCCCGGCTGATAGTACCCTGTAAGGGCTCCAGGGATACAGAATGAGCAGCGTTTGTACTCCATGTTAGGAGAGGCTGCACATGGTGTCTGTTCCTCATGTCAGAGGCGGCCATTTCTTTTGGAGCTAAGTCGGCCTGCCACTGAGTAGTGCTCCCAGTCTTAATGACAAAGGCATTCTACTTTACCCAGTCATGATGGTTTCAACTAAGTGCAATTCTCAACCTGCAACCCCAAAACACATTATTGACTGTATTGACTCGTCCATTAATGAGCTCTGCTCATCCCCGGCAGACACCATCAAAAGTCTCATGCTCTAGAAGTTTGATACCCTAATATGATTGAGTGGAGATAAGAAAGAAGAAGAAGATAACAACCAGTTTAGAATTAAATACTTTATTCATTCATCATGCTTCCAACCCCTCCTCAACAAAAAAAAAGGACTAAACTTCATCAGACAAATATTAAAGCCATCTCCAAAATAGAAAATCCAGTAGTAATAACAGGTAGATGGAATTGCTATCATGAATGTCCTTGCCAGAAATTGGTTGTTGACTTAAGTAGACTGTAATCATATGGAGCAATTGGGACATGACATGAAGTTCCTTGTTTTTGTTTGGGAAAAAAATGACATTTAAGTGGACTGGTGTTTGAATGTTGACACCAGTCTCTCTGAAAGATGCCCTTACATCTGAAATTTTAAATTTAATATTAAACCTTTTATAAAAAGTTAGCCCAGAAGTCCAACCCCTCCTCTACGTGGCGGGCGGAAGAAGCAGCACAAGTAAGAGACTGCCTTGTAGGACGAAGTACGGTGTCGTGAGCCCCGAGCCTCTACGGTAACCGTGAACAGGGAACTCTGAAATGTGGCTGACTAACGGGGCAATGGCACCCCCCCTCCTTTTCATGTGGACAAGACACCACCACCATACATCATGCTATAAAGGTACACCAAACTTCCTGTTGTCTATCCTTGGTCATTGGTCTGTCTTCTTACTCCACAGAGTAGTCTATCTATGAATATTTACATACTGTATGTAAAAAAAACTTTCAACTGTCGAAATTCGAATTTCAAAATGGTCAAACTATCGGAAGTGTCGTATCATCGATAGTGTCGAATTACGGTTTGTTATTTGATAGGCCGGAGGTCAGGACATCAGAAAATAGTCAAATTAGCGTAGAGTGTCAAATTGGTATGTGTCAAATTAACGAGATTATACTGTATTAGGCATATATGACAGGGATGACATAGGAACTTCCTACATTCTGAAAAGAAGACACATGCACTCTCAATGTTGGTGGCATTCGACAAAATGGAGAAAGAATGCTATTAGTATGATACATTAGCATACCATCTGTAATAACAAATTTTTACTATTTTTGATGCATTTTTAAAAATGTTATTTTATTTATTAATCACTCAACAAGAGAGAGACACAATATTGAAGTATTTGTGCCTATTACAGAGGAAACAAACAAAACATAACAAACAAATTAAAACTTTGGATTAAATACTACAAGAAAATAAGACTTGATCCAAATAATTTAATAGTATGTGACCTTTCAGTAACAGCATTGTTACCATCATCAAACAAAAGAATAAAAAATGAATTTTAAAAATTTTGATTCTTTTTTCTGATGATGGTGACAATGCTGTTACCAAAATGTTACACACAATTAAATTATTTGGATTAGGTTTTATTTTCTTGTAGCTATAATCCAAATTGTGACTTATCATGGAGAGAGAATGTTATTAATATGATGGATTTGCATACCATCTGTTATAAGACATTTTTGCTATTTTTGATGCATTTTTAAAGAGTGAGACTCAAATTTTAAATCAGAATTTTCAAAAAAAAAAAAGACAAATTATTATTTTATTTTGAAGAGAATTATACACATCAAAAATAGTTTGAATTTCTTAATGTTACCAGAGTGTTGTGTGTGTTCAGTATTTTGAGGATGAGATGGACAAGGAATGTTACCATTGTCAGAAATGTCCTGTGGCCCTGGGCTGGGAGGTCTGCCCAGACTGAACAACATTTTGTGCAGCACATTGAAGAGTACGTCTCCACAGCTGGGAGCTCTGTCTCTGAAGTCTGCTTTGTCCAGCAGACACAAGGCTTTACCTGCACAACCCTTTCCTCTCTTACACACACAGGACCATTGACACATGTCAGATGGAAGCTAGGATAATTGATGAGTTCTTATACTTCTGAAAAAGAGTGCAGTAGTTGTAACAGCAGCTGGCATGCCTATATAGTAAATCATCAGTGAGCACATTATTATCATTGATGGTACTCTGTGCAGTTGCCTTTTGATTTATTGTAATATATATCCACATGTAAACTTATGTCTGATAATTTATATTATGTCTGATGTTATAGCCTAAAATAAATAAATACTTTCTTTTTTAAACTTCCAAATACTTCTTGCTGATTAACGTCAACTAACAAACAAGAGGACGTTACATGGTGGCAGTGGTGGGATTCAAACCCACGCCTCCAAAAAGACTGGTGACTCAAACCATTTCCTATTTATAAATAAGGGATATTTACAATACCTTGTGTTTTTTTTTTTGCTTATCCCTAGTACACGTGGTACAGGCCATGATAATCATGGTGGGTAGTTAGCGACTGCTTTTTTTACTGTAAGCGCACCACATGTCTACACATGTGAAAAGCAGTTCGACTTTGCACTTACAAATGCCAGAGCCCCGTTTGGTTACTTGCACTCGCTGGTGGAGTTGGAATTTTGCAAGAATCGGGGGCCATTGGAGCATTTACTATTATTTTTTTTTTTAAACAGAAAAAAGTGTCCAATGCGGGAATCGAACCCGGGTCCTAGTGGTCGAAAACCAAACGGTTTAACCAGCCTTCCACCGACCCCCACCTTGTGTTTTAATATTTAATAGTTACAACAAGGTTGACCATAATATATAAACAAAACTTATGCAAAATTAGAGAAAGAGAGAAAGTACAGTGACTACCTAACTATGAAGAAAAATCAAAGAATAATCCTTTGTATCGAGGTGTCTGATAGCGGGAGTGTCCTCTCATAGAGATTCTATTCAATAAGGATTCAATGGTAAATCAAACCAACTCCATAAGTTAGAGACTGTAGATCTCATGGACAACACTTAAGGAAGTTGTATCTTTTAGCATATATTGGGATTCAGACAATAACTCTGAAAGATATTACAGTGACCTTTATTGAAGACACACAAGATAACTAATATACACTCAACGACAAAACTTAAGGAAGTTGTACCTTTTAGCATTATATCGGGATTCAGACAATAACTCTGAAAGATAGTTGATACATAGTGACATTTGTTGAAAACATACAAGATAACCAAGTGTGAACAAAATTGCCTCTGTCTCCTTAAAAAAAAAAAGGATGACCGGCAACATTAGACTTTCCATTTTCTTAAGTTTGTCGATGAGTGTAGTCTGTGTAGGATGTGGAGAGATCAAATGGTAGAACTTAATGTTGATTTGGAAGAATATATATATGTCTTGATGATGTGACATTGCCTAGCTTGAAGAATTGGTTCACACTTTTTATTGAATGTTTTATTATTATTATCCCTAGTACACGTGGTACAGGCCATGATAATCATGGTGGGTAGAAGTAGGCAACTGCTTTTACTGTAAGTGAACCACATGTCTACATATGTTTATCGAATGTACTTGAAGGAACCTAATGGTGAGTTTTGCTGATCATCAGATAGTGTGAGGATCTCATGGATACAATTTACAAAGCAACACGACATGAAGAGTAAAACTGATTTAATGTATAGATTTATATATAAGTTTATTATACTCAAAATAAATAAAGTATTAAATATTAACAAGGCTCTATATATACATTAGAACCTCCCTGTAAAGGATACCCAGTTGCATAACCAATATCCTTTAAGGAAAGGTGTCCTCTTACCAGAGAGTTGCTAATTAGTAAAAATGGTAATTTTGGCTATAAAAACTGTATTTTATAGAGAGGTGTCCTTTAACAGGAGTATCCTCTCATACTAGTATGTTGGAACGCTTCATGATTTTGCGTGTCATCTTTGTGCAGAGGCCATACTAATCTTCTCTGTATCGTTCCTATTGTAGTAGTTGTACCGCCGAACTGGTATTACAGGGGCCATGCTAATCTTCTCTGTATCGTTCCTATTGTAGTAGTTGTACCGCCGAACTGGTATTACAGGGGCCATGCTAATCTTCTCTGTGTATCGTTCCTATTGTAGTAGTTGTACCGCCGAACTGGTATCACAGAGACCATACTAATCTTCTCTGTATCGTTCCTATTGTAGTAGTTGTACCGCCGAACTGGTATCACAGAGACCATACTAATCTTCTCTGTATCGTTCCTATTGTAGTAGTTGTACCGCCGAACTGGTATTACAGGGGCCATGCTAATCTTCTCTGTGTATCGTTCCTATTGTAGTAGTTGTACCGCCGAACTGGTATTACAGGGGCCATGCTAATCTTCTCTGTATCATTCCTATTGTAGTAGTTGTACAGCCGAACTGGTATTACAGGGGCCATGCTAATCTTCTCTGTATCGTTCCTATTGTAGTAGTTGTACCGCCGAACTGGTATTACAGGGGCCATGCTAATATTCTCTGTATCGTTCCTATTGTAGTAGTTGTACCGCCGAACTGGTATTAAAGGGACCATGCTAATCTTCTCTGTATCGTTCCTATTGCAGTAGTTGTACCGCCGAACTGGTATTACAGGGGTCATGCTAATCTTCTCTGTATCATTCTTATTGTAGTAGTTGTACCGCCGAACTGGTAACACAGGGGTCATGCTAATCTTCTCTGTATCGTTCCTATTGTAGTACTTGTACCGCCGAACTGGTATTACAGTGGCTATGCTAATCTTCTCTGTATCGTTCCTATTGTAGTAGTTGTACCACCGAACTGGTATTACAGGGGCTATGCTAATCTTCTCTGTATCGTTCTTATTGTAGTAGTTGTACCGCCGAACTGGTAACACAGGGGTCATGCTAATCTTCTCTGTATCGCTCCTATTGTAGTAGTTGTACCGCCGAACTGGTATCACAGAGGCCATGCAAATCTTCTCTGTATTGTTCCAATTTTAATAGTTGTACCGCCGAACTGGTATCACAGGGGCCATGCTAATCTTCTCTGTTTTTTTCTTACTGTAGTAGTTGTATTGCCGAACAAGTGAGTACCCTCTCACACTATATTGAATATATAAATTTGAAATCTCTTTAGAAAAAATTTCATCCAGGGACGAGAGCTTCTTGTAAGACACTTTTCCTGGATGGAATTTTTTCTCCCCAGTGATATTATACACAAGGGATTATTATTTTTGTAAATTTGCTATATTATAAATACAGTAGAAACTTCCTGTAAAGGACACCTAATTGCAGAGCCAAAGTGTCCTTTACGGAGAGGTGTCCTTTTACCGGAGAGTTGCAAAGTAGCGAAAATGGTAATTTTGCAAATGAAAACTGTCCTTTGTAGAGAGGTGTTGTCTAGCACGAGTGTCCTCTCATGGAGGTTCTACTGTAGCTAGTACAGTTGAAACTCCTTGTAAAGGACACCTAATTTCAGAGCCAAAGTGTCCTTTAGGAAGAGGTATCCTCTTACAAGATAGTTGCTAAATAGCAAAAATGGTAATTTTGGTATTAAAACTGTCCTTTGTAGAGAGGTGTCCTCTTGCGTGAGTGTCATCTCATGGAATATGTTCTACTGTATATCACCCAACTCCCAAGACCCAAATGGTATTAGAATGTGGATCCCAGGTACGTACCGTTGAGATGGAACTGGTCCTGGTCAATCTGGGGCAGGGAGAAGTTGTCGATGCACCACTCCAGCCAGGAGTAGACATTCTGACGGCTCCACAGCATCGGGTCCTGGCCTGCACCCAATACTGGGATTGAACATTTACATTTTTATGAATGACACAATTTGGACACAAGGTAATAAAATCAAATCCAAATTAATAAGTGTGTGATGTTTCGGTAACAGCGTTGTTACCATCTTCAGACAAAAGTACTTGTGTGTTAATAGAAGGCTAGTAAAATGGCCCTATTCTAATCAATGTCATTGTTTTACCAGAAGTGTACTTCTCTGGGAACCAGATAAAACTGGTGGAAAATGGGTCCTTGATTGTTAAAATCTGTGATGGGTTAAGAAGGTAACAACGATGTTACACTGAAATGTCACACACTATTTATTTGGATTTTGGTCTTATTAACTTGCATTTATAATCTATATTCCAAATTGTGCCTTGTCATGACACAATTTGGATTATAGATTATAAATAAAAGGAAATACAGTAGAACCTCCATGAGAGGACACTCACACTAGAGGACACCTCTCTATAAAGGACAGTTTTTATTTGCAAAATTATCATCTTTACTAATTAGCAACTCTCCAGTAAGAGGACACCTCTCCCTAAAGGATACTTTGGATCTGCAGCTAGGTGTTGTCCTTTACAGGGAGGTTTTACTGTATATATATGATATGGCTGCCTTGGTCTAGTTAAGACAGAAGATCTCAGACTGAAGATAGGAAGATCTCCGTTCTGAATGTAGAAGACAGAGTTATGACCTTGGTGACTACACAACCAGTACCTACCCAGCCCAGGGGGAAACAGCATACTCTGTGTCTCTGAGCAGCGCCGGGCCATGTCTGCCTCGGGGGCCTCCATGCGCCTGCACACACATCAACACTTCAATTAACTCTTATCTACTTCACCCAGTCATGATGGTTGTCAAACAGACACCATTAAGGATCACAACTTGATACCCTAATATGATTGAGTGGATATAAAAAAGAAGAAGACTCTTATCAATTGGGGCACACAAGCTGAAAAATAATAAAATTGTCCCAATAAATATGTTTGCATAAAATCCAGTACAGTAGAACCTCCATGAGAGGACACTCCGCTAGCAGACACCTCTCTACAAATGACAGTTTTCATTTGCTAAATTACGATTTTTACTATTTAACAACTCTCCAGTAAAAGGACACCTCTCCGTAAAGGACACTTTGGTTCTGCAATTAGGTGTTGTCCTTTACAGGGAGGTTCTACTGTAGTGAGATTATACAATTCTTCAAACTTTCAATAATCCAACTAGGCTTTTTAAAAATTGATAATACAGTATAATCTCCCTGTAAAGGACAACACCTAGTTGTAGAGTCAAAGTGACCTTCAGAGAGAGGTTTCCTCTTACTAGAAAGTTACTAAATAGTAAAAATGGTAATTCTGCTAATGAAAACTGTCTTTTTTTTTTTGTTGATTTCAGTTGTTTGTCACTGTGCATCAAATATCTTTCAGAGTTATTGTCTGAATCCCGATATACATGCTGAAAGGTACAACTTCCTCAAGTTTTACAAGGCAATAAGACCAAATCCAAATAAATAGTATGTAAGGTTTCGGCAACAAATATTTATTTATTTGGATTTGATCTTATTACCTTGTAGCTCTAATCTATAATTCAAATTGTACCTTATCATTTCCTTTTTGTCTATGAGTGTATTTTCTTTACAGTATAAGAGGTTTGTGTAGGAATAGGTTATAATTATGGCACTATATAAATGGCACTAAAAAAAGGCTATCAATATTTATAAATAGGAATATCACCACTTCAAGAACAGAGAAACTAATAAAGACTTAAATAATACATCAGGTTTCTGGAGATGATTTTTTTTTTTCATTTTTATTAATGTAACATCAAGCTTTTAGGTATCTCTGCCCTTCTACAGGAGTACCCAAAACAAATAATAATAAAATGCCTGTTTAATATGGGGGTCGGTGGAAGGATGGTCTAAACCATTGGTTTACGACCACTACGACCTGGGTTCGATTCCGGCATTGGGCACTTTTTTCTGATTTAAAAAAAAAAAATGCTCCAATGGCCCCCGATTCTTGCAAAAGTCCAACCCCACCAGCGAGTGCAAGTAACTAAACGGGGCTCTGGCACATTTGTAAGTGCAAAGTCAAACTGCTTTTCACATGTGTAGATATGTGGTGCACTTACAGTAAAAGCAGTCGCCTTCTACCCACCATGATTATCATGGCCTGTACCACGTGTACTAGGGATAAGCTAAAAAAAAAAAAAACCTATTTAATATTATTCGTTTTCTTGTTCTTTTTCCAAAATCACTCTATTAGGTACAGCTCAAAAGGAGCAACCTAGTTTATGATATTTGTAACAATGTGAAGGTTATTCACATATTAAACAAAATGTTAACGCGGGATTGAATCCCGGTTCATGGCTGTCAGGAATCGAGGATGTTACCCATTAATCCACCGACTCTTTTTTATTATTCGTTTTATGCACTCATGTAGAAGGGCAGAGATACCTGAAAGCTTGAGATTACATTAATAAAAATGAAGAGAAACTTCATCTCCAGAAACCTGTTGTATTATTTAATCCAGGAGATTTAAATCAATTAATTTTTTAGCTTATCCCTAGTACACGTGGTACAGGCCATGATAATCATGGTGGGTAGTTAGCGACTGCTTTTTACTGTAAGCGCACCACATGTCTACACATCTGAAAAGAATTTCGACTTTGCACTTACAAATGTGCCAGAGCCCCGTTTGGTTACTTGCACTCGCTGGTGGGGTTGGACTTTTGCAAGAATTGGGGGCCATTGGAGCATTTAATGAAGACCCAGAAAAAAATGCTGAGTAGTACAGAATACTTATTAGCATTGGTTTAAGGACACAGTAACTATGGAACAATATGGTTTTAACTGTTTAAAACAGTTTACTATTTAAAACAGGATGATAAGGCACAATTTAGATTATAAAGTTTTATAGATTATAAGTTTCATCACTTTTGTCTGAAGATGGAAACAATGCTGTTACAGAAATGACACACACTATTTATTTGGTTTTGGTCTTATTACCTTGTGTTTATTTAAAACAGGAGCTGTTTAACAGAACAGGTTTTACGATACTTTTGATCAGTAAACCATTTTAAAATTAATTGGATTACACTTTTGATAAGGTACAATTTGGATTATAGATTAGAAATAAAAGGTAATAAGACCAAATCTAAATAAATAGTGTGTGACATTCTGGTAACATTGTTATTACAGTAGAATCTCCACTTGAGCTAAAGGACACCTCTCGACAAAGGACAGTTTTCATTTGTAAAATTATAATTTTTACTACTTTGCAACTCTTCGGTAAAAGTTCTAAAAGACACTTTGGTTCTGCAATTAGGCGTTGTCCTTTACAGGGAGGTTCTATTGTACCTTCATAAGTCTTTCTGGCTTCAATACAATTTGAATTATAGTTTAGAAATAAAAGGTAATAAGACCAAATCCAAATAAATAAATAGTGTGTGACGTTTCAGTGTAAGCATTGTTACCATCAACAATCTTTCTGTCATTTAGTCTTTTGTTTGATGATGGTAACAACACTGTTACCAAAACATCACACATTATTTATTTATTTGAATTTTGTTTTAATATATTTTATAGCTAACACTTTTTAAAAATCACCTATTTATACTGAGGAGGAAAAAAAATGTTATTCCATATTCAAAATATAGTCTAATGAGGAAAGCCAAAAAAAAAATCTCAATTATCAGTATTAGCACTAATTAAAAAATTTGCATTTAAAATATTAAATTATCGGGGGTCTCGGTGGAAGGATGCTCTAAACCGTTGGTTTTGGAACGCTACGACCCGTGTTCGATTCCGACATTGGGCACTTTTTTATGTTTAAAAAAAAAATGCTCCAATGGCCACTGATTCTTGCAAAAGTCCAACCCCACCAGCGAGTGCAAGTAACCAAACGGGGCTCTGGTACATTTGTAAGTGCAAAGTCGAACTGCTTTTCACATGTGTAGACATGTGGTGCACTTACAGTAAAAGCAGTCGCCTACTTCTACCCACCATGATTATCATGGCCTGTACCACGTGTACTAGGGATAAGCAAAAAAAAAATTAATTTATACTATTGATAATTGAAACTAAATTTTTGTCTTTTTTATCAAGTCCAAATTAATGCTGGTTGTGTATAAAATTAAATGTAGAACATGCTACCTCACATATAACTAAACCAGAGGTAGGCAAACTGTGGCTGGTGAGCCACATGCGGATCTTTGGATGTGAAGCTGCGGCTCTTTATATAGTTCCATACGTAAATATTATTTATGTGAATACTAATTATTGTATTTGTACTCACAAGGTAATAAGACCAAATTCAAATAAATAAATTGTGTGTGACGTTTCAGTAACAGTGTTATTACCATCTTCAGACAAAAGTACTGAATGGTAATAATATCTATAATCCAAATTGTGCTTTATTATTTGTATTTGTACTATTTAAAAACTTTGAAATTTTGTAAATTGTAATTTTTGACTCTTCTGACTCAAAAGTTTGCAGACCCCTGAAGTAACCTATTGTAATATGGATTATTTCCTCCTTACTGTATTACAAGCTAACCAAGATCTCAGAGTGAAGTTGGGGAAAGATGGATGGACTCCAGGTGTGGGGGGATGGTCCACATGTGAGGAGAAGACAAGCACTGGGAGGATATTATAGTGTGGGGTGTCACATTTTGCAAACAAACTCCGCTTTTGCCGGTCCCAAGCCCGGATGAAAAAGGAGGAAGGGGAGCAGTAACAAGCTCGCTAAAAACCTGGGTTCAGCTGGCCTGGCTGATAGTACCGTGTAAGGGCTCCTAATTCAGGGATACAGGATGTCTGTACTTCATGTTAGGAGTGGCTGCACATGGTGTCTGTTCCTCATGTCAGAGGCGGCCATTTCTTTTAGAGCTAAGTCGGCCTGCCACTGTGTAGTGCTCCCAGTCTTAATGACAAAGACAGACGCATTCTACTTCACCCAGTCATGATGGTTGTCAAACAGACACCAATAGGGTCACAACTTGATATCCTAATATGATTGAGTAGAGATAAGAATGAAGAAGACATTTGAGGTAAAAGAAGACGCGGTAAGTTGTCTCTGGGCATGTGACAGTGTGGATTAACCAGGAAGACGGTGCCAAGGAGGATCCTTCAGACAATGAAGGCATCTACTGTATATATACAGTAGAACCTCCATGAGAGGACACTCACACTAGAGAACACCTCTCCACAAAGGACAGTTTTCATTTGCAAAATTACCATTTTTACTATTTAGCAACTCTCCAGTAAGAGGACACCTCTCCCTAAAGGACACTTTGGCTCTGCAATTAGGTGTTGTCATCTACAGGGAGGTTCTACTGTATATAATTATTAATTCCCCTTCAAACTCTTGTATTAAAGTATATTGAACTAAGCTATATCCACAACAAACCCATAATTTTTTCCTAGAATTCTTGTACACAAACAATGACTGGAGGAATGTCATAACAATATTTCTCATAATTCCTAAAAACCAGACTAAGATGAAATGAATGCTATTTCTATTGTCAAAAGTTTGTGAAGTATGGTCAAAGTAGAAAAGGATCTTCTTCAAACGAAGTCTTTGACAAATTATGTCGGTGGAAGGCTGGGTAAACCGTTTGGTTTTCGACCACTAGGACCCGGGTTCGATTCCCGCATTGGGCACTTTTTTCTGTTAAAAAAAAAAAATGCTCCAATGGCCCCCGATTCTTGCAAAAGTCCAACCCCACCAGCGAGTGCAAGTAACCAAACGGGGCTCTGGCATTTGTAAGTGCAAAGTCGAACTGCTTTTCACATGTGTAGACATGTGGTGCGCTTACAGTAAAAGCAGTCGCTAACTACCCACCATGATTATCATGGCCTGTACCACGTGTACTAGGAATAGGCAAAAAAAAAAAAAAAAATGTTTGTAGCTTGACTGTATCTTAATGGAAATATTACAGTATTCATCATTATACAGTTAAACCTGTCTATAGCACCCCCTCTTGGGACTCACCAAAATAGGGTGCTATAGAGAGAGGGTGCTATAAATAGGTTACTTTTAATGTAAATCGCATCGTACTACGTATTTAAAATCAGGCGCTACAGAGAGGAAGGCGCTATTTAGAGGGTGCGCTATAGACAGGTTTAACTGTGTATATATTTTCAACAGTCTATAATTCAACCAATTTTTAAAATCCCAACCATTTCCCCAATTTCAAAAGAGCACCATCTTAAGTTTGACTATAATTCAACCATTTTTCAAATGCTATATTATCAGTCTATTTACTATCAATATAATTTGTGAGAGGTCGCTGCTTATCATAAAACAGCTCAATGAGCATGGACTCGTGGAGTTTGTGTAATCTTTGCACAAGGGGATAAGAGAGAGAGAGAGAGAGAAACAAGAAAAATAACAACACTTCTAATATATAACAGACCATAATTCACACAAGGTAATAAGACCAAATCCAAATAAATAGTGTATGACATTTCTGTAACAATGTTGTTACAGCATAGTAATGTCACACACTATTTATTTATTTAGATTTTATCTTATTACCTTGTGTTTATAATCTATAATCCAAATTGTGTACCTTTTAAGGCCATAATTCAAATCTGACTTCTACCGAAAATTCTGATATCTCTTTAATGTTGAATTAAAGAAGTTATAGACACTGTGTACAGTTGTTATAACTTTAACCCAAATACATACGGTAGACCATGATATTCATTGTGGATAGGGAGTAAGTGAAGTTTATTGTACTGCAAGGGCATCACATATCTACACATGTAGAGGCCATTTTGATTTTCCAAGGTGACATTATCATTTGTCTACTTGCACTTGCTAGCTCGTTGTTTGAAATGTACATATACACTCACTAGCCGAATGACCCGGGCAACGCCCGTGTTTTACCCGATTGAATGTTTTTATTCAAATACTATTTGTTACAATTATAAATTTGGCGCCTTTAATAAATGCATATATTAGTTAATAACTATAGCCTATGTGCTTTATCTGTCTATGTACTGTTGGCTTCCGTAGGCGTCTCATACTGGGAAAAGGAAAGAGAGGATTCCATTTAGTTATTAACTAATATATGCATTTATTTAAAGAGCGACCCGCTCCAAACCAATAGTTACAAAAACGAAAGAGCGAGTGGGGGGGGGCAAAGGTGGCGAGACCGTAGCCAACCAATAGGAGGGCGCCATTCCAAAAAAAAAGCAAACGGTGACAGAGGCCGATGAGGAATGACGCTCGTAACTGTATATAGTCGCCGGTCATCTATTTTTTTTTTTAAGGAGACAGAGAAAATTTTGTTCATACTTGGTTATCTCGAGTGTCTTCAATAAAGGTTACTGTAATATCTTTCAGAGTTATTGTCTGAATCCTGATATACATGCTGAAAGGTACAACTTTCTTAATTTCTGTCATGAATGTATATTGAGATAATTTATTACTTGTAAAAAAATGCTTAATTATATATATATTTTTTTGTTGTTGTTATAGGGGGGTCTCAGTTTATGAAAATTTCAGCATTAAATATCAAATTACCATTCCAGAAACTAAATTAAATAGCTCCTATATCATGATCATCATCTTGGGGAACCCACTATTGTTACAAAAATATTGAGGCAAACTTTTAATGACACTTTGTTTTCAATTAAAAACTTCAAATATTGAGCCCACTCAATATTTGAAAATTGGCTAAAATATATAATGTTCATTTTTTATTTAAATTTTTTTTTTGTAATAAAGAGTATTAAAAATTCTCATTTTTCATTCCTCCTACATATACAATAGAAGCTCCATAAGAGGACACCTCTCTATAAAAGACAGTTTTCATTTGCAAAATGAACATTTTTACTATTTAGTAACTCTCTAGTAAGAGGATACTTCTCCCTAAAGGACATTTTGGCTCTGTAATTAGGTGTCCTTTATATGGAGGTTCTACTGTGTATAATCTTCTAATATTCACTTAAAAAGTAATACAGTAGAATCTCCATGTAAAGGACAACACCTAATTGCAGAGCCAAAGTGTCCTTTAGGGAGAGGTGTCCTCTTACCAGAGAGTTACTAAATAGTAAAAATGGTAATGATAAAGCACAATTTGGATAATAGATTATAATAAAAGAAAATAAGACCTAATCCAAATAATTTATTAGTGTGTGACGTTTCGGCAACAACATTGTCACCATCATCAGACAAAAGAATAAATGTTGTGATTTTATTCTTTTGTCTGATGATGGTGACAATGTTGTTGCCGAAACGTCACACACTAATAAATTATTTGGAATAGGTCTTATTTTCTTTTAGTAAAAATGGTACTCTTTCTTGTTTTTTTTTTCCTTTTCTTCTGTATATATCTCTATTTCCTTTGTTTCACTGCTTTGTTCTTATGCATACCTCTGGTGAATCCTGTATAGGGTCAGTGACCCTGAATAAAGGCTTTTTGTTGTTGTTGTTGTAGTAAAAATGGTAATTTTGCAAATGAAAACTGTCATTTATAGAGAGGTGTCTTCTAGCGCGAGTGTCCTCTCATGGAGGTTCTACTGTATGCCAAAAAAAACCTATCATCCAAATACAATAAAATAATCCCTTGTATCAATATGGAGCAAAATTAATCATTTCTCCAGGGAAAAGTATCTTTTCAACAACTTTTTTATTATTCTCTAGCTATCGGGCATGGATGCCCTTCTACAGGAGGGCCCTTTACAGAAAACCAGGTTTTCTCCTGTAGAAGGGCGTCTGTGCCTGAAAACTAGAGAATAATAGAAATGTTTTGAAAAGACACTTTTCCCTGGAGGAATGATTAATTTTACTCAATATCATCCAAATGTTACAAAATAACAAAAAGTTCAAGTATTACCAAGATTACAAGAGTGTAGTAAAGAATGTGCTAACCAAGTAACACACAGCCACAGAATGACAGAAAGAAAAAAAAATCACTTTAATGTAAACAAAAAATTCTATAAAATTAAAATAAAAAGTGTATACAAAAATAAGGCACCAAAAAAAGCAATGTATAAGCAGTCATTGAGGAACACAATGATATGTTGAGTTTCTACGTTTGGCAGATCTATAGCAAACCTTGATGCAATGATGGATAGAATCGAATAAGAATTTTATCTTCTTTCTCTATGAGCTATGGCTTACGCTGATACCATAGTCTCTTCTCTTCCTCCCGACCATAGCCTGAAATATGGTTCAATAATATCAAATATTATCTCTACAGACCCTCTCATTCAATAACTTACATCATTACAGTAAGGTCTGTAGAAATAATATTTAATGATATTATTGAAAAGAAATACATTGCCAGTAAATTTATTTGTTACAAATTTTGTCGATAGATGGCAATTGAATTTATAAATTTAATATAAACACAAGGTAATAAGACCAAATCCAAATAAATAAATAATGTGTGACGTTTCGGTAACAGCATTGTTACCATCTATCAGACAAAAGTACTGAAGATGGTAACAACGCTGTTAGCGAAATGTCACACACTATTTATTTATTTGGTCTTATTACCTTGTGTTTATAACCTATAATCCAAATTGTGCCTTATCAAATTTAATATACAGTTAAACCTGTCTATAGCGCCCCCTCTGGGACTCACCAAAATAGGGTGCTATAGAGAGGGGGTGCTATAGACAGGTCACTTTTAATGTAAAATGTTTACATTTTAATGTTTAAAATCGGGCGCTATAGAGAGGAAGGTGCTATTTAGAGGGGGCGCTATAGACAGGTTTAACTGTACATTAAATTTAGAGTGCTATGTGTGATTATATAGGGTGTCCTCCATAGTAAAATATTGAAAAGAGATAAGATAGCAATATTGTACTATATGCCAGGCATTGTGAATTGTGGCCATAGTTTTGCATGCTGAAATTGTCTCTATTCAGTTCTGTCTAAAATACTTCATACAAGAAAATAAGACCTAATCCAAATAAATTAATGACGTGTTACATTTCGGTAACAACATTGTTACTATCATCAAATTGCTTCTCGGCCTTTTGGCTAAGATCAAAGTGTAGTATCATCAAATCGCTGTTACCGAAACACACCTTAATTTATTTGGATTAGTTCTTATTTTCTTGTAGCTATAATCTATAATCTAAATTGTGTTTTATCATAAAATCCTTCATATTTCTTTAAACTATTTAACAAACAAGCCAATATATATATATTTCAAAATTCTCCCAATAATATATTTAAAGTTTATTATTTTGATAGGTGTGTTTAAATTTGTTAGGGGGCACAGAAGTTTAACAAGGTTTAAGTATAAAAGTTTTATACTTATGAAAACATGTAATATTCCTTTGAAACAACCAACACACTTGTATGTTATAGACTTGGCACACTGTCCTTTACCCATACATAGAGTAAGGCATAATCATATTCAACACGTATAGGTGCAGATATAGGATATAAATTGTGATTTACAATTATAAAATATCAAAAACCTTTGGCAGTAAGTTTCTTTATTAGAAACAGCGCGAGCTTTTTATCTCTCGCTCTTCAACGGGCAAAGTTACAATTAAGAGCGAGCATAAACACAAGGTAATAAGACCAAATCCAAATAAATAAATAGTGTGTGACGTTTCGGTAACAGCATTGTTACCATCTTCAGACCAAAAGTACTGAATTTTGTTATTTGTAAGATTTTTGTCTGAAGATGGTAACAATGTTGTTACCGAAATGTCACACACTATTTATTTATTTGGATTTGGTCTTATTACCTTGTGTTTATAATCCAAATTGTGCCTTATCAATTAAGAGCGAGCATGTTGAAGGACCAGAACCACCTCCAGTACCCACTCTTAATTGTAACTTTGCTCGTTGAAGAGCGAGAGATCAAAAGCTTACGCTGTTTCTAATAAATAAACTTATTGCAAAAGGTTTTTGATATTTTATAAATGCATAGGTGCGACATCTTATTGCATGCTAGAGGAACATGGATAGAGAGTAGGTACAATGGTGTTAGAAGTTTCAACCATATTAAAAAGAGTCCAACTTTTTTTCCATCAATCAATTTTGACTCCCAGCTATATAGGGTATGTTTAAATAAATATATAGTGAGAGTGGTACAAAAAAAAAACAAAGAGATATGTCTTATTAACAAATATACATTTCACCAGATTAATTCTAATTTTATAAAAATAACCTAAAAAAAAAAATCTAATATGAAATTTTAGGAAAAAATAAATATAAAAAATTAAGAAAAAAATATGTATAGAGAAAAATTATTTAAACTATATTACATATTAGGAAGGGACAAAATTTAGGTAAGAAAAATGTTGAAAAATTTCCTTTAGAAAAAAAAGAGTGAAGAGTTATGATAGCTTGCTGGTATATCAGTTAATAGTTGGGTAGAAAAATAGAGATCTTTCATATGGCCATATAAATGGTTACAGGGATCTAGATAGCAATATGGACGGAGGATTGAAGTTACTTTTGAGCAAATATTTATAAATATATACAGCTTCACACAGCTATTTTACATTACTTTGATGTGAGTGACTTTCTTCCCAAAAAAAAAAAAACAGAATGATGTAAGCCAATGTATAAAATTTAACAACTAATATAACAAGTATTATCTCAACAACAGATATTGAAGATATGAGGTAGAAGGATTTATAGGATAGACTTCATTGAAGCCTTGAGTTGTTTGTTCTCCTCTTGTAATGCCTGGAGTTGCTGCTCCAACTGTTGTTCTCTTGAGAAATGATGTTGTAGCAAGGATTGAACTTCTCCTAGTTGTATCTGAAACTGCTTGATCATCTCGCATTGTAAGGATACATATTCCTTGTGGATCTTGTCATAGGCTTCTGTCACTGATTCCTCCACCATCTTCTTGATCAAGCTGATTTGCACGCCAGAAGTTTCTTCTGTGCATATAGGATCTTCAGGTTTTGGTACCGGGATGGTAGGATAAGCTGGAGCTACTGGTCCCAAGGGAGAAAAAGACATTATAGAATCAATTTGGGAAACTGATTCTTTTGCTAATGGTTGTGGTGTACTTCTGGCAAAATGTTCCTTCAGAGATTCTGTTATCATCTTCTTGGGAGTTAGAGGTTTCAATGGTTCCAATAGTGAATGTTCATGTCTTTCTGAAGTCTTCAATAAGTGAGGTGTCCCCATTACAAAGTTTTGGGTATCTACTTTCGGGGATTCTGGGCAAATCATTTTGGGATCCTTTAATTCTTCATTATTATTTCTCTTTAACAAATTACTTTTGTAATCAATATTAAAAAATGTACTAGAAAAAGTATTTTCTGTAAATGGAGCTTCTTTTCCAGCTGTAACTGGTGAAAAGACATCGTCTTCTACTGTTACATCTAGTGAATCAGCATTAGACATTTGTGACTCTGATTTTAGTTCTGATATTTTAAATTCACTACCTTTTATAGTAGATTTCTGAAATGTCAAACCTGATATTGATGAGTTATGGGCAGCCAGGGTATTTAATGGAGACTTGCAGCTTCTAAGGTCATAGAGATGAACTTTACCTTGAGTTGTCCCAACTGCCAATGTAACTCCATCCTCACAAATATCAACTGAAGTAAGTGGTGATTCACAAAGGATTATCTTCATTTGCTTCCTTTCAAGTACATCATAGCAAATAATCTTTTTATCAAGTCCTACTGTTACTAGCAAGTATAAATTGACTGGTGAAAATGAAAGGCTTGTGGCTGGAGCAAAATGTGAATCAGCATTATATATTTGTTTATTTGTATTTGTATCATAAATAGAAACATAACCTGATGCTGAAACTGATCCTAAAAAGAATTTCTTTGTTCGACTATACATGATAGTATTTACTGCTTGTTCTTTTGACAGATCAATTGAAGCTGTTTTCATGCCTGTAGTGACATTGTGTAAATTTATAAAGCCTGATTCTGAAGCTGCTGCTAGATAGCTATCATCCCAATTAAACTGAAGGCTTGTTGTCTTGCTATTTAATGTTGTAAAATTCTTTTTAACATTTTTCGATTTTTGATCCCAAATTAAAACTTTGCCAGAAGCAGAACCTATTCCAATTAGGCGGGCTGTCTTTTGGCTAAAGCTAGCAGCTGATACCTCCTGCCCAATTGGATGAGTTATATTGTAAAGACTTGCATTTTTAAGTAATGTAACTAAAATAGTATCACTTTTGGAAGGAACACTTACAACTTGTTGATAATCAGGACTCCAACAAATTGACTCGATTGATTTAGAACCTCGAAAATTGTATTGGTGAGCCAAGTTGAGATCTGGATAGTCCCATATTTTAACATCTTCTGCAGATGTTGCTAACTTTAAACCGGGACTCATTCTTGAGAACGATTTTTTAAAAGAGTAACCTGTAAATTTCAAATACGATCCGAAACACTCTTCATAATATAAATATAAACGACAGGAAACAAAACAGTGCCACCTACCGGAATTTATTTTTTGAAAAAAAAAAAGGTTGTTTTTATTAGACAAAAATATACATTTGTTTTAGTTATTTCCTATATCTATCAGTTCTTTTAAATTAATTATAAATATAAAATTAGTTTTACTATTTAAAAAATACGTTTATTTTCTTCTATATTTTGGTGGGGAAAAACTGCGCGTGCGTCATTGATTATCGCCCGCTATTTTAGTACTTTTAAAGGCATTCCTTTGTTTTCGCTTCCTCTTTTTTTTTTCTCTCTATTTTAATTTATATTAATTAAAAAAATTAACGTTATCACTACTCTTCAAGAATTTAGATCAATTATAATAAGTAGCAGTAGCGCTAACACAAGGTGTTTAATAACGTTTGTTTTTATTATTTTCAAAGACATATTTTAAAATAAAGCTAATAATCATAGCTAACTGAAATTTTTCAAATTAGATATATTAGCATTTTTTAAAATAATAAATTTGTTAAAAACTCTGTATTTCCATGGGATGATGGTATTTATTTGCAAAAAAAAAAAAGAACATCCTTTGAAAATAACATAAAAAAAAAAAAAGAAAAGAATTTTGGTTTTCCTATCGATGACGATTTGCCAAATATCGTGCGTTCCCTCCAAAATATGTTATGAGATCGTAGACACTTTTGTGCTGGTGAGGACAAAACATAAATCTATGGTATAGTAAACTTTTCCAAATCAGACAAAGCTAGTGTTGCGGCATAAACTTATTTGAGTCAGCGCTCTCTGAGCAATAAATATCATCAAATCACACTGCTATGAAAGTAAATTGAATATTTTCACTAATTCTAAAGTCTAAACGACCAGAAAAACATATTGAAAGACAAAATCTAAAAAAAAAAAAAAAACTAAGATAGGCAAAAAAATAATAATAATAACATAAACATTGACCAATGAAACAACTTAATTTGGAACGAAGAATTCAGATTTTGCCTTTCCAGAGTCAGTGAAAGGTCCTTAAATTAAGAGAATAACAAATGAAAAAATCACAGAAATGTTATATTTCCAACCTTTATGCATGGAGAAATTGTTTTGCGTCATTTTCTTGCAATTGCATATATTATTGCAAAGGGGAGAGAGGCAGTGTACCTAGATAATTTGTTAGACGATACTCTCCCCTTACTTTTGAACCTATTGAACCATATCATTGTCTCATATTTCAATAAGATTTAGCACATCCTGCCTTTCATTCAAATCAACTAAATAATGGATAGATGAATATTGCATTGCAGTTTTTAATTGGCCTTTAAATTACCCTGATATTAATCCAATAGATTTGTAGTCGGTATTAAATTCAAGGTTGAAAAAAGACCCATTCAAGTGCTTCAAATTTTTTTGAAAAAAAAAAGTAAACGAGTGGAAGAAAATATCTTTAGACACATGTCAGCACTTAAGTCCAGACAATGCCAGAAAGGATTCAAGCAGTTATGAGAACAAAAGGAGATGCCACTACATTTTAAACACAACATACTTATTGTTTTTTTAAACCAATATATAATAGTATTCTAATTTCGTGAAACTCTAATAAATTCCAGATGTGAATATTTTTATTATTTGATGTTTTTTACTCTTACTTTTCATTTTAAATAATCCCTTTTATTTTTTAAATATCCTATCCCTCTATCCCACCTACATACTTTCTCTTCTCTACCCCTTCTCTTACAAATATCGAAACTAATATTATCGACTCAACTTCGAAAAATATACAGTTGAACCTCTCTGTATAAAGGACACCTAATTGCAGAGCCAAAATATCCTTTAGGGAGAGTTGCTAAATTGTAAAAATGGTATTTTTGCAAATGAGAACTGTCCTTTGTGGAGAAGTGTCCGCTAGCGGGGTGTCTGTTAAAGAGAGGTTCTACTGTAATAAAAAAATTTTTATTGTTTTTTTGGTATCATTATGTTTATTTGCGACTTTGCGGCCTTCTAGCGGTGCCTCCACTGATCGAGTGCCAGGACGACCGCTCGCTCAGTTAGCTTTGGCAATGCCTGGGTGGCCCTACCAATAACTCACACCTGCTCGCTGTGAAAATTGTCTCGTATTTCAGGTTTAAAAATGATAGTCAAATTCTAAAAGTTTCTGTGTAACACATTGAGCCCTATTGGTAGATACCTATATTTTTTAAATCCCTTAAGAAGTTATCTTAACAGGAGAAAATCCCAGTTCTATTGAATATATATTAGAAATGTTTTAAAATAAAAGGTTATTACTTTTTTTATACACTCATGGACAAATTTTAAGAAAGTTTCTTATTTTTATGTCGCCGGTTGTCTTTTTTTAATGATATTTATACTAGTTTTATTAGAAACAAATTATATATTTCGTAACCAAAATGATCTAGAACTAGATTAAAAACGCTTGAAGGCTAAAACATGTCAAATAAATTTAAAACCTTGTCCTCTTTGTTACAATGTCTAATAAAGGTATTTATTCACTTATCTATTTTTCAAACATAAATATATATATAATTAACCCCGGCCTGTCACTGTCACCATATGACCAGTGATGACATTCTGGGACATCTAGCGGTGGGAAAACGTGGCATGATACAACTTGATGTATCACCTGTTGCTAGTCTATTAATGTCTCCCCCAGGATCACAACTACATTACAAAATATCTATATAGTGAATGTAGTTATATATATATAATTAGGGAATGTGGAAAAAATATTTATTTTTGGGCTTATAACTTTCTTAGTATTAGAAAAGTAAAACAATTGACAATGAATTATCATTTAGTGAATTTATTCTATAATTTAATCCACACACAGAAATATATAAATTTCAAGGATTGAAGGTTTGGATCAAGTCGTTTAAATTGAACGTCGTTTATTATTATTATTCTTTCAGATGGCCAGATGCAATTCAAACATTGGTATATATTGTAAAAAAAAAAAAAAACCTTTTTGATATACCTCTTTTCATATATAGATTTAACAATGTATTGATCTATTTTGAGAATATTTGGGATATGAGCCGAATATAGCAAACACAATAGTAGATAGGTCTAATGATTAACCGATTAAAACTTCTGGAGGGCTTAACCCTTTATATAATCTAAGATTTATCATCAAATTTAATTTTAGAGTGATTTCGGATATCACATTGAATCACTCTCTTCTCTATAAGCTCCTGCACCCATTGAGTGGGACGAGGAACGCGAGAATCAGTAATGGAGATACTTGAAAAAAAGTAACGATGTAACTTTCCTAAGCCCCCTATTATGAGGAAAATATAATCAGGAGAAATATCACGTTCGCGGTTCTATACCGCAGTGATAGGAATCATCTCCTCGAGATACTCTCGCCTGAAGATTATTCTCTCCAAATTCCTCAACATTGTCATCGAGCATGTTGGGGACAAGAACTCTGTCATTGACTGTCTGAACTCAAGGCGGCTTTAAGCTCCTGATAGAATCCAGACGTCCCTTCAGAGAAGGCTCCGTCTCGTGTAAATATTTATCTTTATTTTTAACTCTAATTGTAAACTCTCATTTTGCTGTTGACTAGATGTCAATAAATTACTTTTAATTGTCACTCTCTTCTCTATAAACGACTTTAGGGTTCTATTCATCACCACTGATGGTTGGTAGAGGGCAGCACAACCAGGAATGTCCCTTTCTGCCTCAATGCTCAGACAACGAGGACTACTTGCTTTGATCTACCCAGACGTCCCTTCCGCTTCCGCTTTTCCCCTTCCTGACCGGATTTTGATATTCAAGGAGAGGAAAGGGGGAGAGAGGGGGGGGGTTCAATTTCCGGAGACTATATATTGCTCACCACATAATGTATATATCCTTGATCATAAATGATTCAATACGACATTAAAACAAAACGTTTAAAAAGTGAAAAACAAAGCAAAGGATAATTAGGGTAGTAAAATATTGATAAAGAGAGAAAGATATAAAATATCTCTATCATTATTTTGCAACTATATGATTATTTTCTTTTTTACTTTAATATATATATAAACGTTCTTCTTCAGACTTATAATTTAATAATATTCATTTATTCAATTCAAAGAGCTATGTTCCACTAGAGACACTTGCACTGTTATACATGTTTACCTCTACAGTTGTCTATACATATGTATAATACTTTCAGGCCGTAAAGAATAGTCATATGATATTAACAAGGAGAAAGAGAGAGCGAAAAAAAAACATTGCCATCAAATATTTATATTAAAATATTTTGTTCATTTATCAATATTATTAAAAGAGAAGATAAAAAAATTAAGAGTTTAAACATTCTAAGGACAAATGAAGCTCTGAAATTTTAACGAGAATAGAGAACTGTGTAAAAAAAAAAGAAATTTTATAATTTAATAATATCATAAAGCCTCCAGGGTTAAGTTTCTTACACAATAATATTTCTCTAGCTCTTGGGCTAGCATGCCCTTCAACAGAAGTAACTAGTAGTAAACTTCCAGCTAACTATAATTCTATTTGTACGTAGAAAGAGATATCCCCCTTTAATTATACATCAGAACGATGCACTGATGTACAATGAAAAAGGAAGAGCTATTTCTCTACGTACATGAATATAATCCTCCCGCAATTCTATATTGTATAATTCTATATATTCTATAACACACAATTCTCCGAGTATAATTAGCTCATTTTTAAGTGCAAAAATGGATGAATTATTTCTAAAAACAAATTAAACATTCCAAAGCTTTTTCCCGTTTGGAATTCCAACATTTTTCCGTTCGAATTTTTATAATGCCCAGTTTACAACGAGCCTAGAAATTTTAAGGGATTTTTATCAAAAATTGGAGCAGTTGAAGACTCTAGCTGTCATTGTGGCAACGAATTCCAGGACTCGAGACACCTACTGCTGGAATGCCCACTCTTTTTTAGCGCTAGACAACAGACAGTAAACAATGTTGTAGATCTATATCAATTTGTAAATAGCAGAGAGAATTATCATAGATTTAACTATTTTTGTAAACATATTTATGATTATATTTCAAACTTGAAAGGTTCAGGTTCCTAATATATATTATTGTTTCTCTTTTTTATTTTTAATTACTTTTTCTTGTATAATATGTTTATAACTGTTTCTGTTTTAAAAAAAAGTAAATCGTCGCAATTATCCCTAGTCGGGATATCGCGTTTTGTGTGTTGAAATAAATAAAATAACTACTAGAGCCAAATTATAAAAATCTAATCATGACTATTGTGCTCTAAATCATAAATAAATCATATATCAAATACTAGTTGTTCCTGTTGAAGGGCATATTAGCCCGAAATCTAGAGAAATAAAATTGTGCAAGAAACTTAACCCTGGGTACTTTTTGATATTATTAAATATCTATACTTTGTTTACTTTTTCTGCATGTTTATGTTCCCCCATGCTCTGAAACATTTTATTGATTTATTAAGAATAATCTATGAACAATTTAAGGGCTTGTTGAGGTACAGCCTGCTCAATGATGACGAAGGCCACCAGCTAGAAACGCGTACCTGAAACTTTTTTACATATAAATATTACGATGCACTAGCGCGCCATCTGTTATGAAAATTAGAAACTATTTTAGACGCGTAAGATTCTTTTTGAAATTAAACAATTTCTACTGCCCTCACTGCAATGGAAAAATTAATGGGAGGACCTGGCTCATCAGTGGTGAACCCTCCCAGCGGTTTCGCCAGTTTAATCTACCATACCGCTGTTATATTGCATTTTTGGAACTTCCTTTTATAGTGATACTGTTGTTAGACTCTTGGAATGGGTATTTTAGATGAACTATGCATTAGTCTGAATAAATATCAACTATTCGTTGATTTTTAAGACATCAGCAACTTTCAGTTGTACGATATGGAGATTCCTTTTTCTTAATTTATCCACCTGATCCCAGTACAATTTCACATTTGTGCTATTTTTTCATATATATATTTTATATAATACACTGCGGCCTGTGATTGTAAAACAACACTTGAAGTTACACCGCATGAGTTTCTTTTCAATGAAAAATCAAAATTTATTTCAAGGTGAAATATTGACTATTTCTAACCTTTTTGGATGAAGTATGAAAGGGTGAATTATGAAGAGTAATGATGAACGGAAAAATAAAAGTGTCCAGGGATGGGAATCGAACCCACAATGTTCCGCTTACCGGGCTGATGCCATGTCCACTAGGCTACCCTTTACAGTAGAACTTGGATAATTCGAAAACGTCTTTAATTCAAATATTTATCTTGGTCCCTAGAATTTTAAGCCTTTTATTCAAAACGTTTTTAACCTTTAAGCACTTGCGCGGGGTCTGATAGACCCCAGACACACTTATTTCATTAAATATCTAAAATTCTATAAAACATTTAAAGCTCAAAACTTTAGTAGCTTAATTTTATATGACAATTAATATGCAGACATATAATAATTTAATTTTGTTGCCCTATAATACACAATAAAATGGAGATGGGGTCTATTGGACCCAGGGCGAGTAATAACGTAACTTTAATTTTCAAGCATGGTGAAATAGGTAAGCTGCCTTAATTCGATTTTTTTTTGTCTCTTGGTTTTCGAATTATTCAAGTTCGACTGTATATATGTTTATATATATATTTATTTAAATAGAGCAATCCATAAATAAATCTTTAATTAAAAAGGTATATTTGAAAAAGTAAAAATTGAATCAGGTAAATAGTTTCTTTTTATTTATATTTGCTAGCTTTCGAGTAGGACAATAGACACCAGACTAAAAGAACACGAGAGAAACATAAGATACAAAGACAATAGATCCTTAATATATCAGCACACCAGCACCACTGGACACACATTCAATCTCAAACAAGCAATAGCCCATTATCAAGACATAGAAAGAAAACAACAACGATTATTCCTAGAAGCACTGGTATCATCAAAAATAAATAGCATCAATAGAAAAATTGACCTCCCAACCCAATATAAAAATATCCCTGACAAATAATCTAAATATTAATAATTATTAGAATGTAAATATATTTAATCCCAGTATATAATATATCTATTACTTTAGCTGGAAACAATCTGATGCACGCCCGCGAGAGCACATGCTAATAACAAATATAATTTTCAATTTTACTGTGTATAAATAATATTTTGAGTTTGTACAAAGAATATCAGCCCGTTGAAGAGCAGTTAATTTGCTCGAAAGCTAGCAAATATAAATAAAAAGAAACTATTTACCTGATTCAATTTTTACTTTTTCAAATAATTTCTCGGTAACTATTGCTCACATAAAAAGGTATATATTGGTAAAATAAATGATATTTTGATCCAATATATGTCTTTTAAATTAAATATATATTACTTATATTTGATTTTGGAGATTTCCCTAAGTGAAACAATTTATACGACTGAGTGTGCTTATAACGTCTTTGTAGATACAAACACTCTAGCCACCCATTAGTTTGTTGCTAGGAGAATCTGAGGAAACACCACTGCGGAGATAACCCTGGCAACATCAGGAAAGGAACGAGGAGGAAATGCCTGACGACCTTGGGCGTTCGCTTCCCCGTAGCGCCGGAGTGCTGCCCTCCCGTTCAGGTAGAGGTGTTCTGGAGTCTACAGTAAATGTAGGGAATCAACTACAACGGTATCTATTAGGGTGCTGTAGTTTTAGAGATCTACAGTATTGATTAACGTATAGAATAACGAATATGCTGTTGTACAGAAAGGTTGCTGATGTGTTGGGCATCTCCAGGTAGTTTAAAGGAAAAGAGACATATGTACAGCGTGTATGGTTGTTGGTATGTTGGACATCTCCAGGTAGAGACATATGTACAGCGTGTATGGTTGTTGGTATGTTGGACATCTCCAGGTAGTTTAAAGGAAAAGAGACATATGTACAGCGTGTATGGTTGTTGGTATGTTGGACATCTCCAGGGAAAGTGTCATGTAGAGAGAGGACCCAGCCATCCAATAATATAGAAATCTCGCACGACATGTTTTCTCTACAGTCAATCATACAATCTACGTCAAAAGTTATGATCATTGAGATTTTATTTAACTAAATCTGCAAGGGGACAAATAATGCATATTTCACTTTCCCCACCAAGACTTCGTCATGTAGAGGAACAATTACCAGTTCTAGAAGGAGGCTGCTGGAGTTAAACATTTCCGAAAATGAATAGGTATAGAAAGACAAAATTGGGTGTTCTGACAAAGTGTTGAATCTAGAAAACTCTGAGATTATGGATAAGGTATAGGAAGACGAAACTGAGTGTTCTAACAAAGTGTTGAATCTAGAAAACTCTGGGATTGTAGATAAGGTATAGAAAGACAAAACTGAGTGCTCAGATAAAGTTCTGAATCAAGAAATATCGGAATTGGGAATAAAAGAGTATAAAGACAAAACTAGAACATTCTGAAAAGTATTTAGGAACTATCACACACACACATTGAGGAAATTCCATCAGCACTGTACCAACTTACCATTAGAAGTCGAAGTTGTTATGGAAATTATTGTTCAATTATACTCAAATATAGCAATAGAACTCTATAATTTCTACAGATCAATTGTAAATAGATTCATACAGGTAGTGGAGAAAAGTTTTAGAACAGATGTGTAAATAAATCCCTTTTCAAACAAAGGCTCACATGCAGAATGGGAAAGGGAGGGAAAAAAACTGTATTATTTTGTTGTTGTATGGCGAATTCATACAGGGCAATGGGCCCTAATAAAAGCCTTTTTGTTGTTGTTGTTTAATTATACTCAATTCACTCTTTAGAAAGAAGAATTCAAGGCAGAAAACGGAATAAACGTTATAGGGAAAGACAAATCTTATTGATTTCAACCAAGAGACAAACTGAAAAAAAAAAAAAAGAAGAAAGAATAGTTTAATGACGCTATTTTTGATTAGTGCATACATTTTACAACATTTATAACCTATTACCCAATGGAGGATATAACAGAGCTGATATAGATTTGAAATAAAATAGTGGACTAATAAGTCAGACAAAAATCTCTTAACTCTATGTGTAGGAGGTTTTTATTGACAGAGGTCAATAAAATTGTTTTAAAATCTACATCAGGACATCTCATTGGATGTAGATATTGGGTAAAGTATGGAGAGAATTGTGTATAGAATCTACAACTACGGATTCTCATTGGTTTGGTTTTCAAAAAGATCCCGCACACTTTTAATAATTCTAAGACAATAGGTAAATGCTCGCAATGGAAAGGTAAATTTGTTTAGACTTATTTAAGTAGTTTATTGGTGTAATGAAATATCCTGCTTGGACTACAACAGATTCGGATCATATTGACCTTTTAAAAATAGCATTTTTGATGATGCTTGAACAATCGGTAAATGCTCGTAATACATAAGTAAAGTTGCTGAGATTAGTTTTTCACAAAAACCTGCATGTGTTTTTTTTTTAAATCAGCAAGGAATTGCATTACTTGAACTTATAACGGAGTCAGGTACTTTTGGCTTTTCAAGAAAGAGAACTTTTGATGCTGCTTGAACAATCGGTAAATACTCGTAATGCATAAGTAAAGGTGATGCAATTAGTTTTTAATACACACACACACAAGCCTTTTTATTGGGGCATCCAGCCCTATACATGATTCCCCTCTACAGGATTTAGCAAAGGAAGATATTTCAAAAGTAAAAACTATAATACAAGAGGTAATAAGGAAAAAGAAAAGAGAGAAGAAAGAAAAAACAAACAAAAAGAAATATAACCATATATACAAAAAATAAACATACAGAGCAAAAGGAACCATACATGATTAAATGTTTAAATTAAAGTACCAATGTTTAGGATATGTCAAGGTTAGGATATCATTGAGAGGGCTAGTGTGGAATCAGCCGCGTTCAATCTTCGCCTTCTTCCTCCAAGCAAACCACGACATTCGGCGAATCCATTATTCTCCAACGATTTATATAAACCGAGGGAGAGACCCTGATCAACCATCAGTGTGTTCATCCAGCTGCAAATTTGTTGGCAGTCAGGTTGAGACCAGGGTAAGTCACCCAAAATTTCTTTCCTCTGTTTCTCTAAGCAAGAGCATCCAAATATTATATGCATAATTTCGTCTTGGATTCTGTTTTTACACAGATCGCAAGTTAGAGTCAAATCAATCTTCCAGCGCTTTGAACGATTTTCTGGGAAGATCGTCCATAGGAGTCTCAGTTGTGCAAAAAATCTTTTAATTGCTAGAGGAATAGTTGTGAATAAATATCGTTCTGCTGTTATTGAATTTTTTAGGTATTTGAAGTGACTGTAATGTGAAGTATTTAGGATTTTCGCCATGTCGCTTTGGATGCTTTGTTCGGTTGCTATTCGAATAATAGCAGGGATTTCAGTCAGTATTGCAGTGTAATCCGGACAACCCTTCAGGAACGAAAAACCGTTTGAGTCTAAAATGGTTGACAGGTTTTCGACAAAGGTTGAACCAGCCCTTTGATTGCTGTGCAATGTCCAGAGGTGTGACAAACATGCCCGGGGCAACCTACTCTCCTCCATTTTCATAATCCTCACCCAAAATCTCAGGACCTGTTTAGTTATGATAACTTCCTATGATACTCGTCCACACTCCATTCTTAGCATAAAGCCCGGAGTATACTTTGGTAAATTTAGGTAGCGTCTTAGGAAAATATTCTGAACCTGGTCAACTACCTTTACTTGGTTGAGTGCCCAGCAGGGTGCGGCGTATAGCATGTGAGGCAAGACCGTCGAATCAAGTAATCTCATTGCCGCATTTAGAGAGTTCATCTTGGATTTTGTCAGAACTTGCCACACAGCGCCAATTGCTGCCAGGGCTTTGCCCTTGTAGTGTGACGCTACCTTGTTTAGTGAATTTGCACTTGTAAGCGGATATCCCAAGTATAGATATTTCGTAGTAACAGACAGTTGCCGCTCACCCCAAAACCATTTGTCATTTTGTGCTAATCGACTGCCGTTTCTGAAAACTACTATTTTTGACTTATTTTCATTCAGGGTTAATAAATTTGTTTCAAAATATTTTCTTAGCATATTGATTTTTATTTGAAGGTTATTTTTGGATTCTCCAATCAAGACAATATCGTCTGCGTATAGTAGAATATGAACATATCCATAATTTGGGAGATATATTCCCGGTAAATCTGAATTATTGTAGAGACCGATTAAATCATTTATAAAAGTATAAATAAATAAGGTGACATCGGCTCCCCTTGTAAAACTCCCGAACGCACCTTTATTGGCGCAGTGAATGAATTGTTCCATCGCACTACCGCTGTCATATTTGTGTAATAATCTTTAATTAAGTTAACAAAACGGTGGTTGAGACCTGCATCTACCAGTTTTCTCCATAATAATGAGTGGAGCACTGTGTCGAAGGCTTTTTTCAAATCCACGAAGAACATGTAGCATTTCCTTCTCTTTCGGCTTAGAGTCATTTGAATCAGGGATAATAGAGTGAATATATGGTCTTGACAAGAGTGGCCGGCCCTGAATCCCGCCTGGTTCTCAGGAACTATATTTCTCCTTTCGATCCAACTGCCTAGACGAGATTTGAGTATTGATGAAAATAATTTTGCTATATTGCTTAAGAGCGCTATGCCTCGATAGTTAGAGGGGTCGTCTGGATCACCATTCTTAAAAATTGGTTGAATAACTGATTTCAACCATGTTGTCGGAAATTCAGACGTTCTCAAAATTCTATTGAATATATCCTTTAAGGAAATTAGATAATCTTTTGGGAGGGCCTTTATTGCTTCATTCATTATGTCGTCAAAACCAGCCGCCTTGCCATGCCTTATTCGAGAAATTGCTTTGTTTATTTCATTAAGAGTTATGCATTTAGTTAGCTCATTATCTGTATTTAGGAAGGTCATAGTAACGGGTTCGTAATCTGGTATTGATTCTGTATCCAGGAGTTCATTGTAAAATTGCTGCAAGTCCGATATTGAGATATTGCCCTGTGTATAGTTTCTTTTTCTGAAGCGAGCTATTGTTTTCCAGAATTCACTTGAATCGTATGTATTATTTAATTTTTCTTGTATTTTACAAAAGTATTTTTTCTTTTTATTGTTAATAATCGATGTATATTTGTTCCTTGTTTTAACATATTCCAAACGATCTAGATCCCTATTAGATTTAATATATTTTGTCAGAGTTGCTTTCATAATCTTTTTCGCTATGTAGCACTCATGATCAAACCAGGGCTTCGACAGTGAGTTATTCGCTTTTATTTCAATTTGCATACCATTTTGTACCATTGCGCTTTTGATCTGATTAACCATGTTGTTCATTATATTCTCAATCGAGTTATTCCAAAATCCATAAGCTCCTCCTAAGTCCTCTACAAATAGCGTTACTCTTTCGGGTAACCATATATATTTTTTCTTTACCCGTGAAGTCGGGTTCGTCACTTGTTTCGGTCCCCAACTCATATCCATTTTTATAATTAGAGGTAAGTGATCTGAATGTGGTAATCCCTCGATGTATAGGTCATGTACGTAACCTAACAGCCCATGGGAGACAATACAGTAGTCTACCACCGAGGATCCCCGTGCTGATATGTATGTATAGTTACCACTTCTGTCACCCCTTGTTCTGCCGTTCAAAATTGTGAGAGTATTATTATCCAATCTATCTATGAATTGTTCTGAATGCGTAGATATTACAGGATCTTTAGAAGTGCGTCTAGTAGTTAAGTAGCAAGGAAGGTATAATGTATTATGAAGAATTGCCATTGCACCCGTTCGTGTATTCAAGTCACCAGCCAGTAAAACTTCATATCCTTCAACTATTTTCCCTTCTATTTGGTCGAGTAAATTTTTGCAGTTGGTCAAATAGTGTTCGTTTGGTGGCAAGTAAGCAAAGATCATACACACTCGCATTTCACCGTCCAACCTCAGACAGATCATAATCCATTGTTTTTCAATTTCAGTCCTTTCAATCTTGTCTTTTATAGCTTCTCGAATCCCAACAATAATTCCCCCCGATGATCTACCCTTCTTGTGGTCTCTCTGAGCAAGTGATTCATACAAATGAAATCCTGTTGGTTTATTCTTCAGATGTTGATCCTTCCATGTTTCTGTGAGTGCAAAAATGCTGCACTTTTCTAAATGTGTGAATAGGTCGAATTGCAGCAACATCCTTTCCAAACCATTAACATTCCAACACAGCACTTGTGTGTCGTCTTTGAACGAAAAACAAGATAATTAGTTTTTAATACCAGCAAGTGTTGTATTGCTTGGACTTATAACGGATTCAAGTAATTTTGGTCTTTCAAGATTCTGCATACTTTGAATGCTGCTAGGACAATCGCGTGGCGGAAGAGGCGAAGTAGGTCTGGAGCTTAGGATTCTGGTAGGGCCACCACCCAAGACGTGAAGGCTTCTCCCGAGACGTGGGGATAGGTAGACCACCCCAGCTATGTCCCAGCAAGTCTGTGGAAGGGATCCCACCATAGAATTCCTTTTCCCATGAACGCCCATTGTATAATACATACAGTGGGTCACAACGTTCGATCGCGAATAAAATTATTGTAATAAGGACAATCTGTAAATGCTCATCGTGAGTCGAGCAGCTGAAATCAGTTTAAGAAACCATTAAATAGGGCTAAGAAACAAGTTGTGTTGATTGAACTATAGTGAAATCTGTCAGATCTACGGCACGTTGTGAAGCCACCACACATGTAAAATTTTACCAGCTTTTCCTTATTAGGTTTTCCTCAAGTTGTCCTCGGCATTTCCTTTCTCTCAGGAAGGTTCCATCATTCTCCAGAGATCTCATTATCTGCACCAACTTGTTGTGTTCACAGAATACCAACGCAAATACACAACCTACCGATTGTTGCCTGGACATATTTACAATATTTTACCATTCATAAATAACGGTCCATAAGTTTATATAAGTGGGATTCATAAATAATTATTTAATAATCTATTGATGAGTTTAGCTCGTTCAGTGTGAAGTCTCTCGAAAAATATCTTGTTAATGGTAGTTTCTTGCTTGTTTAACTAACTTGTTTATATGATCTTTTATAGTCCTGTCTTCATTCGTATAGCTGAAATTGGAAGTGCTTGGAAGATATTAAGCAATTATGTCAGCCATCTGTTTGTTCGTTCTCGCTGTTCTATTCATATCGGTTAGAGTATTGGAGGATTGGTGTGGGTTTTGATTATTTTCTAACACTTTAATTATAATTAGTGTGTTGGAAAACAATCAATAATTTACAACTGAAATATTGGTAAAATAAATGATATTTTGATCCAATATGTGCCTTTTTAATTAAAAAAATTACAATTTAATAAACACAACAGTGACGCTGAACTCGTTTATACAAAATAACCCTTGTTTATATCAATTGATTTTATAAAATAAAGCTTTCAGGGCTAAGTTTCTTGTTCAACTTTTTATTTACAAGCTTTCGGACTTGTTAGTTCTTCAACAGGAGTATCACGTTAATAAATTGATGATAAATACTATTTTTATATACAAATTATTATTTACATATTTTAAATATTTATGATATTGAAAGGGAGATAAAATATATTACATTCATTTTTTTTCAATATCATAAATATTTAAAATATATAAATAATAATCTGTATATAAAAATAGTATATATAATCAATTTATTATCGTGATAATCCTGTAGAAGGATTGACAAGTCCGAAAGCTTGAAAATAAAAAGTTGAACAAGAAACTTAACCCTGGAAGTTTTATTTATTTTATAATATTATAAATCAGAGAAGAACGTTTATTTCTAATCCATTGATTTAAATCTCCATGATATACACCAATACCTCGCTTTGCGTCGTTTCGTTTTGCGTTTTTTTCGAAGTTGCGTTGCTGCTTAATTTTTACTGATTTTCACTGTGCGTCGTTAGATTTTCGAAGTTGCGTTGTTTTGATTTCGAGTCTTTAATTTTTTTTTTGAAATTTTTTTCCTAAAATATGGCAACACCTTTGTTTTTGATTGCGCCTTCACATATTTGCACTTTGCGTCGTTTTAATTTGCGTCGTGTTTTTTTGGAACGTAACCCCGACGCAAAGCGAGGTATGGGTATATACATTAAACGATACCACAGGTTTCTCTGGATATGAGTTTATTTTCATTTTCACAACCCAATCTCACACACACACACACAAGCTTTCAGGCATCTCTGCCCATCAACAGAAGTATATAACACGAATTATAATTTTAATTATTATTCGCTTTATGTGTGTACTCCTGTAAAAGGGTAGATATAGCCAGAAATCTTGAGATTGTATTAATAAAATGAAAAGGAACTCATATCCAGAAACCTGTTGTATTATTTAATTGAACCCTTATACCTTGATAAAGGTTGACGTTCAGCCCTCACGACTTTGATTCCTTAAAACATATTTATATTTTTATATAATTTAATATAAATACATATTATTATTTTTTCACATTGTGTCGCGGTCTCACGCAATTCTGGCCTTAACTACCCGTTTCATGATTTTTCAGGATGCCTGAATGACCAGTTTTTTGGTCGTCGAGGTACAGCTTGCACCACGCTGATTAGGGCCAACAGCCCGAAACGCGTCCGTGGTTAAGCTTTTCTTGATTAATCAAGAATGGGTATTTGGCCAATTCTGGAATAATTAAAAATCAACGAGAATAGTTGATATTTATTCCGATAGATGGCGCAAGCCATCAGCAACTTTCAGTTGCACGATAAGGAGATGCCTTTTTTCATATTTATAACTGTTGCAAACATGTGATTATGTGGCGACCGATGCGTCCGTAGCGAAAGGATAAATGAATATAAGGAAAGAACAGATCCGCATAGCAAAACATACACATAACAGTAAGCACTTTCTCAAAAATGCGAAGACGCAAGCGTCTTTAGTCGAGGTAGAAATATTTTCGTGACCACGAAGATTATATGACAATTCGTTGTTCACACAAAGAATTTTTATAATAACCAGATTGAATGCCTTATAATAAAGAGGAATAAATAAAAAGCTATTTGTGAATGATTGATTTGGAGAACGCGATCAAAAATAAAGATTTTTAAAAATTATTATCCCAAGTACACGTGGTACAGGCCATAATAATCACGGTGAGTAGAAGTAGTCGACTAAATTTACTGTAAATGCACCACATGTCTACACATGTGAAAAGCAGTTCGACTTTACACATACAAATATGTTCCAGAGCCCCGTTTGGTTACTTGCACTCGTTGGTAGGGGCCATTGGAGCATTTTTTTTATTAGAAAAAAGTGTCCAATGCGGGATTCGATCCGGGGTCGTAGCGGTCGAAAACCAACGGTTTAGACCATCCTTCCATCGATCCCGAAGAATTAAAATGTATCTATATAAACTTTTTTCAGGTGAGAGTACAATGGTGAAGTTTTCCTCATTCCTTGATGCGATGAAGAAGATTTGGGAATAAATGCACAGAAGAAATTATCGAACAGAAGAAAAATATTCTAATTTTGAAAAGAGCTGTCATTGACATGGACGAAAAAAGGTGAAGGATATATTACTCTGCAGATATGTGAGATATAAATTGTTGGGGAAAAAGTCAATGTTTGTATTTGGACAAGTTACACCATTGTCTTTGTTCAGCTACGCTCCCAATTGTAAATTTAACATTGTCTTTTTTAGCTCATCTATGCTCTCAATAGAAAATTTACCATTCTCTTTGCCCAGCTGCGCTTTCAATGGATTGTTTCCCATTGTTCGTTGCTCAGCTACGCTCCCAGTTGAAAATTCACCATTTTCTTTTCAAAGCTACGCTCCCAATGGTAAATTTACAAATGTCTTTGCTCAGCTACGCTCCCAATGGAAAATTTACCATTGTCTTTGCTCAGCTACGCTCTCAATGGATAGCTTCCCATTGCCGTTGCTCAGCTACGCTCCCAATGGAAAATTTACCATTGTCTTTGCTCAGCTACACTCCCCAATGGAAAATTTACCATTGTCTTTGCTCAGCTACGCTCCCAATGGTAAATTTATCATTGTCGTTGCTCAGCTACGCTCCCAGTTGAAAATGTACCATTTTCTTTTCAAAGCTACGCTCCCAATGGTAAATTTACAAATGTATTTGCTCAGCTACGCTCCCAATGGAAAATTTACCGTTGTCTTTGCTCAGCAACGGTCCCAATGGTAAATTTACAAATGTCTTTGCTCAGCTACGCTCCCAATGGTAAATTTACAAATGTCTTTGCTCAGCTACGCTCCCAATGGAAAATTTAACATTGTCTTTGCTCAGCTACGCTCCCAATGGAAAATTTACCATTGTTTTTGCTCAGCTACACTCCCCAATGGAAAATTTATAATTGTCGGTGCTCATCTACGTTCCAAGTATAAAATTTACCATTGTCTATGCTCAGCTACGTTTCCAACAGAAAATTTACAAATGTATGTCCAGCGACGCTTCTCCCATTGGATATCTTAACCTTGATGTATACGTCTAGGCTTCAAAAAATAAATAAATAAATAAATAAAATAAATAAAGGAAATTATATGGTTAATTTTTTTTTATCTTTCAACTAATATAAATCTTAAACTTGTAAAAATTTTGTTAATGTAAATTAATTATGTTATCAAATAATAAAAATATATATTAAAACTTGTATTTTAATTACATTTTGGTGTTCTTTTAAAAATCGATATTTTTAAAGTCCATAACATTTTTGGAAACGGGATGTTCTTTTTTAGCCACTTAGGGCGGACCATTATTCTGAAAGTGTATATCCTCTAGATACTTCCTCGATTCACCAGAGTCCCATATACTTCTACGGGTTTCCTTGGAGGAGCCGTCTCCATAAGTTTAATTGTTGGCGTGTGGCAAGGAAGTGGGGTTTGAGGAAATGGCCACTGAGACAATGTGGCCACAAGGCTGGAGATAAGTTATCAGTAAATGTTGCTTAATCCTCCTTTCTTTCAAAGTTACCCACAGTTTGGTATTGATTTATTAAAATGTACTCTCATCTTCGAGCGTGTCTTGAGTGTTGTCTTCCAACCCCTGTTTTCTGCACTGTGATATACCCGCACGATGTATGTCTCTAACTCAACGGCCATTGCCGCAATCTTTCTCGTCTCTCTCTTGTCTCTTTCTTCACCCACGTCATCTGCCTTCTCTGCCTGGATGTACAGTGTCTCACATTTATACAACTTTTTCTCTTCCTTTATACCTCCTTATACAAAGAAGCAAAACTTGGAAGAAAAAGAGTTTTTTTTTAGCTCTTTTTTTAATTCTTTCTCATTCCATTTGTATGACCATCAAATATTCCAGTGATGAGCTTTTTTGGCTATTTTGTATACTTTTATACTCTATATATATTATATATGTGTCATATCGGATAAAATGTACTCTGAAGATAGATTTAGAACAAATCGAGTCATTTTTGATATTACAGAAGTGGTTGCTAAAGGAGACCTTTTATTTATCAAGTGTATTTCTCATGGATAGCTTATTGGCATTGGTTCTTTAAATGTTTCAAGAGATTCCTCTCTCTCTCATCATGCGTGGTGTCGCTGGGGACGCATTGGCGATCTTCCATCAAACTCTGCAGCGGTGGCAGAGGCGCCATGTACATAGTTGTATTTTTTAATCATTTTAAAATCTTTTTTTTTTTATTATAACCATCATCCTCATTATAAATTTCTCATTTTCTCATAATTAGTGCGGACTGTGCACTTTACATGTATTGACAAGATGTCAATAAAAATATGTCAATTGTCAATTCTCTCTCTCTCTCTGTCGATGATCTACAGATATTGGTGTTGCCGAGCCGTGCGACCCCTGCTCCGGGAGGAGGTAGTCGTCTCCTGCGAAGTGCACATGGATCTGCAGGCCTGACTCTTCGGCGTCGGCCTCCATCCCGAGGAATTGACAAGTGTGGCGAAGACTACCATCTACAAGTACCATCTTGGTCTTGAGGTAGGTAATGCTAGCCATCATATTGACTTGTCCACTTTGTGGGAAAGAACTCTTGCAGTCCATCGGTGGCGGAGTCTTTCCCGCGGTGGGCGCCACCAATGACGACATTGTATATATTATATTTATCAATTAGTTTATTTATTTAAATATATAGAACTGGCTAAATCAATGTTTAGTTGATTTCTGTTCCACCAGATGGCGTTCTGCCTTCTTAAAAGCATATGTGATCCTGGTCAGGATATGCCTTTTTGAATTTTAATACAGTAGAACTTGGATAATTCGAACTTCTTTAATTCGAAAACCTCTTTAATTCGAATATTTATCTTGGTCCCCAGAATTTCCTATAATTATAATTTCCGTTTTTAATTCGAATTTTTGGATAATTCGAATTTTTTTATGGTCACTTGGGGTTCGAATTATCCAAGTTCGACTGTATATTTATTCATATATTTATCATTATTTAATCTTATTTATTCAATTTTGTATTTAACCTTATATGAACATTGAAATAAAGTAGTTTCAATCTCTCTCTCTCTAGGTTATATAAAGAAGTCTAACGTGACTCATCACACTAGGCAATCACTAAAAGTTGTACTGCAGAAACTCCCATGATAGACCATAGCCTAAAAACATGGCCAAAAATTGGCCTCTTATCAGAGATTCTGTCATATTACACCAAGTCATGAAGAATCTTTCAATCGAAACAGTCTTTGATAAGATATCATCTCCAGAGGTGGTGAAGTTATCCATGTTTTTAGGCTATGGTTTTGGGTGCTGCGCTGCCTGGAGTATAGGAGCTCCATCTATTATTTCTTCCTGTGGTGAATCTGTAAAAGACTGCTGGTCTTAATAAATCTTTGTGTGTGTGTGTTTTTAGACTATGATTTCTCATGGGAGACTACTGTACTCGATTTTTTTTACCGCATTTTTTTTAGCGTTCCTATAAAATGTGTAATTACCTTTAACCAGAGGTCGAAATATATGGCTATGTTAATTTTGGTGTTGTTTTTCCTTGTTTCAGGTTGATGGAGGTACACGATTCCCATCTCATACTACTTATATTGCCTGTACCATAGGAAACTAGATCTGTACCATAGGAAAACTAGACCTATACCATAGGAACACTAGACCTGTGCCATATAGAAACTAGACCTGCGCCATATGAAACTAAACCTGTACCATAGGAAAATTAGACCTATACAATATGAAAACTATACCTATACCAAATGAAAACTAAACCTGTACCATATGAAATTTAGACCTGACCAAGTGCGAACAAAATTGCCTCTGTTTTCTTAAATAATAAGACCGGCGACATAAAAATATGAAACTTCCATAAATTTTATCCATGAGTGTACTTGGCCCTGGGAACAGTATCTTGGGACAAAGAAAGATTTCAAGTCTTTAAAATGGTGGTGGCAATTTGCCTTGGATCTTCTTTTTTTCTGGCTTAAGAATGGCAGCTTTGTTCTCAAAACCGTATATTTGGCTTTAAAACAACGTACACAGGCTTGTTAATAGTATGCTAAGCCTAAGAACGATGATTTGGGCGTTGGAATCTTTTTGGGGGGTTTCAAATAGCATTCTGAATTTGGCCACGAAAGAATCTTGGATTTCAAAAATGATTAAGTCAACTTCAGAAAGTTTCTTGGGGACTTAAAAATATTTCCTGGGCCTCAGAGTAGTATATTGGGATTCACAAAAATATACAAGTATTCATTTCTTATGTATTTTTGTGCCCTCGTTCACGTAAATAAAGATTGTTATAAAAACTTTCTAAGGCTTTAAGAACTTGAGTTCTTACAAGGACATCGGACAATATGTAATGCAGAAAAATATTTAAATAATTTAGCACAAAACTAATGTTTTCTGAGAGATTAAATAAACATTACTCTTTTTATATCTGCCTGAACAAAATGAAAATATCTTTTGTTTCAGATATACAGCCTGAAGTAAACAGAAGACAATAGTCAATGATGGGGTTTCTGTTCAAGTCCATTTCAGCGAAACAGTTGGAAGGATTCACACCACTGATAAACAAATAAATAAAATAATCATTCGTACTTTGATGTCTTTATTTTTTATATATGCAGAGTTTCAATTTTATTGTTTGTAAATAAAAAAAGTTACAACGGAGTAATTTAAATAGGATAGTTTCTTCAATATGATGTATGGGCCGAAATATCGTCTAAGGAGTTTCTCACATGTTCCAGGTTTTCTGGTTGGGGTCCATACTGATACTAAGTCGCCTGGTTTGTAGCTTGCTTCTCGATGTTTTTTGTTATAATAAGTTTTCATTTTCTCCTCATTTTTGATCATATTATTTTTCACAATTTCCTTTGTCTCAGAGATTATTCCCAAAAATTTATTTACATACTCATTATAGTTGCGTGGATCAGGTTCGATGAAGATATTAATGTCGTCCAGTATTGAGGTAGGTTCTCTTCCATATAATAGAAAGAACGGGGAATATTTGGTAATTTCTTTTACTGTCGAGTTATAGGCGTGAGTTATAAATGGAAGGATTTCGTCCCAATTATTTTAATCTACATTCACATGCATACTTATCATATCTATTATATATTGTAATATATTGGTTATATATTGACCTAACCATAAAATAGTATCTTGGGCTTCAAAAACTAACTTTGGCTTCGAAACATTTGGCCAAAGAGAGAACCCGGGAATCAGCCCATTCACTTAGAGATCCTATATCAGAGACCAAAGGATAAAATAAGCTATACTTAATCTACTCGATGTTATTTTTATTACATATATTGAGAAAAAGGATACATTTTTAAAAGCAAATTATAGGCTACGAAGGAAGCTGCGCGCGTGACTTGAAACCACTAAATTAAAAAGGAAAGTACCAACAACTTCCGCAAAGGAATTGCCTAAAAGTAAACAGAAAAACGTAAAGTGTAGGCAGGGTCTAAATAAGAGGAAATAGGGAATATCTTTGTATTGATACGGAAGATGGTTTTGATGTTTTCCATTCTAGATATGATTTAAAAACAAAACTGAGGGTCACTCAGATAGTAATAAGTAAAGTTTAAAAGGAAGATAATATATGATAAAGGAGAATACAATATTAAAAAAAGTTTAATTAAAACATATTGATCTTATATAGATCCTCCGAGCATAAATGTAAGGCACATGCAGGAAAAGCAGTAATAGTACCAGCAATCAGCAATGTTATTATTTTTTAATACCTAAAATAATATTTAATTGTGTAATAATGAAATTTATATACCTCCTCTTCCTTCAATGCCTTCCTCTACTGAGGGACATGGTCTCTCCATACTTCCTCCGCCATCCTCTTCATCGCCTCGTGTCTTTCAGTCCATTGTTTTAGATCGTCTGTGTATCCCTGTCGTCTTCTTCCCCTCGATCTCTTCCCCCAGAGCTTTCCCTCCAACACTGTCAGCAATGTCTCTCCTGCTGTTCCGCGCATCACATGTCCAGCAAACGTCAATTTTCGTTGTTTTATGAACTTTATCGGCTGGCGTTCTGTACCCATTCGATCGAGGACTTGATTATTTGTTACCATATCTGTCCAAGGAATCCTGAGAGCTCTTCTGTAAAGGTATGTCTCGAAGGCTTTGATTGAAGATTTTAGTAATATCCATTGACTCACACTTTATATACAGGAAAACTTAATTAAGACAATCAAGCTAATATATAGATTAGTCTGGGTGAAAACCCGAGGAGAAGAAATGAGAATATACAATATATTCAATAAATATGGTTAAAAATAAACTTATGGGTTAACTCAGACAGTCTTAAGTAAAGTTTAAGGAAGAAAAACGTCCATACGATTTCAATAGCGAGGTACCTACAAGTACCGTCTGCGGGAAAAACTTCTTCACGGAAGCAAAACGATTTCCGTCTGAGTAGTTTCTCGATTGTCATCCCTCGAAAGACAAAAGCCATGGCGAGGAGATCGGTCAAATTCGTCGTCACACTGGAGTTCTTGACCGCTCTACTATACTGACCGTTTAAATGAGCAATTTATATGTTGAAGAGCGCCATCTAATGGAATAAATATAAACTAAACGTCAAATTATGCCTATTCCCTATTACATTCAAGGACAAACCTTAGGGAACAGTTAAACCTGTCTATAGCACCCCCTCTTAGGACTCACCAAAATAGGGTGCTATAGAGAGGGGGTGCTATAGACAGGTCACTTTTAATGTAAATCGCATCGTACTACGTATTCAAAATCGGGCGCTATTTAGAGGGGGCGCTATTGACAGGTTTAACTATATATGTATATACGAGGTGTGTTCAAAAAGTATCGCGACTTTTGAATTTTCGCGGGTTACGTATATTCGAATTTGCTCTCCTGCTGGATAAAGCATTTGTTTATAAATATTTTAAATTTTTCAAGGCGATTGATAAAATGAGAGAAGAGGTGCTCAACTCCACAGACAACGGCTGATTGCTCCCCCTCTCCTCTGGATTGCTTTTCCTCCTCACTCATGTACATATATAACCTTCAGGGGAATCCCCTTGTAAGACAATAGTGTCTTAATAAAGGTTTTTGTTGTTGTTGTTGTTGTATATTCGAATTTCGATCTTTTTGGGGCTTTATGTTGGTACTCATGTCTCTCACTTATGCCGACAAGCTCGGCCAATTTGAATGTTCACTTAATTGTTGAAAGCTGCTTTGCTTGCAGGTGTTTTGGATCGTCTTCGATTTTTACCTATTAAAAAAAAATGGATCAAAGAACCTGTATCAAATTTTGTGTGAAAAACGAAATTAAGTGCGCGGATGCATTCCGAATGTTGACTGTGGCATACGGAGAAGCTACCTTGGACCGAAGCAACGTTTATCGGTGGTACAAAATATTCTCAGAAGGCCGAGAAGATGTGAACGACGAAGTGCGTGCCCGACGCCCGAGCCCTTCAACAACAGACGAAAAAATTATTGAAGTGGAGAAAATGATATTGGCCAATTGTCGAATCACCGTTAGAGAAGTTGCTGAGGACTTAAACATATCGATTGGCTCGTGCCATTCGATTTTTATCAATGATTTGGGCATGAGACGGGTCGCCGCGAAATTCGTACCAAAATTGCTCAATTGTGACCAAAAACAGCATCGCATGAACATTGCTAATGAGATGTTGGACTCTGTCCTCGACGACCCAAATTTGCTCCAAAGGGTCATAACTGGTGACGAAGCGTGGGTTTATGGTTATGACGTGGAAACCAAAGCTCAATCATCCCAATGGAAGCTGCCGCACGAACCAAGACCGAAAAAAGCGCGCCAAGTTCGGTCGAATGTGAAAGTTTTGCTGACAGTTTTCTTCGATTGCAGGGGCGTGGTGCATCATGAGTTCTTGCCACAGGGTAGAACGGTCAATAAGGAATATTACCTGCAAGTTATGCGCAATTTGCGCGAAGCAATCCGCCAGAAACGCCCGGATTTGTAGAAGAACAAAAATTGGCTTTTGCACCACGATAACGCCCCTGCTCACAGATCGTTGCTTGTGCGCGACTTTTTGGCCAAAAACCACACACTAATGATGCCGCAGCCACCGTATTCCCCAGATCTGGCCCCCTTTGACTTTTTCTTGTTCCCTAAACTGAAGAGGCCCATGAAAGGACGACGTTACGCTACGCTTGACGAGATAAAGACGGCATCGAAGGAGGAGCTGAAAAAGATTTTTTAAAAATGATTTTTTGAAGTGCTTCGAAAATTGGAAAAACCGTTGCACAAGTGTATAATATCTCATGGGGATTACTTTGAAGGGGACAAAATAGGTATTCATGAATAAATAAATAATTTTTGAAAAACACAAAGGTCGCGATACTTTTTTAACACACCTCGTATATATATTTTTAAGGAGACAGAGGCAATTCTGTTTACACTTGGTTATCTCGTGTGTCTTCAATAAAGGTCACTGTGTATCAAATATCTTTCAGAGTTATTGTCTGAATCCCGATATACAAACTAAAAGGTACAACTTCCTTAAGTTTTGTCCATGAGTGTATTTGGTTAACCCATTATTTGGATAAATCAAGAAAAACCAATCACGTACGCGTTTCAAGCTGTTGGCACTCGACCGCATGGAGGAAACTGTACCTCAACGACTAAAAAGGCTGATCCTAGAGGCTTCTTAAAAAAAACAAGAAATGGATAGTTGAAACCAAATTTGAAAAATACGTTAAATCATATGAAAAATAAGAAGGAAAAAGGTAAGCAAAATAAGGGAAAATTGAAAATTCTCTAGTTCCTATTACAATCCAGACCATTCTGGAAGCAATGGTAGTCCAATGTAGAACAACTAGACTGACTTCAGATTGAAACCTAAGATTTGTGTTAAGATGGTTCAAAGGTGATAAAATATTTTGTTTTAACAATCAAATCTCCATTAGGTTAAGTATATTTTCCTTATTTACATAAACAACACCTTATTTAGATATTAAACTGGCGAAACTGTTGAGAGGGTTATTCAATGATGAGATAGACAATTCCTTTCTATCATATTTTTTCAATGTAGAAAGATCGCGCTAGAGAGAGATAAAAGTTTCCAACAAAAGTTCTTTTAAAATCAGATTTTAGAATTTACAATGTATTGGGTGCTTTCGTTAACTTACTCGTCTACATCGATATTTTGTGTTGAAATAAAGCGATCGATTGAAGTAAAAAAATTATAGAAAAGTGAAAATAGGAGTTATTTACATCAGTTACTTGTGACCTACGCTATCTGTATCCTCTCTTTGTTCTAATAGGCTAAGTTCTTTAAGTATCTTTGAGGTCTTTCTCATCTGTGGGCATTCTATTCTCTTTAATTGCGGTTGAAAGTTTTCTTGGAATTAACGGCTATTCAACTCGGGTGCTGCGCTGACTGGAGTACAGGAGCTCCATCTATGAGTCATATTGTGCTAGAGCAAAGTTTTGCTGGACACTATACCTTCTACACCTGAATTTTGTAAGAGTTTGGGTTGTGCATGGATTCCCACACCTCACTGATATATATTTACAGCCAAGAACTGAAAACACCAAGTGAACGGGCAGTTTATCCACAAACGACCCATTCAAACATGTTTGCTGTCTGTAGGCACTTTTAACACCATGTTCTTCAACAGTCGTCTATTGTTGATTGTCACAACCATTTTTTCTTACTCTGCTCTCTGTTGGAAGGCTTTTGTATAAATTCGGTTTTCAAAGAATTTAGTTGTGGATTGCCTTTATAACATGACCCCCATTATATAATTGCCCTAACAGATAAAACTATATCATACAACTGTGTGTAAATAAGCCATTACATACCTACAAATATAGTGTAGTTCATTGTTATGTCCATCTATGCTTCCTTTCTTCCTGTGGTGAATTTGTATAAGACCGGTGGTCTTAATAAAGCTTTGTTGTTATTGTAAATCTTTAAACTCAATCATTTATAATGTGTGTATCTACATCTAGGTATGCTAGACTTCTGGAGCATACAGTCTGGAAGGAGGTGTGGGCTGTGAATTGTCATGATGTAACTTGACGGATTTAAGAGGAATCTCTAGTCTTTTTATTCGAATAGCTTCCTTAAGATTTCTCAAATTAGAACATATCGAGAACTGTTCACAGTGATACCTTCTAGAAAATCAATCAGTATTGCACTTCGCATGTATCAAAAGACAGTTGCCTTAATCTTTTTGGATGACCTCTGCACTTTGAATTTTTTCCTTAGGTGAGCTGGGATGATGCCACTCTAATGACTGTATCTCAGTTTCTGGGTCATAAAGGTATGTCCAGGTTTCATCTCCAGTCGCTATATTTGAAAAAAGGGCCTTTTTGGGCCTCATAGAGATC
>CP092879.1:46080644-46134069 GCA_030710605.1 Cordylochernes scorpioides | reverse complement strand
TTATTACCTTATGTTTATAATCCAAATTGTGTGCCCTACCAAAATACATAATTTTAATGATTTTTAAAGGAAAATGTTCCTCTTAAAGTACATGAATACCATCCTCCTGTATTTTATATTGTATATATGTAAGTCCATTCATAATAGCAGAGAATAAATATATAAAACTATATAAATAACCCTTTAGGTACAATCCCCCATGTAATTTATGTGCTTTTTCAGTTACTTTCTAAAGAAAATTCCTTGATATTAATATGGTATTTAAACTCATACACTAACCAATTGTCAAATTAAGATTGTCTTTCATTAGAGAGGGGATTAGATTGCAGCAAGGAAGTTTTGATTTCTCACATAAGTTCTAGGAGGTGGTTGCTATACATTTTCGAACAAAGGAAAAATTGTAAATACTATTTTAATATAGGTGAATAAATGCATTGGGAAAAAAGCAAATACAGTAGAACCTCCATGAGAGGACACTCACGCTAGATGACACCTCTCTATAAAGGACAGTTTTCATTTTCAAAATTACCATTTTTATTACTTTGCAACTCTCCGGTAGGAGGAGAGCTCTCTCTAAAGGATACTTTGGCTCTGCAATTAGGTGTCCTTTACAGGGAGGTTCTACTGTATATTTAGAAAGGACTATGGGAGCAGAAGTCACTTCTGCTCAAAGGTCATCGGTCAACCTTCCATATTACTACATAGTTCCTGACATGGACAATGCCAGTACAAACTAGATAGAGCAGATACCTGTAACAATGCCTTTCTCCTGGCTCCTTCTGAAGTATCTTCACGCGGTAGTAATAGCGCAGGGCGCGGGACATCTTGTCAAAGTTCATGTTGAGGTGGTTCTTCTGAACACCCCAGAGACAGGCCAGACGGTGGGGGTCTGTGATCTTGAAGACACCCTTGGAGCGGTCCTTCCATACAATACAGCGCTGGTAGCGCTGGCCTGGGTCGTTCAGTAGTTGCTGGAGGAAGTCCCATAGCAACCGTACATCTGCACATGGCCAGGTTGGTTAGATATGCACATGGTCAGGTTGATTGGGACAAACATGGTTTCCTTCTTACTTAGGCAAGTGAATTGTGAAGATACAAAAAATATGAAGGATTCTCTTCTTCTTTCCTATCTACACTCAATCATATTAGGGTATCAAGCTTGTAAAGCTTGAGACTTGACAACCATCATGACTGGGTGAAATAGAATGTGTCTGCCTTTCTCATTAAGACTGGGAGCACTACTCAGTGGCAGACCGACTTAGCTACGAAAGAAATGGCCGCCTCTGACATGAGGAACAGACGCCATGTGCAGACGCTCCTAACATGGAGTACAAACGCTGCTCATCCTGTATTCCTGGATTAGGAGCCCTTACAGGGTACTATCAGCCGGGCCAGCTGAGCCCAGGTTTTTTAGTGAGCTTATAGGATTCTCTTATACCTGGGAATGATATGCTCAGGTTTCTTTGAGAAAGTTATAAATTGTGGTGTATTTAGTTGGATGTGGGCAGTGAGGTGTATAGATTCTAAGACCTCTATTCATTTCTTCACCTCAGCGGCGAAGCAGGTCATCTACTTCTTCGTAGATCGCGAAATGTGTGATGTCGCTAGAGACCCGCTGGCGATTCTCCACTAAACTTTTCAGCGGTGGCAAAAGTATGCCATGTACATTGTACATAGTATCATGCATATATATAAATATCATTTTAAAATAGTGCTGACTGCACTTTTGCATGCATTGACAAGATGTCAATAAAATTATTTTAATTATCAATTGTCTATTCATTTCATCCTCTTCCAGATAAATGGACCAGAGTTTCTGTTTCTTGTATTACATAGAGTGTCATGTTTCTAACAGACCACAGGCAGGTCTCCAGATGGTGGATAGGGGAATGGCCATCATCAGATCAACTGTGAATATCTATTAATCCTGGACATCAATAGTGTGGTAAGCTAGCTTGTGGTAAAGTTAGACCAGGGTTGGCAAACTACGGCTCACGAGCCACATGCAGCTCTTTGGATGTGAAGCTGGGGCTCTTTATATAATTCCATACGTAAATATTATTTATGCGAATACTATTTATTGTTGGAAAGAAATATTTTTGTGGCCTTTTAAAAACTTTAATATTTTATAAATTGTAATTTTTTACTCTTCCGACTCAAAAGGTTACCAACAATATTAACCATCGAGCGCGCGCGCTGGGTGAAATTTACCCGATATTAAAATTACATATTTTGAATATAAATATTAACTGAGGAAAAACAAAACCTTTTCTATTTCAAAGTAATAACATTTTAATTTTCAAAAAAGGCAATTATTAATAAAATATTTATATTTTTTACACAGATTAAACATTTTAAAAACTATTCTTGAATAATCCTCAAAATTGGTAATGGCATATAAAATATGAAACTATTGCTCCTTTTCAATATTAAATATATAAAATTCCATGAGGATATTTTAGACAAATCATTGCAAACTGCAATTGTATGTCCTTTATAAATTGGCTTTGCACATTTATGGCACAAAGTCGAGGTCTTCCTGTCTTTAGTGGAGGGACACACTACATCTGGTAGGAAGCTTTATCTTGCGGTTCCTGACCTTCTTTATGGCTTGAAGTGCCTTCTAAAAATAATTGAAATAAATATTTAGAGTATACATTTATGATTTAAATTAACTTAACTGTAAAAAAAGGAAATTTTTAATAGTCTTTTAGGCAGTGAAGAAATGATTTTTCTTTGATTTAGTTGCTCTTTGATGAGTTCAAGGGCCAAAACTTTCAAGAATTTTCTTCAAAAGAGCTTCTAAAGGTGTATTTTAATTTTTTGCTTCTTCACCTTTCAAGCCTAGTAAATGTGTAATGACATTAGGCGTTCTCAGCTTTACTGTTTGTGAAGGACAATTTTTGAACCATTTGATTTTCGAGGCTCTCCCTATATAAAAATGTGTTTGTGGGATAATTCCCTTATTCCACAAAATTCCTATATCTGAATATATTCCAGTATCACCTCCATAAAAATGTTCATTTAGATGATCTTCTTCAATATCACCTTCTACAATAATCTCTTCTTGATCTAATAAATATGACCTTCTTCCCTCCATTTTATATAGAATTATAGGCTAATAAATATATAAACCTATTATAGTTATTTTTTAAATTATTAATTCGAATTATTTATCTCATTTTAAAAAATGTTATAAAAAAAAATGCAACAAAAAAATTACGTGAGTGCGCGCGCCGGGTAATTTTTACCCGACAGTGACAATAGATGGAATTTCAGTGGGAGCTGTCAAAATGTGAAACCAAAACTTTAGACTAATTGATGAGTCAGGAAGCTAAACGAAACCACATCTCCGCCAACCGATTTTTTATTGGTTAATTCTCCATTCAAATGTTGCCATGGGTAATTTTCACCCGGCGCGCGCAATGCCGGGTTAAATATACACTCATGGACAAAATTTAAGGAAGTTTTATCTTTTAGCATGTATATATCTGGATTCAGATAATAACTCTGAAAGATATTTGATACACACTGACCTTTATTGAAAACACACGAGATAACCAAGTGTGAACAAAATTACCTGTCGCCTTAAAAAAAAAAAAATAGATGACCAGCAACATCAAAGATTTTCTACTTTCTTAAGTTTTGTCCATGAGGTCCATGAAGTATATTAGTGTGACAGGAGTGTGGAAACTTACTGATCTTGTCATGGGAGATCTCAGTGATGGCCTCCACAGTCCCCAGCGGTGCGATGGTAGCTGTGTCCAGGGACCCTGTACATCCCAACAGCTCTCTCTACATCCAGTGTTGTATGTCCCAGTTCTTACACACATTCCTTACAAACTCCTATAAACTACCGGCAGTATCAGCTAGTGGCACTAATATTTTGATAAACCATCATATTTTAGTGGTTGATGGAAGATGGTACCTACTGTCAATTTTCTAAAGTTACAACCTGGAGTTACATTCCTGGAGAGACATACCAACCTAGATAGATGAGACATGACAATCATTTCCCGCCTAAAAACAGGCCACACAAGGAAATTATTCTTTGAAGGCAAAACCAAACACTTCCCAAACTGCACAAAATGTCTAGCTTGTGAGACATCCCCAGAGCACATTCTGAAGTGCTGTGACCTAAACAAACAAGATATCTACAAAATCCCCCAGTAAGTCATCAATATACTAGGAAAGCATGGTTTGCCCGAGTTGGTTTAAGCAATCAACTGATGGATTAGAAAAAAAAGTTACAACCAGGGATGGAATCTCACATTAAGCACTTTGATTCTTGCAAAAATCCAACCTCCAGGGAGTCTAACTAAACAAATGGTCTTCTGATACTTTGTAAGTGAAAAAATCTAACTGATTTTAGCTACAAGGTGATAAGACCTAATCCAAATAAATTAATAGTGTGTGACATTTCAGTAACAACATTGTTACCATCATACAAAAGAATAAATTTATTTATTTTTTTTTCCATTTATTCTTTTGTCTGATGATGGTGGCAACGCTGTTACTGAAATGTCACATGCTATTAATTTATTTGGATTAGGTCTTATTTTCTTGTAGCTATAATCCCCAAATTGTGCTTTATCACTACTAACTAATTTATTCATATGTGTACATACCTATATTTGAGAAATATAAAAGGCAAATGTTAACTACACAAATTTTTATTTCTATAAAATAATCCCTTGTATCAATATGGAGTAAAATTAATCATTCCTCCAGGGATAAGTATTTTTTCAACAACATTTTTATTATTTTCTAGAAAGGTTGTAGAAGGGCGTCCATGCCCGAAAACTAGAGAATAATAAAATGTTTTGAAAATACACTTTTCCCTGGAGGCCTGAATAATTTTACTCAACATATTGTTGTGTGTCAACAAGTAGCCGACCGATGGTACACAGGAGCAGTAAAAATTATAAAATTTTTGTTTATTTTAATTAATTATTTAATCAGAGAAACGGCACCACAGAGATAACGGGTATAAATTGTATTTGACCATTGACCACCGTTTCACGGCAATGCGTTAAATACAAAATGTGCCAGTTATCGTTTTTACCCTTCGTCTATTTTTGGATTTTTAACCCGGCGATTAGAATGTACAGTTATAGCTCCAACCCCTCCTACAACTGGCCCGGTGAGACCCCGAACATCATGACCTTCCTGGACTGGACCACGAGCCCAGCAATGCACCAAATAAACCATCTGAGTATCACATCCCCGCCTTTGTCTCATCAATATTTTTTTAAAAATCCAATTTGAATCACTTTCATTTGATTAAAATTCTGTGTAGATTACTACTGTAAGTTTGAATATTTTTAATTATATAAAACTCAGAAGTAATCTAATGAGTGAACACTCTCTCTCCTCTCCAAATATTGTGGTCAAGTGTAGGAAGACATGTCACTCACCATGATTGACAGCTGTTGTCTTGGTCAACAGTGGGGGCTTGTAAACAAAGTTCTGAAGACGTAAAACATTCTGGGGGATAGCTGCTGCTGGGGGACTGGAGGGACGGTGGTCAGGTGGGGGACTCTCCCCAGGTGGAATGTGGGCTTCGAATATCTTGGGTTGCTGCCAGCCTCCTTCTGGACCCAACAACATCCAAGTTGTTTTATATTTTAATGATCCATAACAACCAGTAACTTCGCCTTTGCTGGTCCCATTGATAAGCTCTACTCATCCCCAGCATACACCATCAACAAGTTCTACAAGCTTGATACCCTAATATGATTGAGGGGAGATAAGAAAGAAGAAGACATCATTTAATGTAGTGACTCGCTAAAAAACCTGCGCTCAGCTGGCCCGGCTGATAGTACCCTGTAAGGGCTCCAGGGATACAGAATGAGCAGCGTTTGTACTCCATGTTAGGAGAGGCTGCACATGGTGTCTGTTCCTCATGTCAGAGGCGGCCATTTCTTTTGGAGCTAAGTCGGCCTGCCACTGAGTAGTGCTCCCAGTCTTAATGACAAAGGCATTCTACTTTACCCAGTCATGATGGTTTCAACTAAGTGCAATTCTCAACCTGCAACCCCAAAACACATCATTGACTGTATTGACTCGTCCATTAATGAGCTCTGCTCATCCCCGGCAGACACCATCAAAAGTCTCATGCTCTAGAAGTTTGATACCCTAATATGATTGAGTGGAGATAAGAAAGAAGAAGAAGATAACAACCAGTTTAGAATTAAATACTTTATTCATTCATCATGCTTCCAACCCCTCCTCAACAAAAAGGACTAAACTTCATCAGACAAATATTAAAGCCATCTCCAAAATAGAAAATCCAGTAGTAATAACAGGTAGATGGAATTGCTATCATGAATGTCCTTGCCAGAAATTGGTTGTTGACTTAAGTAGACTGTAATCATATGGAGCAATTGGGACATGACATGAAGTTCCTTGTTTTTGTTTGGGAAAAAAATGACATTTAAGTGGACTGGTGTTTGAATGTTGACACCAGTCTCTCTGAAAGATGCCCCTACATCTGAAATTTTAAATTTAATATTAAACCTTTTATAAAAAGTTGGCCCAGAAGTCCTCCTCTACGTGGCGGGCGGGAGAAGCAGCATAAGTAAGGGACTGTCCTGTAGGGCGAAGTACGGTGTCGTGAGCCCCGAGCCGCTACGGTAACCTTGAACAGGGAACTCTGAAATGTGGCTGACTAACGGGGCAATGACACCCCCCCTCCTTTTCATGTGGACAAGACACCACCACCATACATCATGCTATAAAGGTATACCAAACTTCCTGTTGTCTAACCTTGGTCATTGGTCTGTCTTCTTACTCCACAGAGTAGTCTATCTATGAATATTTACATACTGTATGTAAAAAAAACTTTCAACTGTCGAAATTCGAATTTCAAAATGGTCAAACTATCGGACGTGTCGTATCATCGATAGTGTCGAATTACGGTTTGTTATTTGATAGGCCGGAGATCAGGACATCAGAAAATGGTCGGATTAGCGTAGAGTGTCAAATTGGTATGTGTCAAATTAACGAGATTATACTGTATTAGGCATATATGATAGGGATGACATAGGAACTTCCTACATTCTGAAGAGAAGACACATGCACTCTCAATGTTGGTGGCATTCAACAAAATGTAGAAAGAATGCTATTAGTATGATGCATTAACATACCATCTGTAATAACAAATTTTTACTATTTTTGATGCATTTTTAAAAATTTTATTTTATTTATTAATCACTCAACAAGAGAGAGACACAATATTGAAGTATTTGAGCCTATTACAGAGGAAACAAACAAATTAAAACTTAGGATTAAATACTACAAGAAAATAAGACTCTTGATCCAAATAATTTAATAGTGTGTGACCTTTCAGTAACAGCATTGTTACCATCATCAAACAAAAGAATAAAAAATGAATTTTAATTTTTTTAATTCTTTTTTTCTGATGATGGTGACAATGCTGTTACCAAAATGTTACACACTATTAAATTATTTGGATTAGGTCTTATTTTCTTGTAGCTATAATCCAAATTATCATGGAGAGAGAATGTTATTAATATGATGGATTAGCCCACCATCTGTTATAAGACATTTTTGATGCATTTTTAAAGTGAGACTCAAATTTTAAATCAGAATTTTCAAAAAAAAAAAAAAAAGACGAATTATTATTTTATTTTGAAGAGAATTGTACACATCAAAAATAGTTTGAATTTCTTAATGTTACCAGAGTGTTGTGTGTGTTCAGTATTTTGAGGATGAGATGGACAAGGAATGTTACCATTGTCAGAAATGTCCTGTGGCCCTGGGCTGGGAGGTCTGCCCAGACTGAACAACATTTTGTGCAGCACATTGAAGAGTACGTCTCCACAGCTGGGAGCTCTGTCTCTGAAGTCTGCTTTGTCCAGCAGACACAAGGCTTTACCTGCACAACCCTTTCCTCTCTTACACACACAGGACCAGACACATGTCAGATGGAAGCTAGGATAATTGATGAGTTCTTATACTTCTGAAAAAGAGTGCAGTAGTTGTAACAGCAGCTGGCATGCCTATATAGTAAATTATCAGTGAGCATATTATTATCACTTATGGTACTTTGTGCACAGTTGCCTTTTGACTTATTGTAATATATATATCCACATGTAAACTTATGTCTGATAATTTATATTATGTCTGATGTTATAGCCTAAAATAAATAAAGACTTTATTTTTTAAACTTCCAAATACTTCTTGCTGATTAACGTCAACTAACAAACACGAGGACGTTACATGGTGGTAGCGGTGGGATTCAAACCCACACCTCCGAAAAGACTGGTGACTCAAGCCATTTCCTATTTATAAATAAGGGATATTTACAATATACCTTGTGTTCTAATATTTAATTAAATTACAACAAGGTTAACCATAATATATAAACAAAACTTATGCAAAATTAGAAAAAGAAAGAAAGTACAGTGACTGCCTAACTATGAAGAAAAATCAAAGAATAATCCTTTGTATCGAGGTGTCTGATAGCGGGAGTGTCCTCTCATAGAGATTCTATTCAATAAGGATTCAATGGTAAATCAAACCAACTCCATAAGTTAGAGACTGTAGATCTTGTGGACAACACTTAAGGAAGTTGTATCTTTTAGCATATATTGGGATTCAAACAATAACTCTGAAAGATATTACAGTGACCTTTATTGAAGACACACAAGATAACTAATATACACTCAACGACAAAACTTAAGGAAGTTGTATCTTTTAGCATATATTGGGATTCAAACAATAACTCTGAAAGATATTACAGTGACCTTTATTGAAGACACACAAGATAACTAATATACACTCAATGACAAAACTTAAGGAAGTTGTACCTTTTAGCATTATATCGGGATTCAGACAATAACTCTGAAAGATAGTTGATACATAGTGACATTTGTTGAAAACATACAAGATAACCAAGTGTGAACAAAATTGCCTCTGTCTCCTTAAAAAAAAAAGGATGACTGGCAACATTAGACTTTCCATTTTCTTAAGTTTGTCGATGAGTGTAGACTGTGTAGGATGTGGAGAGATCAAATGGTAGAACTTAATGTTGATTTGGAAGAATATATACATGTATATGTCTTGATGATGTAACATTGCCTAGCTTGAAGAATTGGTTCACACTTTTTATTGAATGTTTTATTATTATTATTATTATTCCTAGTACACATGTTACAGGCCATGATAATCATGGTGGGTAGAAGTAGGCAACTGCTTTTACTGTAAGTGAACCACATGTCTACATATGTTTATCGAATGTACTTGAAGGAACCTAATGGTGAGTTTTGCTGATCATCAGATAGTGTGAGGATCTCATGGATACAATTTACAAAGCAACACGACATGAAGAGTAATGTATAGATTTATATAAGTTTATTTTACTCAAAATAAATAAAGTAATAAAATATAAACAAGGCTCTATATATACATTAGAACCTCCCTGTAAAGGATACCCAGTTGCATAACCAATATCCTTTAAGGAAAGGTGTCCTCTTACCAGAGAGTTGCTAATTAGTAAAAATGGTAATTTTGGCTATAAAAACTGTATTTTATAGAGAGGTGTCCTTTAACAGGAGTATCCTCTCATACTATATTGGAACGCTTCATGATTTTGCGTGTCATCTTTGTGCAGGGGCCATGCTAATCTTCTCTGTGTATCGTTCCTATTGTAGTAGTTGTACCGCCGAACTGGTATTACAGGGGCCATGCTAATCTTCTCTGTGTATCGTTCCTATTGTAGTAGTTGTACCGCCAAACTGGTATTACAGGGACCATGCTAATCTTCTCTGTATCGTTCCTATTGTAGTAGTTGTACCGCCGAACTGGTATTACAGGGGCCATGCTAATCTTCTCTGTATCGTTCCTATTGTAGTAGTTGTACCGCCGAACTGGTAACACAGGGGTCATGCTAATCTTCTCTGTATCGTTCCTATTGTAGTAGTTGTACCACCGAACTGGTATTACAGGGGCTATGCTAATCTTCTCTGTATCGTTCTTATTGTAGTAGTTGTACCGCCGAACTGGTAACACAGGGGTCATGCTAATCTTCTCTGTATCGTTCCTATTGTAGTAGTTGTACCGCCGAACTGGTATTACAGGGGCCATGCTAATCTTCTCTGTTTTTTTCTTACTGTAGTAGTTGTACCGCCGAACAAGTGAGCACCCTCTCACACTATATTGAATATATAGATTTAAAATCTCTTTAGAAAAAATTTCATCCAGGGACGAGAGCTTCTTGTAAGACACTTTTCCTGGATGGAATTTTTTCTCCCCAGTGATATTATACACAAGGGATTATTATTTTTGTAAATTTGCTATATTATAAATACAGTAGAAACTTCCTGTAAAGGACACCTAATTGCAGAGCCAAAGTGTCCTTTAGAGAGAGGTGTCCTCTTACCGGAGAGTTGCTAAATTGTAAAAATGGCAAATTTTGTAAAGAAAACTGATAAGGCACAATTTGGATTATAGATTATAAACACAAGGTAATAAGACCAAATCCAAATAAATAAATAGTGTGTGACGTTTCAGTAACAGAATTGTTACCATCTTCAGACAAAAGTACTGAAATCTAGTACTTATAGTATAATTTAGTACTCTAGACTTAATCTAGTATCTAATTTCAGTACTTTTGTCTGAAGATGGTAACAACGCTGTTACCGAAACGTCACACACTATTTATTTATTTGGATTTGGTCTTATTATCTTGTGTTTAAATGAAAACTGTCCTTTGTAGAGAGGTGTCCACTAGTGGGGAGTCTGTTAAAAGGAGGTTCTACTGTATATAAAATTCTCAAAATAAATATACACATTCAGTAGAACCTCACTTTCTTATAGTGAACCTAATTGGTTTAAACTTTTGGTTCTCTATGCCATAGTTCATTCACTATATGGCCATAGTATCATCACTAATAGTGGAGATTATTTTAGGTTTGTTATAAGGCAAAGTGTGCTGTCCTCATTTTATTTTTGTGAGATTTATCTGAATATTTTATACATTTCTTCTCATTGATATGGTATCCACCTCGGCAAAGACTCTGTCAATGATGTACTGCAAGAATTCTTTTCCACATGGTTGTTGTTGTTTCTTATCCCCTTGTTTAAAGATTACACAAATTTAAGGAGTCCATGCTCCTCAAGCTGTTGGATGATAAGCAGCAGTGTCTCAGAAAGGTACTGTTAAGGAATTCAGCACAACAAGCGATGATATCATGGAATGGGATTTAGAGGTGCAGTTTTCATTGATCATGGCACCATGATCAAGGCACACTTCAGGAAAAGTCTGATTTTGCCTGTAATTTGATACAATTCCTAACATGTAAGCCTTTGCTGCCGACTCTAACATGAGTACAGACATATCTCTTTCATTTTATTGAAGAGTGACCCTTGCTGAGGTCTATCAACCGGGTCAGTTGAACTCAGGATTTTTAAAGAGGTCTTTCTCCTCTATCTAACAAGGCTGCTGTTGGTCTCCAACTAGATGTTGTGTCCTTTAATGAGAGTTAGTTCTACTGTAATGTGTAAGTTACCATGTCACAATGACCCAGTAGGGAGAAGTACCCACATGTTAGTTGGATAATGTAATAGAGAGTACAGTAGAACCTCCCTGTAAAGGACACCTAATTGCAGAGCCAAAGTGTCATTTAGAGAGGGGTGCCCTCTTACCGGAGAGTGGCTAAATATTAAAAATGGTAATTTTGCAAATGAAAACTATCCTTTGTAGAGAGGTGTCCTCTAGCATGAGTGTCATCTCATGGAATATGTTCTACTGTATATCAACCAACTCACAAGACCCAAATGGTATTAGAATGTGGGTCCCAGGTACGTACCGTTGAGATGGAACTGGTCCTGGTCAATCTGGGGCAGGGAGAAGTTGTCGATGCACCACTCCAGCCAGGAGTAGACATTCTGACGGCTCCACAGCATCGGGTCCTGGCCTGCACCCAATACTGGGATTGAACATTTACATTTTTATGAATGACACAATATGGACACAAGGTAATAACATCAAATCCAAATTAATAAGTGTGTGACATTTTGGTAACAATGTTGTTACCATCTTCAGACAAAAGTACTTGTGCGTTGATGGAAGGCTAGTGAAATGGTCCTATTCTAATCAATGTCACCGCTTTACCAGAAATGTACTTCTCTGAGAACCAGGTAAAACTGGTGGAAAATGGGCCCTTGACTGTTAAAATCTGTGATGGGTTAAGATGGTAATAACGCTGTTACACCGAAATGTCACACACTATTTATTTATTTGGATTTGGTCTTATTAACTTGTATATATAATCTATATTCCAAATTGTACCTTATCATGACACAATTTGGATTATAGATTAGAAATAAAAGGAAATACAGTAGAACCTCCATGAGAAGACACTCGCGCTTGAAGACACCTCTCTATAATGGACAGTTTTTATTTGCAAAATTATCATTTTTACTATTTAACACATCTCTGGTAAGAGGACTCCTCTCTCTAAAGGACACTATGGCTCTACAATTAGGTGTCCTTTACAGGGAGGTTCTACTGTATATATATATGATATGGTAGCCTTGGTCTAGTTAAGACAGAGCAAATACCTAATAGGAAGATCTGTGTTCTGAATGTAGAAGAAAGAGTTATGACCCAGTGACTACACAACCAGTACCTACCCAGCCCAGGGGGGAACAGCATACTCTGTGTGTCTGAGCAGCGCCGGGCCATGTCTGCCTCGGGGGCCTCCATGCGCCTGCACACACATCAACACTTCTATTAACTCTTGTCAATTCAAACTCTTATCTACTTCACCCAGTCATGATGGTTGTCAAACAGACACCATCAAGGATCACAACTTGATACCCTAATATGATTGAGTGGAGATAAGAAAGAAGAAGACTCTTATCAATTAGGACACACAAGCTGAAAAATAATAAAATTGTTCCAATAAATATGTTTACATAAAATCCAGTATAGTACAACCTCCATGAGAGGACATTCTTTCTAAAGAACACCTCTCTACAAAGGACAGTTTTCATTTGCTAAATTACCATTTTTACTATTTAACAACTCTCCGGTAAAAGGATACCTTTCCCTAAAGGACACTTTGGTTCTGCAATTAGGTGTTGTCCTTTACAGAGAGGTTCTACTGTAGTTATATTATATAATTCTTCAAACTTTCAATAATCCAACTAGGCTTTTTAAAAATTGATAAAACAATAGAACTACCCTGTAAAAGGCAACACCTAGTTGTAGAGTCAAAGTGACCTTCAGAGAGAGGTGTGTCCTCTTACTAGAAAGTTACTAAATAGTAAAAATGGTATTTCTGCTAATGAAAACTGTCTTTTTTTTTTGTTGTTTTCAGTTGTTTGTCACTGTGTATCAAATATCTTTCAGAGTTATTGTCTGAATCCCGATATACATGCTGAAAGGTACAACTTCCTCAAGTTTTACAAGGCAATAAGACCAAATCCAAATAAATAGTATGTGAGGTTTCGGTAACAAATATTTATTTATTTGGATTTGATCTTATTACCTTGTAGTTCTAATCTATAATTCAAATTGTACCTTATCATTTCCTTTTTGTCCATGAGTTTATATTGCTTGCAGTATAAAAGGTTTGTAGGAATATAGGAATAGAGTTTCTAATTCTCAATAAAAATGGCACTAAAAAATTCTATATGTTTTTATAAAGATGAATGCCACCACTACAAGAACAGAGAAACTGATGAAGACTTAAATAATACAACAGGTTTCTGGAAATAAATTTCTTTTCATTTTTATTAATGTAACCTCAAGCTTTCAGGTATCTCTTCCTTTTTACAGGAGTACATAAAACAAATAATAATAAATACCCATTTATAATTATTCATCTTCTTGTTCTTGTTCCAAAACCAATTTATTAGGTACCACTCAAAAAGAGCAACCTAGTTTATGATAATTGCAACAATGAATAATATGTGAAGGTTATTCACATATTAAAACAAAGGGTACATTGCAGGATTCAATCCCCGTTTCATGGCTGTCGGGAATCGAGGGTGTTACCCACTAATCCACCGACTCTTTTTTATTATTTGTTTTATGTACTCATGTAGAAGAGTAGAGATACCTGAAAGCTTGAGATTACATTAATAAAAATAAAAACCCATCTCCAGAAAACTGTGTTATTATTCAATTTATATCCAGGAGGTTTAAATCAATTAATTTTTTTTTTGCTTATCCCTAGTACATGTGGTACAGGCCATGATAATCATGGTGGGCAGTTAGCGACTGCTTTTTACTGTAAGTGCACCACATGTCTACACATGTGAAAAGCAGTTCGAATTTGCACTTACAAATGTGCCAGAGCCCCGTTTGGTTACTTGCACTCGCTGGTAGGGTTGGACTTTTGCAAGAATCGGGGGGGGCATTGGAGCATTTAAATCAATTAATGAAGACCCAGAAAAAAATGCTGAGTAGTACAGAATACTCATTAGCATTGGTTTAAGGAAACAGTAACTTTGGAACAATATGGTTTTAACTGTTTAAAACAGTTTACTATTTAAAACAGGATGATAAGGCACAATTTAGATTATAAAGTTTGATAGATTATAAGTTTCAGTACTTTTGTCTGAAGATGGTAACAATGCTGTTACAGAAATGTCACACACTATTTATTTGGTTTTGGTCTTATTACCTTGTGTTTATTTAAAACAGAGGCTGTTTAACAGAACATGTTTTACAATACTTTTAATCAGTAAACCATTTTGAAAATTAATTGAATTACACTTTTGATATGGTACAATTTGGATTATAGATTAGAAATAAAAGGTAATAAAACCAAATCTAAATAAATAGTGTGTGACATTCTGGTAACATTATTACAGTAGAACCTCCACTTGAGCTAAAGGACACCTCTCGACAAAGGACAGTTTTCATTTGTAAAATTATCATTTTTACTACTTTGAAACTCTCTGGTAAGAGGACACCTCTCTCTAAAGGACAATTTTGTTCTGCAACTAGGTGTCCTTTACAGGGAGGTTCTACTGTACCTTCATAAGTCTTTCTATATTTAGTACAATTTGGATCATAGTTTAGAAATAAAAGGTAATAAGACCAAATCCAAATAAATAAATAGTGTGACATTTCAGTAACAACATTGTTACCATCAACAGTCTTTCTGTCATTCAGTCTTTTGTTTGATGATGGTAACAACACTGTTACCAAAGCATTACACATTATTTATTTGAATTTTGTCTTTTTAACCTTTTATAGCTAACACTTTTTTAAAAATCAATTTTTTATACAGAGAAGGAACAAAATGTTATTCCATATTCAAAATATAGTCAATGGGGAAGAGCAAAAATATAGATCTTAATTATCAATAGTAGTAGTAATTAAAAATTTGCATTTAAAATAGTATTAATTACATATTTCCATATTTAAAAAACTTTAATTAATTATACTATTGATAATTGAAACTAAATTTTTGTCTTCTTCAAGTCCAAATTAATGGTGATTGTGTATAAACTTGAATATAGAACATGCTACCTCACATATAACTAAACCAGAGATCGGCAAACTGTGGCTGGTGAGCCACATGTGGATCTTTAGATGTGAAGCTGCGGCTCTTTATATAGTTCCATACACAAATATTATTTATATGAGTGCTATTTATTGTTGGCAAAAAAAAAAGTGTGGCTCTTTAAAAACTTTGAATTTTGTAAATTGTAATTTTTGACTCTTCCGACTCAAAAGTTTGCGGATCCCTAAACTAACCTATTTCAATATGGATTATTTCCTCCTTACTGCATTACAAGCTAACCAAGATCCCAGAGTGAAGTTGAGGAAAGATGGATGGACTCCAGGTGTGGGGGGATGGTCCACGTGTGAGGAGAAGACAAGCACTGGGAGGATATTATAGTGTAAGGTGTCACATTTGCAAACAAACTCCGCCTTTGCCGGTCCCAAGCCCGGATTAAAAAGGAGGAGGGGGAGCAGTAACAAGCTTGCTAAAAAACCTGGGTTCAGCTGGCCGGGCTGATAGTACCCTGTAAGGGCTCCTAATCCAGGGATACAGGATGAGCAGTGTTTGTACTCCATGTTAGGAGCGGCTGCACATGGCATCTGTTCCTTATGTCAGAGGTGGCCATTTCTTTTAGAGCTAAGTCGGCCTGCCGCTGAGTAGTGTTCCCAGTCTTATGACAAAGACAGACGCATTCTACTTCACCCAGTCATGATGGTTGTCAAACAGACACCAAATAGGGTCACAACTTGATATCCTAATATGATTGAGTAGAGATAAGAAAGAAGAAGACATTTGCAGTAACATAAGACAGGGTGAGTGGTCTCCGGCGTGTGACCATGTGGTTTAACCAGGAAGACGATGCCAAGAAGGACATGGAGGATCCTTCTCATGGTGGACAATGAAGGCATCTACTGTATATATACAGTAGAACCTCCATGAGAGGACACTCACACTAGAGGACACCTCTCCACAAAGGACAGTTTTCATTTGCAAAATTACCATTTTTACTATTTAGCAACTCTCCAGTAAGAGGACATCTACTGTATATATACAGTAGAACCTCCATGAGAGGACACTCACACTAGAGGACACCTCTCCACAAAGGACAGTTTTCATTTGCAAAATTACCATTTTTACTATTTAGCAACTCTCCAGTAAGAGGACATATTGGTAATAAGACCAAATCCAAATAAATAGTGTATGACATTTCTGTAACAATGTTGTTACAGCATAGTAATGTCACACACTATTTATTTATTTAGATTTTGTCTTATTACCTTGTGTTTATATTCTATAATCCAAATTGTGTACCTTTTAAGGCCATAATTCAAATCTGACTTCTACCGAAAATTCTGATATCTCTTTAATGTTGAATTAAAGAAGTTATAGACACACTGTGTACAGTTGTTATTACTTTAACTCAAATACATACGGTAGACCATGATATTCATTGTGGATAGGGAGTAAGTGAAGTTTATTGTACTACAAGGGCATCACATATCTACACATGTAGAGGCCATTTTGATTTTCCAAGGTGACATTATCATTTGGTTACTTGCACTTGCTAGCTCGTTGTTTGAAATGTACATATACACTCACTAGCCGAATGACCCGGGCAACGCCCGTGTTTTACCCGATTGAATGTTTTTATTCAAATACTATTTGTTACAATTATAAATTTGGCGCCTTTAATAAATGCATATATTAGTTAATAACTATAGCCTATGTGCTTTATCTGTCTATGTACTGTTGGCTTCCGTAGGCGTCTCATACTGGGAAAAGGAAAGAGAGGATTCCATTTAGTTATTAACTAATATATGCATTTATTTAAAGAGCGACCCGCTCCAAACCAATAGTTACAAAAACGAAAGAGCGAGTGGGGGAGGCATGATGGGGGGGGCAAAGGTGGCGAGACCGTAGCCAACCAATAGGAGGGCGCCATTCCAAAAAAAAAGCAAACGGTGACAGAGGCCGATGAGGAATGACGCTCGTAACTGTATATAGAATGGACAAAACTTAAGGAAGTGGTAAATCTGTGATGTCGCCGGTCATCTATTTTTTTTTTTTAAGGAGACAGAGAAAATTTTGTTCATACTTGGTTATCTCGAGTGTCTTCAATAAAGGTTACTGTAATATCTTTCAGAGTTATTGTCTGAATCCTGATATACATGCTGAAAGGTACAACTTTCTTAATTTCTGTCATGAATGTATATTGAGATAATTTATTACTTGTAAAAAAATGCTTAATTATGTTTTTTTTTTGTTGTTGTTGTTATAGGGGGGTCTCAGTTTATGAAAATTTCAGTATTAAATATCAAATTACCATTCCAGAAACTAAATTAAATAGCTCCTATATCATGATCATCATCTTGGGGAACCCACTATTGTTACAAAAATATTGAGGCAAACTTTTAATGACACTTTGTTCTCAATTAAAAACTTCAAATATTGAGCCCACTCAATATTTGAAAATTGGTTAAAATATATAATATGTTCATTTTTTATTTTATTTTATTTTTTTGTAATAAAGAGTATTAAAAATTGTTCTCATTTTTCATTCCTCCTACATATACAGTAGAAGCTCCATAAGAGGACACCTCTCTATAAAAGACAGTTTTCATTTGCAAAATGAACATTTTTACAATTTAGTAACTCTCTAGTAAGAGGATACTTCTCCCTAAAGGACACTTTGGCTCTGTAATTAGGTGTCCTTTATATGGAGGTTCTACTGTGTATAATCTTCTAATATTCACTTAAAAAGTAATACAGTAGAATCTCCATGTAAATGACAACACCTAATTGCAGAGCCAAAGTGTCCTTTAGGGAGAGGTGTCCTCTTACCAGAGAGTTACTAAATAGTAAAAATGGTAATGATAAAGCACAATTTGGATAATAGATTATAATAAAAGAAAATAAGACCTAATCCAAATAATTTATTAGTGTGTGACGTTTCGGCAACAACATTGTCACCATCATCAGACAAAAGAATAAATGTTGTGATTTTATTCTTTTGTCTGATGATGGTGACAATGTTGTTGCCGAAACATCACACACTAATAAATTATTTGGAATAGGTCTTATTTTCTTTTAGTAAAAATGGTACTCTTTCTTGTTTTTTTTGACGTGACAACGTCTTAAATTAGGTTGCGGCTGGGAGTCACTTATGAAAAAGTGTAACGCCCGGTAACGTTACGATGAGTCACCGAAAGAGAGTGCTGCGCGCGCAGCTGCGCGCGCAGCGCTAGAGAATTAGGCGCATTGAATCGGCGCATGCTTGTCTCTGTCTTTGTCTTTCTCGAACGTTCTTGGCGTTGGAAAAACAAGAAAGCATCATAATACAAGTTCACACGTGTGGTTAAAGTATCGTCAGCTATGTCTGTAGTGAAAATGTGGAGTGCTTAGATTCGTCATTTACAACAACTACAACAATAAAGGTAAATAATTGTACACTGATATTTCATTATCGTAAACTATGATTGATTGATTAATTGTTAGATTGACACAAAAGTTGAGAAACTGAGTTTATAGGTTATGTCATACTATTGATAAATGTTGATAGTGTTAAGTAAATTATTAGTTTAAAATTAAATAATTAATTAATTATTATTTTTTACAAATTTTAAATAGTTTCAAATTTATTTAGCAAAAATTTGAACCTTCGATCTGAATAAATGTTTTGATTTTCGAATTGATTCTTTAAAATTACAAATATTAAGAAAAAGTGGCAGATATAAGAAAACTTTATTTAAACTGTGTTGAGCAAGAATTTTAACATCTAATTTAAGTAAATGTTTTAATTTTCAACTTCATCATTTACAATTACAAATTATATTTAATTTCAAATTTATTTAGCAAAAATTTGAACCTTCGATCTGAATAAGTGTTTTGATTTTCAAATACCAACGCGGCTGGTGGAGTGGCGATCTATCGTAAATTATCATCGACATCTACGGCGGAAGTGTTCCAAGTTGCGATTACAGACGTAACTCGTGTCATTAAAACCAAGGGTGACATGTGCATGACTGAAGTTACTTGCTTCGCCGCTAATACTAGCTTCAAGTTTATACTCGGTGCTGTATATATTCATCCAGGAGCTAGTATGCAGGATATTGGAATGTTACTATGGCAAGGACTCGGTCCGTACATTCACAACAGCAAGTACGTGCCACCGTTCGTCCAAGTTGATTCTAGTATACCGATTCTTCTGTGTGGTGATTTTAACAAAAACGTAAAGCCTGACAACTCGTTTCTTAATATCATGAAAAATACGTATAATCTTGATTGCGTATCAAACGTTTCTAAGTCAACTACGTTAAAAGGAACAACTATCGACTTGACTTTCGCAAGACACATTACAGCAGAAACACTTCCTTTCATTTCATATTTCTCCTATCATCGTCCTATCCTCAACAAAATCACTCAAATAGGAATTAGTTAAGTTTAAGTTTACATGTACAATGTTTTAGTAAACAAAATATATTTCTATAGTTAAAATTTGTGCAATTCTTATTTTCATTCAATTCCTTGTTCCTATTGTGCAATTTAATTATATTCATATCAATAAATATTCTACCGTTGTCACGTAAAATCTTCGCCCGTAAAACCGACTTTACAGGCAACCATTGTTTTTTTCCTTTTCTTCTGTATATATCGCTATTTCCTTTGTTTCACTGCTTTGTTCTTATGCATACCTCTGGTGAATCCTGTATAGGGTCAGTGACCCTGAATAAAGGCTTTTTTTTGTTGTTGTTGTAGTAAAAATGGTAATTTTGCAAATGAAAACTGTCATTTATAGAGAGGTGTCTTCTAGCGCGAGTGTCCTCTCATGGAGGTTCTACTGTATGCCAAAAAAAACCTATCATCCAAATACAATAAAATAATCCCTTGTATCAATATGGAGCAAAATTAATCATTTCTCCAGGGAAAAGTATCTTTTCAACAACATTTTTATTATTCTCTAGCTATCGGGCATGGATGCCCTTCTACAGAAGGGCCCTTTACAGAAAACCCGGTTTTCTCCAGTAGAAGGGCGTCTGTGCCTGAAAACTAGAGAATAATAAAAATGTTTTGAAAAGACACTTTTCCCTGGAGGAATGATTAATTTTACTCAATATATCATCCAAATGTTACAAAATAACAAAAAGTGCAAGTATTACCAAGATTACAAGAGTGTAGTAAATAATGTGCTAACCAAGTAACACACAGCCACAGAATGACAGAAAGGAAAAAAATCACTTTAATGTAAACAAAAAGTTCTAAAAAATTAAAATAAAAAGTGTATACAAAAATAAGGCACCAAAAAAAGCAATGTATAAGCAGTCATTGAGGAACACAATGATATGTTGAGTTTCTACGTTTGGCAGATCTATAGCAAACCTTGGTGTAACGATGGCTAGAATCGAATAAGAATTTTATCTTCTTTCTCTATGAGCTATGGCTTACGCTGATACCATAGTCTCTTCTCTTCCTCCCAACCATAGCCTGAAATATGGTTCAATAATATCAAATATTATCTCTACAGACCCTCTCATTCAATAACTTACATCATTACAGTAAGGTCTGTAGAGATAATATTTAATGATATTATTGAAAAGAAACACATTACCAGTAAATTTATTTGTTACAAATTTTGTCGATAGATGGCAATTTAATTTATAAAATTAATATAAACACAAGGTAATAAGACCAAATCCAAATAAATAAATAGTGTGATGTTTCGGTAACAGCATTGTTACCATATGTCAGACAAAAGTACTGAAGATGGTAACAACGCTGTTAGCGAAACGTCATGCACTATTTATTTATTTGGATTTGGTCTTATTACCTTGTGTTTATAACTTATAATCCAAATTGTGCCTTATCAAATTTAATATACAGTTAAACCTGTCTATAGTGCCTCCCTCTGGGACTCACCAAAATAGGGTGCTATAAACAGGTCACTTTTAATGTAAAATGTTTACATTTTTCTCTTTAAAATCGGGTGGTATAGAGAGGAAGGTGCTATTTAGAGGGGGCGCTATAGACAGGTTTAACTGTATATTAAATTTAGAGTGCTATGTTGATCTTTCCTCAACCCAAAGATGTGATTATTGAAAAGAGATAGGATAGCAATATTGTACTATATGCCAGGCATTGTGAATTGTGGCCATAGTTTTGCATGCTGAAATTGTCTCTATTCAGTTCTGTCTAAAATACTTCATACAAGAAAATAAGACCTAATCCAAATAAATTAATGACGTGTTACATTTCGGTAACAACATTGTTACTATCATCAAATTGCTTCTCGGCCTTTTGGCTAAGATCAAAGTGTAGTACCATCAAATCGCTGTTACCGAAATACACCTTAATTTATTTGGATTAGTTCTTATTTTCTTGTAGCTATAAGCTATAATCTAAATTGTGTTTTATCATAAAATCCTTCATATTTCTATATTTAAACTATTTAACAAACAAGCCAATATATATATATTTCAAAATCCTCCCAATAATATATTTAAAGTTTATTATTTTGATAGGTGTGTTTAAATTTGTTAGGGAGCACAGAAGTTTAACAAGGTTTAAGTATAAAAGTTTTATACTTATGAAAACATGATGTAAGATTTCCTTTGAAACAACCAACACACTTGTTTGCTGTAGACTTGGCACACTGTCCTTTACACATACAGAGAGTAAGGCATAATCATATTCAACATGGATAGATGCAGATATATTGTGATTTACTATTATAAAATATCAAAAACCTTTCGCAGTAAGTTTCTTTATTAGAAACAGCGTGAGCTTTTTATCTCTCGCTCTTCAACGGGCAAAGTTACAATTAAGAGCGAGCATAAACACAAGGTAATAAGACCAAATCCAAATAAATAAATAGTGTGTGATGTTTCGGTAACAGCATTGTTACCATCTTCAGACCAAAAGTACTGAATTTTGTTATTTGTAAGATTTTTGTCTGAAGATGGTAACAACGTTGTTACCGAAATGTCACACACTATTTATTTATTTGGATTTGGTCTTATTACCTTGTGTTTATAATCTATAATACAAATTGTGCCTTATCAATTAAGAGGGAGCATGTTGAAGGACCATAACCATCTCTAGTACCCACTCTTAATTGTAACTTTGCCCGTTGAAGAGCGAGAGATCAAAAGCTTACGCTGTTTCTAATAAATAAACTTATTGCGAAAGGTTTTTGATATTTTATAAATGCATAGGTGCGACATCTTATTGCGTGCTAGAGGAACATGGATAGAGAGTAGGTACAATGGTGTTAGAAGTTTCAACCATATTAAAGAGTCCAACTTTTTTCCATCAATCAATTTTGACTCTCAGCTATATAGGGTATGTTTAAATAAATATATAGTGAGAGTGGTACAAAAAAAAGAAAGAAAACAAAGAGATAGGTCTTATTAACAAATATACATTTCACCAGATTAATTCTAATTTTATAAAAATAACCTAAAAAAAATCTAATATCAAATTTTAGGAAAAAATATATATAAAAAATTAAGAAAAAAATATGTATAGAGAAAAATTATTTAAACTATATTACATATTAGGAAGGGACAAAATTTAGGTAAGAAAAATGTTGAAAAATTTCCTTTAGAAAAAAAGAGTGAAGAGTTATGATAGCTTGCAGGTATATCAGTTAATAGTTGGGTAGAAAAATAGAGATCTTTCATATGGCCATATAAATGGTTACAGGGATCTAGATAGCAATATGGACGGAGGATTGAAGTTACTTTTGAGCAAATATTTATAATATATACAGCTTCACACAGCTATTTTACATTACTTTGATGTGAGTGACTTTCTTCCCAAAAAAAAAAAAACAGAATGATGTAAGCCAATGTATAAAATTTAACAACTAATATAACAAGTATTATCTCAACAATAGATATTAAAGATATGAGGTAGAAGGATTTATAGGATAGACTTCATTGAAGCCTTGAGTTGTTTGTTCTCCTCTTGTAATGCCTGGAGTTGCTGCTCCAACTGTTGTTCTCTTGAGAAATGATGTTGTAGCAAGGATTGAACTTCTCCTAGTTGTATCTGAAACTGCTTGATCATCTCGCATTGTAAGGATACATATTCCTTGTGGATCTTGTCATAGGCTTCTGTAACTGATTCCTCCACCATCTTCTTGATCAAGCTCATTTGCACGCCAGAAGTTTCTTCTGTGCATATAGGATCTTCAGGTTTTGGTACCGGGATGGTAGGATAAGCTGGAGCTACTGGTCCCAAGGGAGAAAAAGACATTATAGAATCAATTTGGGAAACTGATTCTTTTGCTAATGGTTGTGGTGTACTTCTGGCAAAATGTTCCTTCAGAGATTCTGTTATCATCTTCTTGGGAGTTAGAGGTTTCAATGGTTCCAATAGTGAATGTTCATGTCTTTCTGAAGTCTTCAATAAGTGAGGTGTCCCCATTACAAAGTTTTGGGTATCTACTTTCGGGGATTCTGGGCAAATCATTTTGGGATCCTTTAATTCTTCGTTATTATTTCTCTTTAACAAATTACTTTTGTAATCAATATTAAAAAATGTACTAGAAAAAGTATTTTCTGTAAATGGAGCTTCTTTTCCAGCTGTAACTGGTGAAAAGACATCGTCTTCTACTGTTACATCTAGTGAATCAGCATTAGACATTTGTGACTCTGATTTTAGTTCTGATATTTTAAATTCACTACCTTTTATAGTAGATTTCTGAAATGTCAAACCTGATATTGATGAGTTATGGGCAGCCAGGGTATTTAATGGAGACTTGCAGCTTCTAAGGTCATAGAGATGAACCTTACCTTGAGTTGTCCCAACTGCCAATGTAACTCCATCCTCACAAATATCAACTGAAGTAAGTGGTGATTCACAAAGGATTATCTTCATTTGCTTCCTTTCAAGTACATCATAGCAAATAATCTTTTTATCAAGTCCTACTGTTACTAGCAAGTATAAATTGACTGGTGAAAATGAAAGGCTTGTGGCTGGAGCAAAATGTGAATCAGCATTATATATTTGTTTATTTGTATTTGTATCATAAATAGAAACATAACCTGATGCTGAAACTGATCCTAAAAAGAATTTCTTTGTTCGACTATACATGATAGTATTTACTGCTTGTTCTTTTGACAGATCAATTGAAGCTGTTTTCATGCCTGTAGTGACATTGTGTAAATTTATAAAGCCTGATTCTGAAGCTGCTGCTAGATAGCTATCATCCCAATTAAACTGAAGGCTTGTTGTCTTGCTATTTAATGTTGTAAAATTCTTTTTAACATTTTTCGATTTTTGATCCCAAATTAAAACTTTGCCAGAAGCAGAACCTATTCCAATTAGGCGGGCTGTCTTTTGGCTAAAGCTAGCAGCTGATACCTCCTGCCCAATTGGATGAGTTATATTGTAAAGACTTGCATTTTTAAGTAATGTAACTAAAATAGTATCACTTTTGGAAGGAACACTTACAACTTGTTGATAATCAGGACTCCAACAAATTGACTCGATTGATTTAGAACCTCGAAAATTGTATTGGTGAGCCAAGTTGAGATCTGGATAGTCCCATATTTTAACATCTTCTGCAGATGTTGCTAACTTTAAACCGGGACTCATTCTTGAGAACGATTTTTTAAAAGAGTAACCTGTAAATTTCAAATACGATCCGAAACACTCTTCATAATATAAATATAAACGACAGGAAACAAAACAGTGCCACCTACCGGAATTTATTTTTTGAAAAAAAAAAAAAAGGTTGTTTTTATTAGACAAAAATATACATTTGTTTTAGTTATTTCATATATCTATCAGTTCTTTTAAATTAATTATAAATATAAAATTAGTTTTACTATTTAAAAAATACGTTTATTTTCTTCTATATTTTGGTGGGAAAAAACTGCGCATGCGTCATTGATTATCGCCCGCTATTTTAGTACTTTTAAAGGCATTCCTTTGTTTTCGCTTCCTCTTTTTTTTTTCTATTTTAATTTATATTAATTAAAAAATTAACGTTATCACTACTCTTCAAGAATTTAGATCAATTATAATAAGTAGCAGTAGCGCTAACACAAGGTGTTTAATAACGTTTGTTTTTATTATTTTCAAAGACATATTTTAAAATAAAGCTAATAATCATAGCTAACTGAAAATTTTCAAAATAGATATATTAGCATTTTTAAAAATAATAAATTTGTTAAAAACTCTGTATTTCCACGGGATGATGGTATTTATTTGCAAAAAAAAAAACCTTTGAAAATAACATTAAAAAAAAGAATTTTGGTTTTCCTATCGATGACGATTTGCCAAATATCGTGCGTTCCCTCCAAAATACGTCATGAGATCGTAGACACTTTTGTGCTGGTGAGGACAAAACATAAATCTATGGTATAGTAAACTTTTCCAAATCAGACAAAGCTAGTGTTGCGGCATAAACTGATTTGAGTCAGCGCTCTCTGAGCAATAAATATCATCAAATCACACTGCTATGAAAGTAAATTGAATATTTTCACTAATTCTAAAGTCTAAACGACCAGAAAAACGTATTGAATGACAAAATCTAAGAAAAAAAAAACTAAGATAGGCAAAAAAAAAAAAAGAACATAAACATTGACCAATGAAACAACTTAATTTGGAACGAAGAATTCAGATTTTGCCTTTCCAGAGTCAGTGAAAGGTCCTTAAATTAAGAGAATAACAAATGAAAAAATCACAGAAATTTTATATTTCCAACCTTTATGCATGGAGAAATTGTTTTGCGTCATTTTCTTGCAATTGCATATATTATTGCAAAGGGGTTGCTAGGAGAGAGGCAGTGTGCCTAGATAATTTGTTAGAGGATACTCTCCCCTTACTTTTGAACCTGATGAACCATATCATTGTCTCATATTTCAATAAGATTTAGCACATCCTGCCTTTCATTCAAATCAACTAAATAATGGATAGCTGAATATTGCATTGCAGTTTTTAATTGGCCTTTAAATTACCCTGATATTAATCCAATAGATTTGTAGTCGGTATTAAATTCAAGGTTGAAAAAAGACCCATTCAAGTGCTTCAAATTTCTTTGGAAAAAAAAAAGTAAACGAGTGGAAGAAAATATCTTTAGACACATGTCAGCACTTAAATCCAGACAATGCCAGAAAGGATTAAAGCAGTTATGAGAACAAAAGGAGATGCCACTACATTTTAAACACAACATACTTATTGTTTTTTTTTTTTGAACCAATATAAAATAGTATTCTAATTTCGTGAAACTCTAATAAATTCCAGATGTGAATATTTTTATTATTTGATGTTTTTTACTCTTACTTTTCATTTTAAATAATCCCTTTTATTTTTTAAATATCCTATCCTTCTATCCCACCTACATACTTTTTCTCTTCTCTACCCCTTCTCTTACAAATATCGAAACTAATATTATCGACTCAACTTCGAAAAATATACAGTTGAACCTCTCTATAAAGGACATCTAATTGCAGAGCCAAAATATCCTTTAGGGAGAGTTGCTAAATTGTAAAAATGGTATTTTTGCAAATGAGAACTGTCCTTTGTGGAGAAGTGTCCGCTAGCGGGGTGTCTGTTAAAGGGAGGTTCTACTGTAATAAAAATTTTTGATTGTTATTTTGGTATCATTACGTTTATTTGCGACTTTGCGGCCTTCTAGCGGTGCCTCCACTGATCGAGTGCCTGGACGACCGCTCGCTCAGTTAGCTTTGGCAATGCCTGGGTGGCCCTACCAATAACTCACACCTGCTCGCTGTGAAAATTGTCTCGTATTTCAGGTTTAAAAATGATAGCCAAATTCTAAAAGTTTCTGTGTGACACATTGAGCCCTATTGGTAGATACCTATATTTTTTAAATCCCTTAAGAAGTTATCTTAACAGGAGAAAATCCCAATTCTATTGAATATATATTAGAAATGTTTTAAAATAAAAGGTTATTACTTTTTTTATACACTCATGGACAAAATTTAAGAAAGTTTCTTATTTTTATGTCGCCGGTTGTCTTTTTTTTTATGATATTTATACTACAAGTAGTTTTATTAGAAACAAATTATTTATTTCGTAACCAAAATGATCTAGAACTAGATTAAAAACGCTTGAAGGCTAAAACATCTCAAATAAATTTAAAACATTGTCCTCTTTGTTACAATGTCTAATAAAGGTATTTATTCCCTTATCTATTTTCAAACATATATATATAATTAACCCCGGCCTGTCACTGTTACCATCTGACCAGAGATGACATTCTGGGACATCTAACGGTGGGAAAACGTGGCATGATACACCTTGATGTATCACCTGTTGCTAGTCTATTAATGTCTCCCCCAGGATCACAACTACATTACAGAATATCTATATAGTGAATGTAGTTATTATATATATAATTAGGGAATGTGTGGAAAAAATATTTATTTTTGGGCTTATAATTTTCTTAGTATTAGAAAAGTAAAACAATTGACAATGAATTATCATTTAGTGAATTTATTCTATAACTAGACGAATGGCCCGGGCAACGCCCGGGGTTTACCCGAGTGCGAATATATTTTAAAAACGTTGTCTTGGGTGGTCGCTATAGACAGGGTGGTCTGTATAGACAGGTGTATGTATCACACAGCCGATAACAGGGTTGTCTAGGGTGGCGGCTATAGACAGGGTGGTCTGTATAGACAGGTGTATGTATCACACTGCTGATAACAGGGTTGCCTGAAGTGACCGCTATAGACAGGGTGGTCTGTATAGACAGGTGATTGTAACACACTGATGTAAACAGGGTTGCCTAAAGTGACCGCTATAGACAGGGTGGTCTGTATAGACAGGTGGATGTATCGCACAGCTGATAACAGGGTTATCTAGAATGGCCGCTATATACAGGGTGGTCTGTATAGACAGGTGGATGTATCACACAGCTGATAACAGGGTTGTCTAGAGTGGCCGCTATAGACAGGGTGGTCTGTAAAGACAGGTGAATGTATCGCACAGCTGATAACAGGGTTATCTAGAATGGCCGCTATATACAGGGTGGTCTGTATAGACAGGTGGATGTATCACACAGCTGATAACAGGGGTGTCTAGAGTGGCCGCTATAGACAGGGTGACCTGTATAGACAGGTGGATGTAACACACTGCTGATAACAGGGTTGTCTAGAATGGCCGCTATAGACAGGTGGATGTAACACACTGCTGATAACAGGGTTGTCTAGAATGGCCGCTATAGACAGGTGGATGTAACACACAGCTGATAACAGGGTTGTCTAGTGGGGGGCAGGGAGGACACGTGTTCGCTGGCAGCCAATGGGCGCGCATTCTATCCGTGAGCTTCAGACATACAGACAAACAGACAAACAGACAAAAAGACAGAATAAGGCAAATATATAAGTAGATTTAATCTACACACAGAAATATATTAATTTCAAGGATTGAAGGTTTGGATCAAGTCGTTTAAATTGAACGTCGTTTATTATTATTATTCTTTCAGATGGCCTGATGCAATTCAAACATTGGTATATATTGTAAAAAAAAAAACTTTTTGATATGCCTCTTTTCATATATAGATTTAACAATGTATTGATCTATTTTGAGAATATTTAGGATATGAGCCGAATATAGCAAACACAATAGTAGATAGGTCTAATGATTAACCTATTAAAACTTCTGGAGGGCTTAACCCTTTATATAATCTAAGATTTATCATCAAATTTAATTTTAGAGTGATTTCGGATATCACATTGAATCACTCTCTTCTCTATAAGCTCCTGCACCCATTGAGTGGGACGAGGAACGCGAGAATCAGATAATGGAGATACTTGAAAAATGTAACGATGTAACTTTCCTAAGCCCCCTATTATGAGGAAAATATAATCAGGAGAAATATCACGTTCGCGGTTCTATACCGCAGTGATAGGAATCATCTCCTCGAGATACTCTCGCCTGAAAACAAGATTATTCTCTCCAAATTCCTCAACATTGTCCTCGAGCATGTTGGGGACAAGAACTCTGTCATTGACAAGGGCCTGTCTGAACTCAAGGCGGCTTTAAGCTCCTGATAGGATCCAGATGTCCCTTCGGAGAAGGCTCCGTCTCGTGTAAATATTTATCTTTATTTTTAACTCTAATTGTAAACACACTCTCATTTTGCTGTTGACTAGATGTCAATAAATTACTTTTAATTGTCAAATTGTCACTCTCTTCTCTATAAACGACTTTAGGGTTCTATTCATCACCACTGATGGTTGGTAGAGGGCAGCACAACCAGGAATGTCCCTTTCTGCCTCAATGCTCAAACAACGAGGACTACTTGCTTTGATCTACCCAGACGTCCCTTCCGCTTCCGCTTTTTCCCTTCCTGACCGGATTTTGATATTCAAGGAGAGGAAAGGGGGAGGGGGGAGTTCAATTTCCGGAGACTATATATTGCTCACCACATAATGTATATATCCTTGATCATAAATGATTCAATACGACATTAAAACAAAACGTTTAAAAAGTGAAAATCAAAGCAAAGGATAATTAGGGTAGTAAAATATTGATAAAGAGAGAAAGATATAAAATCTCTATCATTATTTTGCAACTATATGATTATTTTCTTTTTTTACTCAAATATAAACATTCATACCCTGACTTATAATTTAATAATATTAATTTATTTATTTCAATTTAAAGCGCTATGTCCTACTAGGGACACTTGCACTGTCATACATGTATACCTCTACATTTGTCTATACATATTTACAATAATTTTAGGCCGTAAAGAATAGTCATATGATATTAACAAGGAGAAAGAAAGAGAGAAAAAAAATTGCCAACAAAATATTGTTTGTTCATTTATATTTATTATTAAAAGAGAAGATAAAAAAATATGTATGAGTTTAAACATTATAAGGACAAATAAATATCTGGAATTTTAACGAAAATAGAGAACTGTGTAAAAAAGAAAGAAATTTTATAATTTAATAATATCATAAAGCCTCTAGGTCTAAGTTTCTTACACAATTATATTTCCCTAGCTTTTGGGATAATATGCCCTTCAATAGAAGCAACTAGGAGTATAACTTCCAGCTAACTATAATTCTATTTGTACGTAGAAAGACATATCCCCCTTTAATTATACATCAGAACGATGCACTGATGTACAATGAAAAAGGAAGAGATATTTCTCGACCTACATGAATATAATCCTCCCGCAATTCTATATTGTATAATTCTATATTTTCTATAACACACAATTCTCCGAGTATAATTAGCTCATTTTTAAGTGCAAAAATGGATGAATTATTTCTAAAAACAAATTAAACATTCCAAAGCTTTTTCCCGTTTGGAATTCCAACATTTTTCCGTTCGAATTTTTATAATTCCCAGTTTACAACGAACCATGGAAATTTTAAGGGATTTTTATCAAAAATTGAAGCGGTTGAAGACTCTAGCTGTCATTGTGGCAACGAATTCCAGGACTCGAGACACCTACTGCTTGAAGACCCACTCTTTTTTAGCGCTAGACAACAGACAGTAAACAATGTTGTAGATCTATAACAATTTGTAAATAGCAGAGAGAATTATCATAGATTTAACTATTTTTGTAAACATATTTATGATTATATTTCAAACCTGAAAGGTTCAGGTTCCTAATATATATTATTGTTTCTCTTTTTTATTTTTAATTACTTTTTCTTGTGTTTATAACCGTTTCTGTTTAAAAAAAATGTAAATCGACGCAATTATCCCTAGCCGGGATATCGCGTTTTGTGTGTTGAAATAAATAAAATAACTACTAGTTGTTCCTGTTGAAGGGCATATTAGCCCGAAATCTAGAGAAATAAAATTGTGCAAGAAACTTAACCCTGGGTACTTTTTGATATTATTAAATATCTATACTTTGTTTTCTTTTTCTGCATGTTTATGTTCCCCCATGCTCTGAAAACCTTTTTATTGATTTATTAAGAATAATCTATGAACAATTTAAGGGCTTGTTGAGGTACAGCCTGCTCAATGATGACGAAGGCCACCAGCTAGAAACGCGTACCTGAAACTTTTTTACATATAAATATTACGATGCACTAGCGCGCCATCTGTTATGAAAATTAGAAACTATTTTAGACGCGTAAGATTCTTTTTGAAATTAAACAATTTCTACTGCCCTCACTGCAGTGGAAAAAATTAATGGGAGGACCTGGCTCATCAGTGGTGAACCCTTCCAGCGGTTTCGCCAGTTTAATCTACCATACCGCTGTTATATTGCATTTTTGGAACTTCCTTTTATAGTGATACTGATGTTAGACTCTTGGAATGGGTATTTTAGATGAACTATGCATTAGTCGGAATAAATAACAACTATTCGTTGATTTTTAAGACATCAGCAACTTTCAGTTGTACGATATGGAGATTCCTTTTTCTTAATTTATCCACCTGATCCCAGTACAATTTCACATTTGTGCTATTTTTTCATAGATATATTTACAGTAGAAAACTTGGATAATTCGAAAACGTCTTTAATTCAAATATTTATCTTGGTCCCTAGAATTTTAAGCCTTTTTTATTCAAAACGTTTTTAACCTTTAAAGTACTCGCGTGGGGTCTGATAGATCCCAGACACACTTATTTCATTAAATATCTAGAATTCTATAAAACATTTAAAGCTCAAAACTTTAGTAGCTTAATTTTATATGACAATTAATATGCAGACATATAATAATTTAATTTTGTTGCCCTATAATAGACAATAAAATGGAGATGGGGTCTATTGGACCCAGGGCGAGTAATAACGTAACTTTAATTTTCAAGCATGGTGAAATAGGTAAGCTGCCTTAATTCGATTTTTTTTTTGTCTCTTGGTTTTCGAATTATTCAATTTCGACTGTATATATGTTTATATATATATTTATTTAAATAGAGCAATCCATTAATAAATCTTTAATTAAAAAGGTATATATTGGTAAAATAAATGATATTTTGATCCAATATATGTCTTTTAAATTAAATATATATTACTTATATTTGATTTTGGAGATTTCCCTAAGTGAAACAATTTATACGACTGAGTGTGCTTATAACGTCTTTGTAGATACAAACACTCTAGCCACCCATTAGTTTGTTGCTAGGAGAATCTGAGGAAACACCACTGCGGAGATAACCCTGGCAACATCAGGAAAGGAACGAGGAGGAAATGCCTGACGACCTTGGGCGTTCGCTTCCCCGTAGCGCCGGAGTGCTGCCCTCCCGTTCAGGTAGAGGTGTTCTGGAGTCTACAGTAAATGTAGGGAATCAACTACAACGGTATCTATTAGGGTGCTGTAGTTTTAGAGATCTACAGTATTGATTAACGTATAGAATAGCGAATATGCTGTTGTACAGAAAGGTTGCTGATGTGTTGGACATCTCCAGGTAGTTTAAAGGAAAAGAGACATATGTACAGCGTGTATGGTTGTTGGTATGTTGGACATCTCCAGGTAGTTTAAAGGAAAAGAGACATATGTACAGCGTGTATGGTTGTTGGTATGTTGGACATCTCCAGGTAGTTTAAAGGAAAAGAGACATATGTACAGCGTGTATGGTTGTTGGTATGTTGGACATCTCCAGGTAGTTTAAAGGAAAAGAGACATATCTACAGCGTGTATGGTTGTTGGTATGTTGGACATCTCCAGGTAGTTTAAAGGAAAAGAGACATATGTACAGCGTGTATGGTTGTTGGTATGTTGGACATCTCCAGGTAGTTTAAAGGAAAAGAGACATATGTACAGCGTGTATGGTTGTTGGTATGTTGGACATCTCCAGGTAGTTTAAAGGAAAAGAGACATATGTACAGCGTGTATGGTTGTTGGTATGTTGGACATCTCCAGGTAGTTTAAAGGAAAAGAGACATATGTACAGCGTGTATGGTTGTTGGTATGTTGGACATCTCCAGGTAGTTTAAAGGAAAAGAGACATATGTACAGCGTGTATGGTTGTTGGTATGTTGGACATCTCCAGGTAGTTTAAAGGAAAAGAGACATATGTACAGCGTGTATGGTTGTTGGTATGTTGGACATCTCCAGGTAGTTTAAAGGAAAAGAGACATATGTACAGCGTGTATGGTTGTTGGTATGTTGGACATCTCCAGGTAGTTTAAAGGAAAAGAGACATATGTACAGCGTGTATGGTTGTTGGTATGTTGGACATCTCCAGGTAGTTTAAAGGAAAAGAGACATATGTACAGCGTGTATGGTTGTTGGTATGTTGGACATCTCCAGTGAAAGTGTCACGTAGAGAGAGGACCCAGCCATCCAATAATATAGAAATCTCGCACGACATGTTTACTCTACAGTCAATCATACAATCTACGTCAAAAGTTATGATCATTGAGATTTTATTTAACTAAATCTGCAAGGGAACAAATAATGCATATTTCACTTTCCCCACCAAGACTTCGTCATGTAGAGGAACAATTACCAGTTCTAGAAGGAGGCTGCTGAAGTTAAACATTTCCGAAAATGAATAGGTATAGAAAGACAAAACTGGGTGTTCTGACAAAGTGTTGAATCTAGAAAACTCTGAGATTGTAGATAAGGTATAGAAAGACAAAACTGAGTGTTCTGACAAAGTGTTGAATCTAGAAAACTCTGGGATTGTAGATAAGGTATAGAAAGACAAAACTGAGTGTTCTAACAAAGTGTTTAATCTAGAAACTCTGGGGTTGTAGATAAGGTATAGAAAGACAAAACTGAGTGTTCTGACAAAGTGTTGAATCTAGAAAACTCTGGGATTGTAGATAAGGTATAGAAAGACAAAACTGAGTGTTCTGACAAAGTGTTGAATCTAGAAAACTCTGGGATTGTAGATAAGGTATAGAAAGACAAAACTGAGTGTTCTAACAAAGTGTTGAATCTAGAAAACTCTGGGATTGTAGATCAGGTATAGAAAGACAAAACTGAGTGTTCTGGCAAAATGTTTAATCTAGAAAACTCTGGGATTGTAGATAAGGTATAGAAAGACAAAACTGAGTGTTCTGACAAAGTGTTGAATCTAGAAAACTCTGGGATTGTAGATAAGGTATAGAAAGACAAAACTGAGTGTTCTGAAAAAGTGTTGAATCTAGAAAACTCTGAGATTATGGATAAGGTATAGAAAGACGAAACTGAGTGTTCTAACAAAGTGTTGAATCTAGAAAACTCTGGGATTGTAGATAAGGTATAGAAAGACAAAACTGAGTGTTCTGACAAAGTGTTGAATCTAGAAAACTCTGGGATTGTAGATAAGGTATAGAAAGACAAAACTGAGTGTTCTGGCAAAATGTTTAATCTAGAAAACTCTGGGATTGTAGATAAGGTATAGAAAGACAAAACTGAGTGTTCTGACAAAGTGTTGAATCTAGAAAACTCTGGGATTGTAGATAAGGTATAGAAAGACAAAACTGAGTGTTCTGACAAAGTGTTGAATCTAGAAAAATCTGGGATTGTAGATAAGGTATAGAAAGACAAAACTGAGTGTTCTAACAAAGTGTTGAATCTAGAAAACTCTGGGATTATAGATAAGGTATAGAAAGACAAAACTGAGTGTTCTGACAAAGTGTTGAATCTAGAAAACTCTGAGATTGTAGATAAGGTATAGAAAGACAAAACTGAGTGTTCTGAAAAAGTGTTGAATCTAGAAAACTCTGAGATTATGGATAAGGTATAGAAAGACGAAACTGAGTGTTCTAACAAAGTGTTGAATCTAGAAAACTCTGGGATTGTAGATAAGGTGTAGAAAGACAAAACTGAGTGTTCTGACAAAGTGTTGAATCTAGAAAACTCTGGGATTGTAGATAAGGTATAGAAAGACAAAACTGAGTGTTCTAACAAAGTGTTGAATCTAGAAAACTCTGGGATTGTAGATAAGGTATAGAAAGACAAAACTGAGTGTTCTGGCAAAATGTTTAATCTAGAAAACTCTGGGATTGTAGATAAGGTATAGAAAGACAAAACTGAGTGTTCTGACAAAGTGTTGAATCTAGAAAACTCTGGGATTGTAGATAAGGTATAGAAAGACAAAACTGAGTGTTCTGAAAAGTGTTGAATCTAGAAAACTCTGAGATTATGGATAAGGTATAGAAAGACGAAACTGAGTGTTCTGACAAAGTGTTGAATCTAGAAAACTCTGGGATTGTAGATAAGGTATAGAAAGACAAAACTGAGTGTTCTGACAAAGTGTTGAATCTAGAAAACTCTGGGATTGTAGATAAGGTATAGAAAGACAAAACTGAGTGTTCTAACAAAGTGTTGAATCTAGAAAACTCTGGGATTATAGATAAGGTATAGAAAGACAAAACTGAGTGTTCTGACAAAGTGTTGAATCTAGAAAACTCTGGGATTGTAGATAAGGTATAGAAAGACAAAACTGAGTGTTCTGAAAAAGTGTTGAATCTAGAAAACTCTGAGATTATGGATAAGGTATAGAAAGACGAAACTGAGTGTTCTAACAAAGTGTTGAATCTAGAAAACTCTGGGATTGTAGATAAGGTATAGAAAGACAAAACTGAGTGTTCTAACAAAGTGTTGAATCTAGAAAACTCTGGGATTGTAGATAAGGTATAGAAAGACAAAACTAAGTGCTCAGATAAAGTTCTGAATCAAGAAATATCGGGATTGGGAATAAAAGGTATAAAGACAAAACTAGAACATTCTGAAAAATATTTAGGAACTATCACACACACACATTGAGGATATTCCATCAGCACTGTACCAACTTACCATTAGAAGTCGAAGTTGTTATGGAATTTATTGTTCAATTGTACTCAAATATAGCAATAGAACTCTATAATTTCTACAGATCAATTGTAAATAGATTCATACAGGTAGTGGAGAAAAGTTTTAGAACAGATGTGTAAATAAATCCCTTTTCAAACAAAGGCTCACGTGCAGAATGGGAAAAGGGAGAAAAAAAACTGTATTATTTTGTTGTTGTATGGCGAATTCATACAGGGCAATGGGCCCTAATAAAAGCCTTTTTGTTGTTGTTGTTTAATTATACTCAATTCACTCTTTAGAAAGAAGAATTCAAGGCAGAAAACGGAATAAGCGTTATAGGGAAAGACAAATCTAATTGATTTCAACCAAGAGACAAACTGAAAAAAAAAGAAGAAAGAATAGTTTAATGACGCTATTTTTGATTAGTGCATACATTTTACAACATTTATAACCTATTACCCAATGGAAGATATAACAGAGTTGATATAGATTTGAAATAAAATAGTGGACTAATAAGTCAGACAAAAATCTCTTAACTCTATGTGTAGGAGGTTTTTATTGACAGAGGTCAATAAAATTGTTTTAAACTCTACATCAGGACATCCCATTGGATGTAGATATTGGGTAAAGTATGGAGAGAATTGTGTAGAATCTACAACTACGGATTCTCATTAGTTTGGTTTTCAAAAAGATCCCGCACACTTTTAATAATTCTAAGACAATAGGTAAATGCTCGCAATGCAAAGGTAAATTTGTTTAGACTAATTTAAGTAGTTTATTGGTATAATGAAATATCCTGCTTGGACTACAACAGATTCGGATCATATTGACCTTTTAAAAATAGCATTTTTGATGATGCTTGAACAATCGGTAAATGCTCGTAATACATAAGTAAAGTTGCTGAGATTAGTTTTTCACAAAAACCTGCATGCGTTTTTTTTTTAACTCAGCAAGGAATTGCATTACTTGAACTTATAACGGAGTCAGGTACTTTTGGCTTTTCAAGAAAGAGAACTTTTGATGCTGCTTGAACAATCGGTAAATACTCGTAATGCATAAGTAAAGGTGATGCAATTAGTTTTTAAAACCTGCAAGTGTTTTTTTTTTAAATTTTACTCAGCAAGGAATTGTATTGCTTGGACTTATAACGGATTCAAGTAATTTTGGTCTTTCAAGATTCTGCATACTTTGGATGCTGCTAGGACAATCGCGTGGCGGAAGAGGCGAAGTAGGTCTGGAGCTTAGGATCCTGGTAGGGCCACCACCCAAGACGTGAAGGCTTCTCCCGAGACGTGGGGATAGGTAGACCACCCCAGCTATGTCCCAGCAAGTCTGTGGAAGGGACCCCCACCATAGAATTCCTTTTCCCATGAACGCCCATTGTATAATACATACAGTGGGTCACAACGTTCGATCGCGAATAAAATGATTGTAATAAGGACAATCTGTAAATGCTCATCGTGAGTCGAGCAGCTGCGATCAGAAATAAGCGAATATGGTTAAGAAACAAGTTGTGTTGATTGAACTATAGTGAAATCTGTCAGATCTACGGCACGTTGTGAAGCCACCACACATGTAAAATTTCACCAGGTTTTTCCTTATTAGGTTTTCCTCAAGTTGTCCTCGGCATTTCCTTTCTCTCAGGAAGGTTCCATCATTCTCCAGAGATCTCATTATCTGCACCAACTTGTTGTGTTCACAGAATACCAACGCAAATACACAACCTACCGATTGTTGCCTGGACATATTTACAATATTTTACCATTCATAAATAACGGTCCATAAGTTTATATAAGTGGGATTCATAAATAATTATTTAATAATCTATTGATGAGTTTAGCTCGTTCAGTGTGAAGTCTCTCGAGAAAATATCTTGTTAATGGTAATTTATTGCTTGTGTAATTAACTTGTTTATATTATTTTTTATATTCCTGTCTTCATTCGTATAGCTGAAATTGGAAGTGCTTGGAAGATATTCAGCAATTATGTCAGCCATCTGTTTGTTCGTTCTCGCTGTTCTATTCATATCGGTTAGAGTATTGGAGGATTGGTGTGGGTTTTGATTATTTTCTAACACTTTAATTATAATTAGTGTGTTGGAAAACAATCAATAATTTACAACTGAAATATTGGTAAAATAAATGATATTTTGATCCAATATATGCCTTTTTAATAAAAAAAATTTACAATTTAATAAACACAACAGTGACGCTGAACTCGTTTATACAAAATAACCCTTGTTTATATCAATTGATTTTATAAAATAAAGCTTTCAGGGCTAAGTTTCTTGTTCAACTTTTAATTTCAAGCTTTCGGACTTGTCAGTCCTTCTACAGGAGTATCACGTTAATAAATTAATATATGGTAGAAGAGATATAGCCACGTTTGAAGTGTAAAAGGGAGATCAAGAGGAAAGTGGTGAGTTTCTTTATTGAGCTGTACACAAGCTTTCGGACGTCACCCGTCCTTCATCAGGTGTTGACATGAATAAGAAGGAGATGCTATATTTATAAGCGACAGTTTAAAAGTATTAAAAATATTAAAAACAATCTGATGCACGCCCGCGAGAGCACATGCTAATAACAAAATATTTTCAATTTTACTCTGTATAAATATTATTTTGAGTTTGTATAAAGAATATCAGCCCGTTGAAAATCTGTATACCTAAGACGAAGTGAGAAAGGCGGACAACGAGAGGCGAAGACAAAAGCAAGAAAAAACAACAATAAAAATAAAAAATAAAAATAAAAAATCAGCGGAATAAAGATAAAGTTAAAAGTTACGAAGAAGGTGTATCTGAGGTAGAATAAAAAACAGAATATTGGGGCGGGAGGTCAATCTTTCTGTTGAGGCTGGGGGTAGTATTAGAAACAAGGGCTTCAAGAACTAAGCGTTGGTATTTGTTTGCTATATCGCTATAAATGGGGGTTGTGTTGTCGAGATTGAAGGAATGTCCGGACTCGGCGATATGTTGGTATATGAGCGATTTTTTGTCTTTCGAGCGGATGTTACGGGCGTGTTCACTGGCTCTGATGGCGATTGTTCGGCCTGTTTCTCCAATGTAGTGTAAATCGCAATCGTTACAGGGAATTTTGTAAACGGCGTTGGAAAGGGATTGGGGGTTACGTTTGGCGGAGCTTTTTGTGATAGGATGTCTTAAGAAGGTGTGAAGGGAAGGTGTGCACTTGTAAAAAGTGCGAATGCCGTATTTACGTAAAAAGGAACCAATACCGGAATTCGTGGTGGAGTATGGGAGGACGCAGGTGCTTTTAAATACAGGAGGTGTGGTTCTTTTTTGGTTGGGTGTGAAAAAATGCAGGTCGATAAAACTGCGTGGATAGCCCGCGGACAGGAGATGCGAGTAGACCGTACGCCTCTCGTACAGTTATCAGCGTCATGCACAATTCTTTCTTAATCAATTCTGTCACCGTTTGCTTTTGGTTCAGTGGTAGAATGCTCGCCTGCCACGCGGGCGCCCCGGGTTCAATTCCCGGCCGATGCATTTTTTTTTTACAATTTTTAAAACTCATTTATATTATTAAAATATATGTGCTTTTCCTGTCTATGAACAGATTTATGGTCTATGTACACAAGTATACAAGTATGCATACAAGTTATTTGCAAATTGCGTGGCAAATTTGCCCTTTCGCTCTCAAGCAGCGCCTCTAGCGGTGAAGATGGGAGGTATTATCAGCTGACCTAATGTACATGTAAAACGTGTTTTAACAAGACATAGAGAAAAATCTGGAAAAGATATTTTTCGGATTTTTAGTCAAGAAAAATAAATTGACAGGTTCTGGGAAAAAAGTAGTTGTTTTTTATTCATAAAATGATGATGACAATATTGCTGTATCATATTTGATTATCAGATACAAAATTATATCCGGAAAAATTCCAAAAAGCAGAGACCACGGGTGAAGCCAGTTCATTTTTAGTATGCAGGAACAAATTTCTAACAGAAAAACATTCATTCGAGCAGAAGACACAAAGCCAGATCATCTCTTTATAAAAATATCGCTTCTCAGACACAAAGTTTGGAGCGGGACGTTTCACAAGAATGACATCCACGGCGCCAATTTATAATTGTAACGAATAGTATTTGAATAAAAGCATTTAATCGGGTAAAACCCGGTCATTGCCCGGGTCATTCGGCTAGTTGATAATAATACTATTTTTATATACAATTTATTATTTATATATTTTAAATATTTATGATATTGAAAGGGAGATAAAATATATTACATTATTTTCAATATCATTAATATTTTAAATATGTAAATAATAATTTGTATATATAAATAGTATTTATCATCAATTTATTATCGTGATAATCCTGTAGAAGGATTGACAAGTCCGAAAGCTTAAAAATAAAAAGTTGAACAAGAAACTTAACCCTGGAAGTTTTATTTATTTTATAATATTATAAATCAGAGAAGAAGGTTTATTTCTAATCAGTTGATTTAAATCTCCAGGATATACACCAATACCTCGCTTTGCGTCGTTTCGTTTTGCGTTTTTTTTCGAAGTTGCGTTGCTGCTTAATTTTTACTGATTTTCACTGTGCGTCGTTAGATTTTCGAAGTTGCGTTGTTTTGGTTTCGAGTCTTTAATTTTTTTTTTTTTTAATTTTTTTCCTAAAATATGGCAACACCTTTGTTTTGATTGCGCCTTCACATATTTTCACTTTGCGTCGTTTCAATTTGCGTCGTGTTTTTTTGGAACGTAACCCCGACGCAAAGCGAGGTATGGGTGTATACATTAAACGATACAACAGGTTTATCTGGATATGAGTTTATTTTGATTAACGCAATCTCTCACACACACACACGCTGGCGAGCGGCCGCGTTTTTTGCGAGCTCCGCCGTTTTCGCCTCTGGCGTGCGTGTTGTGGCAGTTAATATGCCGAATTTGGTACTGGCGAATAGCCCGGAATCAGCTGATTCAGTGCCTGAAAGGCCCAGCTTTGTATCCGAAACTGGTGAGGAAAAATCACCAAAAAAACTAACTACAGAAGAAAACTTCTAAAGAAATTTCTGAAAATCAAAAATATGCTAATCCGCCGGAAGGCGCTAAGCATGTAAATCTGGCCGCCGCGCGTGGTGACGTCACGGCGCCGAAGACTGCTGCTTCGACCAGCGCAACTCCAGCTAGCCCGGCCTCGCTCAACTGGGCCGACAGCGAGATGGCGGAGGTGGATGACAACGAGGGCTTCATCGTCGTGAAGGGCAAGAAGAGGCGCCGCGGCTCAACATCACCTGAGCACGCTGCAAGGCAGCCCAACAAGCCTGGAGAGCAGCGCAGCTCCCAGCAGCGGAAGCGGCCAGCAGGGCCGAGAGCAGTGCCGCCTCAGGAGATCAAGGCGACGCGCGCCAACATCGCCGACGCCAGGGCGAGGCAGGCCACAACCAACCACGAAAACTACATCTTCGTGGAGCTGTGCCCTGACATCCCGGACTACTCCTACCTCCGGGCAATCGGCGACCTGGTCGGAGGGCCCAAAAACATCGCCCACTTTGGCAGGATGAACGGCCACTACATCGTGGGCCTCGCGAGCAAGAACCTTGCGAGCCGTTTGGTGGAGGAGGGCCTGAACATCGAGGGGAACACTCCTCAAGGTCTTCCCCTTCCGCAAGAGGGCCGAAAGGATCATCGTGGCCAATCTCCCCGGCTTTGTAGAGGACGCCACCATCGTGCAGGCTCTGCGTAAATACGGAGACATCACCTCCATCGCCCCCATCATGATCAAAATGGGGGAGCTCGCCTTCAGCGACGGCCGCCGGGAGGCGTTCATCCTGCTCCACCAGGGCGTAAGGCTGGAGACCCTGCCCGCCCGACTAACCATCGAGTCCAAGGGAGACACCCTATCTGCCTTCCTCTCCTTCGGAATTAAATGTTCCAAATGCGGAAGGCAGGGCCACCGCAGAGCTAGCTGCCCATCGCTCGCCAGGCAAGGGAACAGCAGCCCCAGGCAAGCAGCGTCTCCCATCGACGCAAGGCCTCCCCCCCCCTCCTTCTCCTCCTCCTCAGCAGCCAAGGAAGCCGGCACCGGCGCTGCAACACCGGCGTCCCCTGTCCAACCGGCGAAAACATCAACAGAGTCTCCGGCGATCCCCTCGGCGTCCCATCCTGCCGAACCGATGGATCTCGCCCAGCCCGCCCATGCCGCCCTTCCTGCTCCCCTGGCTGTCCCGAGGCCCCTCGAGCCTCGCATCTCTCCGCTCGACCACGAGATGTCGGTGGAGAAGCTGACCTCACCTCCCTCCACGCCTGCCCGGGGAAAGGCCGCACTCGAACAGCTGCTGGAGCACCTCGGGAAGTCCCCTAACATCTCCATCGACTGGGATAAGTTGCCCGACCTAAACCGCGAGGAGGCTCAGAAGCTCCTCACCTCAGAGACCACCATGAAGAGGAGAGCGTCCACGCTGACCCCGGCACAGGTCAAAGCCCTCAACAAGCTGCACGATACCATCAAGCCCTTGTGCCCAGACTCCAACTCCACAATCCGCAAGACCCTCCAAAAGACCAGGAAGGTGCTGCGTGAAGGACCGTCCCAATGAGTTACCGCGTCGCCACCATCAACGCGCGAGGGCTCGCCACTCGGAGGAGGAGCCTTGCCCTTTGTCATCTCCTCAGGCAACATCACGTGGACATCGCGTTTGTCCAGGAGACAAACGCATTTCATCTGGGCAGCGGCCAAGACCTCTGCCTCGGCTACAGTGCTGTTGTGTTGGCCCATCCCGTAGCCATCTCGGGATCCGGACTCGCCTGCGTCTTCGGACCAGGCGTAGCCGTGCTACATCAACGCATCCTGTGGCCGGGCCACATCGCCTTGGCAACCATAGATGTCCGCGGCGAGGAGATGACGGCCATCGCCGTTCATCTGGCGCATGAACCCCGGGAGAGAAACCGGCAACTGGAGCTCCTGGCGGCGACAGCGGCACAGGAGGAGGAGGGAGCCTGCTGGATCATAGGCGATTTTAACATCAGGGATCGGGGCCCCTCGTCATCATCATCATCGGATGCCCTCGCCGCTCTTCTGGACCTGGCCGCGCTGGTCGACGTGGCCACCCAGTTCGACGCCGCCCACCTGCCCACCAGAGTCGCCATGCACGGCGACCAAGTCGAATCGAACCGCCTGGACCGGATCCTCGTCCCTGCTGGAGTCCTGGATCGCGCGTCCATCTACGCGACCAGCCACTACCACCTCTCGGACCACCGCCTCGTGCTGCTCCAGGTGGGCCCACCCACCACCGCCGTCTCCTCCCCCACCCAGCCTCGCTTGGCCGCGATGCTCCGCTCGGGCCTTGCGCTCGAAAATCTGGCTGGCTACATCCGGGAGTTGGAGGAAGACACAGCGCACGATGACGACGACGGGACCTTCTGGGATAGGTGGACCTCCATCAAGGCGGGGCTGCTGGCGGAGGCCAGATCCCTGCACGACCCGCGCCAGGCTGCCAGCGACAGCTACGTCTACAGGGCGAGACGTTACATCGCGGCGCAGCTCGAGGCCTCCTCCATCCGGGCAGACTACCCATCGCTGCCGGACCTGGCACGCGCCATCCGCCTCCGTCGCCCGGTCAGCGTCATCAGGGACGAGGAGGACAACGTCATCGAGGGCCCAGAGCTTCGGCGGAGGGCGTTCGCGACCTTCCAGCCCCGCTTCGCCCGTCCCACCAGCGATCCAGCTGCGGGAGCTGCCTTCATCGCCAGCAGCGCGCCCACCACCACCACCCGCGAGCTGAGTGAGGAGGACCCGCTCCACCGGCCAGACATCAGCCCTAGCGAGATAGCCCACGCCATCGAGCACCTCCCTCGCGGAAAGGCCCCCGGCTGGGACGGCTTGCCGTGCGAGCTCCTCGTCGCCTTCAACGAGGACTTCTTCGCGGAAGCTCTGGCCCGGGTGTTCGCGGCTTCACGGCTCCGCGGTGCACTACCTCCGTCGACGCGGCGCAGCTCCATCTGCCTCGTGCCCAAGGCCCGCGGAGGTCGCGGCCTTGATGGCTACAGGCCTGTCGCGCTGCCCTCGGCCGACTACAGGGTCCTGGCCGCCATCCTTCACCGGCGCCTCAAGCCCCACCTGCGGACCCTGGTGCCGGAATGCCAAACATGCGCCGTCCCCGGGAGGTCCCCGTCATGGAACATCGCCATGGTGACGGACGCCATCGAGGAGGCCACCGCCCTGAGCTCGCCGCTGGCCGTCATGGGCGTCGACCTAGAGTCCGCCTTTGACTCATTGGACCGCGGCTTCCTGGAGTCCCTGCTAACATCCCTCCGCCTCCCGCCGGCCTTCATGGCCTGGATCAACATCCTCTACGCCGGGGCGGACGCCACCATCCGGGCCGGAGGCTTTCATACAACAGCCTTCCCCCTTCTCAACGGCCTCAGGCAGGGTTGCGCCGTAAGCGCCGCACTCTTCAGCATCGCCACGGGGCCGCTGCTACGTCGCCTGGAGTTGACCCTCGGCGTGGGGCAATGTCATCGCTTACGCCGACGACATCGTCCTCCTATTTCATCGCGAAGGAGACTTCGAACGGGTGGCGACCGTCTTCGAAGAATACAAGCAGGCCTCCGGAGTTGGCGTGAACCTCCGGAAGAGCGCTGGCCTCTGGTGCGGCGCCTGGCGCAACCGCGGCGACTCCCCTCTCGGCGCCTCCTGGTCGACCACCTCCATCAGGGTCCTCGGGCTCGACATCGCCCCCAGGAGCACCGTCGCCCACCGGGAGCAGCATCTCCTGGCCCTCCTGGAGAATGCATGCCGCAAATGGACGCCCTTCACCCGCGGCCTCTCCCTCGTCGGGCGAGCAAGAGCGGCGAACACGCTGGTGGGCTCTGTCATCCAGCACCACCTGCATGGCTACCTACCATCACCCCCAACCATCGCCAAGCTGCAGGCCCGACTGGCGAGATTCGTCTGGGGACAGGACCACACGGCGTGGCTTCCCGCCGATGTCATGGCGAGGCCAGTTGCCATCGGAGGCCTCGGCCTCCTCGACCTCGCGACCCAGCTCCAGCTCGCCTGCCTCAAGGGGGTGCAGGTCGCGCTCCGCGGGGGCAGAAATGCCTTCAGCTGGCTGGTAGAAAGCGGTGAGGCCTGGATCCACCCTCCACCGGACGGCACCCGTCTCCAGCCCCGCCGTCTCCGGCTGCTGAAGCTGTGGGAGGAGGCCTCCAACATCCTGGGCCTCAACCATCGGGCGGTCCCCACGGCTCAGCTACTGGACCTCAACATCATCGGCGGCTGCCGGTTCCTCCGCCCTCCCGACCTCCTGGCCCCTGCCCGCTGGCGCGGAGCCCGAGTCCGGGACCTTCTTGCGGAGGGCCACCTCACCGCCCGACCTACGCGCTCGGACCTGGCTGACGCCGCGGCCCTGGGCGCCTTCTGTCGGAGGCTGACCTCCGAGAACGCCGTGGGCTTCGGGGCGGAGTCTGCACCCTCATCTAGCTCTTTAGCTGCGGCCGTGGTGCTGCGAGGGACGGCTACGCCGTTCCTCAACGGCCTCACGACCCGCTCGGCCCGACGGGCCCTGGATCGCCCGCGCCTCGCCGCCACGCCCATCTCAAGGTTCACCTCGAGATGGTCGCCCACCATCGGTCCACTTCCATCTAGGATCGACTGGGCCTCGCTGCGGCGCTGCGCCTACTCGGGCCACGAGGCCGACGCGGCCCTCAAGTTGGCCCTCCACGCCCTGCCCCATCCGGCCCATCCTGCCTCGGTCGGCCCCTCCTGTCCTGCCTGCGGGTCCATCGACCGCTCCCTCGGCCACCGTTACTGGTGCTGCCGTTCCATCAGGCCTCTCATCAGAGAGGCCTTCAACATCATAGGGCGGCCCCCTGACCTGCAGGCTTGGATCTTCGGCGGGTCCGGCCTTGAGGACGACGCCCTTTCCATCTTGGCGTCGGCAAAGTTGCGAATTTATCGCTACTTTGTACAGGTTGGGCTCGGAGAAGCAGTGGAAGACCCACTCATCGCCTGGTCCAGGACCCTCCAGCGCCGAGGTTTTCTTCCTCCATCTCCCATCACCATCTTGTAAAATTTGTTTCATATATGTATATATTTTCTCTTCTCTTCTCTCTTCTTATTTTCTTTTTCTCTCCCTATGATTGAAAATATGTAATATTGTCTAAGATGACAATAAATATTTTTTAATTGTCAATTGTCACACACACAAGCTTTCAGGCATCTCTGCCCATCAACAGAAGTATATAACACGAATTATAATTTTAATTATTATTCGCTTTATATGTGTACTCCTGTAAAAGGGTAGATATAGCCCGAAATCTTGAGATTGTATCAATAAAAATGAAAAGAAAATCATCTCCAGAAACCTGCTGTATTATTTAATTGAACCCTTATACCTTGATAAAGGTTGACGTTCAGCCCTCACGACTTTGATTCCTTAAAACATATTTATATTTTTATATAATTTTATATAAATACATATTATTATTTTTTCACATTGTGTCGCGGTCTCACGCAATTCTGGCCTTAACTACCCGTTTCATGATTTTTCAGGATGCTTGAATGACCAGTTTTTTGGGTCGTCGAGGTACAGCTTGCACCACGCTGATTAGGGCCAACAGCCCGAATCGCGTCCGTGGTTAAGCTTTTCTTGATTAATCAAGAATGGGTATTTGGCCAATTCTGGAATAATTAAAAATCAACGAGAATATTTGATATTTATTCCGATAGATGGCGCAAGCCATCAGCAACTTTCAGTTGCACGATAAGGGGATGCCTTTTTTCATATTTATAACTGTTGCAAGCATGTGATTATGTGGCGACCGATGCGTCCGTAGCGAAAGGGTAAATGAGCATAAGGAAGGAACAGATCCGCATAGCAAAACATACACATAACAGTAAGCACTTTCTCAAAAATGCGAAGACGCAAGCGTCCTTAGTCGAGGTAGAAATATTTTCGTGACCACGAAGATTATATGACAATTCGTTGTTCAACGAATTTTTATAATAACCAGATTGAATGCCTTATAATAAAGAGGAATAAATAAAAAGCTATTTGTGAATCATTGATTTGGAGAACGCGATAAAAAAAATACAGATTTTTAAAAATTATTATCCCAAGTACACCTGGTACAGGCCATAATAATCATGGTGAGTAGAAGTAGTCGACTAAATTTACTGTAAATGCACCACATGTCTACACATGTGAAAAGCAGTTCGACTTTACACTTACAAATATGTTCCAGAGCCCCGTTTGGTTACTTGCACTCGTTGGTAGGGGCCATTGGAGCATTATTTTTTATTAGAAAAAAGTGTCCAATGCGGGATTCGATCCGGGGTCGTAGCGGTCGAAAACCAACGGTTTAGACCATCCTTCCACCGATCCCGAAGAATTAAAAAGTATCTATATATACTTTTTTCAACTGAGAGTAAAATGGTGAAATTTCCCTCATTCCTTGATGCTATGAAGAAGATCTGGGAATAAATGCACAGAAGAGATTGTCGAACAGAAGAAAAATATTCAAAATTTGAAAAGAGCTGTCATTGACATGGACGAAAAAAGGTGAAGGATATATTACTCTATATGTAACTCTACTGTCCTATAAGCTTATGTCCATAGTTTACTTGAAAACCATTTCTAAGATTCCATCCTTCAGTGTAGCATATAAAAGCAGAATGATCCAATACAGTATTAGAGCTCTGAGAAGCGGTCTGGTGGATTAAATTGGCGAAACCGCTGGGAGGGTTCACCACTGATGAGCCAAGCCCTCCCAATATATTTTTCATCGCAGTAAGGACAGTAGAAGTTCGTTTTATGTATAAAAGAAACATTCGCGCTTTTAATCCTTTTATTTTATATGTATAGATGGCGCGTTATTGCCTTGTGTTAATATATTACTCTGTAGATATGTTCGATAAAAATTGTTGGGGAAAAAGTCAATGTTTGTATTTGGACAAGTTAAACCATTGTCTTTGTTCAGCTACGCTCCCAATTGTAAATTTAACATTGTCTTTTTTAGCTCATATATGCTCTCAATAGAAAATTCACCATTCTCTTTGCCCAGCTACGTTCTCAATGGATAATTTCCCATTGTTCGTTGCTCAGCTACGCTCCCAGTTGAAAATTCACCATTTTCTTTTCAAAGCTACGCTCCCAATGGTAAATTTACAAATGTCTTTACTCAGCTATGCTCCCAATGGGAAATTTACCATTGTCTTTGCTCAGCTACGCTCTCAATGGATAGTTTCCCATTGCCGTTGCTCAGCTACGCTCCCAATGGAAAAATTACCATTGTCTTTGCTCAACTACACTCCCCAATGGAAAATTTACCATTGTCTTTGCTCAGCTACGCTCCTAATGGTAAATTTATCATTGTCGTTGCTCAGCTACGCTCCCAGTTGAAAATGTACCATTTTCTTTTCACAGCTACGCTCCCAATGGTAAATTTACAAATGTCTTTGCTCAACTACGCTCCCAATGGTAAATTTACAAATGTCGTTGCTCAGCTACGGTCCCAATGGAAAATTTACCATTGTCTTTGCTCAGCAACGGTCCCAATGGTAAATTTACAAATGTCTTTGCTCAGCTACGCTCCCAATGGTAAATTTACAAATGTCTTTGCTCAGCTACGCTCCCAATGGAAAATTTGCCATTGTCTTTGCTCAGCTACGCTCCCAATGGAAAAATTTACCATTGTCTTTGCTCAGCTACACTCCCCAATGGAAAATTTATAATTGTCGGTGCTCATCTACGTTCCAAGTATAAAATTTATCATTGTCTATGCTCAGCTACGTTTCCAACGGAAAATTTACAAATGTATGTCCAGCGACGCTTCTCCCATTGGATATGTTAACCTTGATGTATACGTATAGGCTTCAAAAAAAAAAAAATAAATAAATAAATAAAGGAAATTATATGGTTAATTTTTTTTAATCTTTCAACTAATATAAATCTTAAACTTGTAAACATTTTGTTAATGTAAATTAATTATGTTATCAAATAATAAAAATATATATTAAAACTTGTATTTTAATTACATTTTGGTGTTCTTTTAAAAATCGATATTTTTAAAGTCCATAACATTTTTGGAAACGGGATGTACTTTTTTAGCCACTTAGGGAGGACCATTATTCTGAAAGTGTATATCCTCTAGATACTTCCTTGATTCACCAGAGTCCCATATACTTCTACGGATTTCCTTGGAGGAGCCGTCTCCATAAGTTTAATTGTTGGCGTGGCAAGGAAGTGGGGTTTGAGGAAATGGCCACTGAGACAATGTGGCCACAAGGCTGGAGATAAGTTATCAGTAAATGTTGCTTAATCCTCCTTTCTTTCAAAGTTACCCACAGTTTGGTATTGATTTATTAAAATGTACTCTCATCTTCGAGCATGTCTTGAGTGTTGTCTTCTAACCCGTGTTTCCTACACTGTGATATACCCGCACGATGTATGTCTCTAACTCAACGGCCATTGCCGCAATCTTTCTCGTCTCTCTCTTGTCTCTTTCTTCACCCACCTCATCTACCTTCTCTGCCTGGATGTACAGGTGTCTCAAATTTATACAACTTTTTCTCTTCCTTTATACCTCTTTATACAAAGAAGCAAAACTTGGAAGAAAAAGAGTTTTTTTTAGCCCTTTTTTTAATTCTTTCTCATTCCATTTGTATGACCATCAAATATTCCAGTGATGAGCTTTTTTGGCTATTTTGTATACTTTTATACTATATATATATGTCATAATTTGTATATAATTGTATGCACCCCCGACCCACTATGCATGTACAATGTATGATTTTCAAAGATTTAATAAAGAATAAGGTAACTGGAGGAAAGAAAGTAGCAACAAGACATAGGAAGCAGGCTAAAAGCGGGCACAAGTATAAATAACTTGTACAGTCAATACTTCCTGGCAAGCCCGGACGTATCTGGTATCCGCAGAAGTTATATTAGTAGAGAGACGCCCAATATTTCCGGCCTGGACCGGACGTATTTGATAACCGCGGAAGTAATAAGAGTCGAGCACACCCAATACTTCCTGACAAGATCGGCGGTATCTTCCACCAAAGAAAGCCGCAGAACCAATTAGAAAGTCTCCCCTAAATAGGTCAACCAATAGAAAAACGGGCACGTTCCATCCTTCGACCAATGGGAAGGAAGACAACTCGTGGTGTTAAATCGAAAAGCAAGAATAGTCAGTAGTGACTTGGCTCCCACCGAGTTCAGATCAGTAGTGCTTTGGCTCCCAAGGAGGTGACATCGGCTCTGAACCTCTCTCCCTCTGCTCATCCCGTAGCTAAGTACAATCACCACCATGTGATCAGATAATTAACAATCAAAACCCGCTTCGCTCTTCTCAAGCTTTCTTTCCTCCAACCCAGTTGCCTTTTATTTTCAAACCCCATCACGTGTCCTGATTATTCCTAACTGTATGCTTCACTTGCCACTCAACGACTGCGTTTCAACCAATCCTCACCATTCAAATCGAACAACAAGAAATTCCGCAACGATATTGTCACAGAACGGTTAAGTCGACAGGATTCTACAACAGTGTAATACATCAAATATTGCAGTGTAATAACTTTGGATATATTACATATATATATATTATATATGTGTCATATCGGATAAAATGTACTCTGAAGATAGATTTAGAACAAATCGAGTCATTTTTGATATTACAGAAGTGGTTGCTAAAGGAGACCTTTTATTTATCAAGTGTATTTCTCATGGAAAGCTTATTGGCATTGGTTCTTTAAATGTTTCAAGAGATTCCTCTCTCTCTCTCTCTCATGCGTGGTGTCGCTGGGGACCCATTGGCGATCTTCCATCAAACTCTTCAGCGGTGGCAGAGGCGCCATGTACATAGTTGTATTTTTTAATCATTTTAAAATCTTTATTTTTTATTATAACCATCATCCTCATTATAAATTTCTCATTTTCTCATAATTAGTGCGGACTGTGCACTTTACATGTATTGACAAGATGTCAATAAAAATATGTCAATTGTCATTCTCTCTCTCTCTCTCTCTGTCGATGATCTACAGATATTGGTGTTGCCGAGCCGTGCGACCCCTGCTCCGGGAGGAGGTAGTCGTCTCCTGCGAAATGCACATGGATCTGCAAGGCCTGGCTCTTCGGCGTATGCCTCCATCCCGAGGAATTGACAAGTGTGGCGAAGACTACCATCTACAAGTACCATCTTGGTCTTGAGGTGGGTAATGCTAGCCATCATATTGACTTGTCCACTTTGTGGGAAAGAACTCTTGCAGTCCATCGGTGGCGGAGTCTTTTCCGCGGTGGGCGCCACCAATGACGACATCTATATATATAAAAATGAATGTTTGTATGTTTGTATGTTTGTTTGTCTGTGTCTTTGTTTGTATGACTCCTATACAAATTCGCAGTAGATCATTAATTCAAACCAAAATTTCCATTCATAGGTAAAAAATAACGAGGATGACGATAGGCTATTTTAAAATATATATAAATCATTTATTAAAACTATATATTCAAATTATTCAACTTAGCTCACGAGCAGCGCCCTCTAGAACACTCAGGCGGGCGATGGCGGCGCGCGACGATTGGCTGCCGGCGCAGCACGTGACTTCCCTTCCCCCTGCCCCCCCCCCCTCCGAGTAAATGAGATCTCCCGGCTGACGGCCGGTTGAGCTCACGCGCAGCGCCCTCTAGAACGCGTGACGATTTTGACGGCGCGGGGCGCTCCCAGTTGGACAGTTGCGCGGGGGCAGAGTGACCTCGCGGGTGCCCTCCGGGAACTACGTCCATCTTCCATATGTAATATACATTTAATCGTGTGAACCCGGGCGTTGCCCGGGTCATTCGTCTACAAATTCTCAGTAGTTCACTAATTCAAACCAAAATTTCCATACATAGGTAAAAGAATACTGGGAAGACGATAGGCTATTTTAAAAATTTTGCTTTTTTAAAATTTTGCTGTATCATGTTTGATTATCAGATACAAAATTATATCGGGAAAAATTCCAAAAAACAGAGACCACGGGTGAAACAGGGTACATTTAATAGGGTAAAACCCGGGCGTTGCCCGGGTCATTCGGCTAGTTGTATATATTATATTTATCAATTAGTTTATTTATTTAAATATATAGAACAGGCTAAATCAATGTTTAGTTGATTTCTCTTCCACCAGATGGCGCTCTGCCTTCTTAAAAGCATATGTGCTCCTGGTTAGGATATGCCTTTTTGAATTTTAATATATTTATTCATATATTTATCATTATTTAATCTTATTTATTCAATTTTGTATTTAACCTTATATGAACATTGAAATAAAGTAGTTTCAATCTCTCTCTAGGTTATATAAAGAAGTATAACGTGACTCATCACACTAGGTAATCACTAAAAGTTGTACTGCAGAAACTCCCATGATAGACCATAGCCTAAAAACATGGCCAAAAATTGGCCTCTTATCAGAGATTCTGTCATATTACACCAAGCCATGAAGAATCTTTCAATCGAAACAGTCTTTGATAAGATATCATCTCCAGAGGTGTGGTGAAGTTATCCATGTTTTTAGGCTATGGTTTTGGGTGCTGCGCTGCCTGGAGTATAGGAGCTCCATCTATTATTTCTTCCTGTGGTGAATCTGTAAAAGACTGCTGGTCTTAATACATCTTTGTGTGTGTGTGTTTTTAGACTATGATTTCTCATGGGAGACTACTGTACTCGATTTTTTTTACCGCATTTTTTTAGCGTTCCTATAAAATGTGTAATTACCTTTAACCAGAGGTCGAAATATATGGCTATGTTAATTTTGGTGTTGTTTTTCCTTGTTTCAGGTTGATGGAGGTACACGATTCCCTTCTCATACTACTTATATTGCCTGTACCATAGGAAACTAGACCTGTACCATAGGAAAACTAGACCTATACCATAGGAACACTAGACCTGTGCCATATAGAAACTAGACCTGCGCCATATGGAAACTAAACCTGTACCATAGGAAAATTAGACCTATACAATATGAAAACTATACCTATACCAAATGAAAACTAAACCTGTACCATATGAAATTTAGACCTGACCAAGTGCGAACAAAATTGCCTCTGTTTTCTTAAATATTAAGACCGGCGACATCAAAATATGAAACTTCCATAAATTTTATCCATGAGTGTACTTGGCCCTGGGAACAGTATCTTGGACAAAGAAAGATTTCAAGTCTTTAAAATGGTGGTGGCAATTTGCCTTGGATCTTCTTTTTTTTTCTGGCTTAAGAATGGCAGCTTTGTTCTCAAAACTATATATTTGGCTTTAAAAC